>VZRV01004286.1:145212-320737 GCA_013398115.1 Falcunculus frontatus
TCAGTTTAAAAAAAAAAAAAAAAAAAAAATTACTGTAGTTTGCAAAGACTGGACAGTCCTGACCCATCTGGATGTGTTCTGCTGTAGACCACAGTGCCAAACCAAAACGTTTAAAGCAAGTCTCTTCATGGTTGAGAATGTCTTTGAATAGTTGCTTAAATCCTAGCAGAATGGGGTCTTGTCTAGGCCCTCTGAACACTTGCATTATAAATGTAGAATAATGTGCCTTTCCACATAGCAGTGGTTTGATGGTGCTAGTCTGACTCAGCAACAGCAGCATAATGGTTTATGATAAATTACTATGTTGTGGCTAAGTAGCAGGGTTTTTGGGAATAAGAAATCATCTGAAATGTTTATATAATCAGTAATTTATTCTAAACATTTTTTTCTTTCATCAATAGTGAGTTAAATTCAAAACTGCAAGACACCTTGGAACAAATAGAGGTAAGAATTAATATACTGATGTTTAGTATATGTTAATATTTAACCTCTAAGTATGTGTTAGTATTTAATCTCTAAGTAATAGAGCTTTCTAGTACAA
This sequence comes from Falcunculus frontatus, assembly GCA_013398115.1. Lineage (NCBI taxonomy): Eukaryota > Metazoa > Chordata > Aves > Passeriformes > Falcunculus > Falcunculus frontatus. The sequence goes on from VZRV01004286.1 coordinate 145,754, forward strand.
TGTTGCTAGCAATTACAGAATGTGTACATTTCTTTCAAATACTCTCTTTGGATGCTGTAGCCATTGCTGTTCATGTAGACTTTAGTGCTGTCATCAACTTGAATGCTCTATGTTGTCATATTATGACCTAGTTCACTAGTTATGCCCACTCTAAGTGGTAGAGCAGTCAAATTTAAAAAAGTCACATAACATTTGAAGTATTGAACTTCTCTGAATTCTTTAGACTACTTCTCTAAATAGTTGTGAAAAGTAAATTAACAGCAAGCCAGTAGGTTTGGATGAGATGTACGAGAGATCACAATTTCACAGGAAGTTTTAGACATCAACAAACTGGAAAGTGTTGAATAGGATCCGTGCTAAGCCGTGGGAAATAAGACTTGAATAGCTGTGAAGGATGCAACTAAGGTCAGTTTAAGTTGTTAGATAGAATCACAAAAGCAAATGAATATAAAATGTTAAGTGTCTTGCTGGAAATTGGTGGCAAAAATAGGAATTCTTTAAACTCTGCCACTAGGTAATTTTGAGCTGGACCTTGGCAAGCTTTCTGTAAGGAGTCTAGCAATGTAGGTGTGTATAATGTATATGGGATGCATGTAATGCATACACATGTAATGTTTAGCAGGAACCTGAATGAGCTGTTTCAGCATTTGTCTACCCCCGTTGTCACGTGCTCTTCAGAAAGTCAGACGTTTTATCATACCTTGTTATTCAATTCCCTGTAAAATTAGAACTTTGTTAATTTCCTTCAGTTATGTCTTTGTACTTCAGCTTTTATGGAAAGCTTTTTTTTGTTCTGTTAGTGTTTATCTGGTAGTGCTTTATTCAGAGCATGTCTTGTTCAAAAGAACTGATGGAATGACTGTTTTCTTGTCGCTCTCACCCAGGCCTTGTGAGAGTGAGCACTCTCATTTTTTCCTTGTGAGCAAATACTGATATTGCTTAAAAGGAGAAACACATCTTTACTTCCTTCTAGTAACAGCTTTGAAGAGCAAATTCTGGTCTTATCATAATATGATAAAATGTGCCATATTGGTTAGTGAGAGCAATTCACAGCTAGCTGAATGATCACATTCAAGATTTTTATTTATTACTTGTGAATTTTTAAAAATATCTTATTTTCTTCCTGTGAAAGTATCTTATTTTCTGCTGGAATTATGCCTGTGTGTATGGGAGAAACATTAGTCATCCTTGGGTCCATGGAGTATTGCTGAGAAATTAACATAGAATAATATTCTGCTAGCTAGGATTTCAATAATGAGTCTTTTCAATAGTTAAGTGTCACTGCTTAAGTCCATTCCTTTTTCCTTTTTTTGTCTGATTTTAATTCAGGTTTTAATATAGATCTTACTTTTATACAATGTTACAAATAAAATGCAAGATGGCTATAGTGGAAGGAACTATTGAAAAATGTAACTGAAAAGATTAATGTTCTCTATATTTAAGAGCTCTGTTCATGGGCCGTTTGATATCCCAGTTTTTCTCTTTGTACAGCTGTTCTGCAAGAAACAAGAGAAGGAACTTCTTTTAAAAAAATCAGTATATGGCTGAAATTCAAATTGCTGAGTGATGTTTTAGAGAAGTTCTGAATGTTTAGGTTACTTGTCCTTTTACCATTTGGCTTGGGGAAGAAAGTACAACTAACAACCCCCACCAAATCTCTAGGATTAAAACCAAAAATATTTTGTGACTGATGATGTAATTCATGAAAATTTTCCAATGGAGTAAGTAAAAGTACATAAGGGACTAAACACCCGTCTATTGTGGTTCCTATTTTTAAGAGCAAGACTGTACTACAAGATCATTAAATAATTCGAATTGAAATAGCTTTAGTATCTAGCAAGGAAAGAAAATACTTGCTAGCTGTGTATGTTATTGATTCGTCCTGCTTTTATTTTTTGCATTGTTGGTTGAAAATAACTAGAGTTAGGCTGTGTATCTGAGTATATTACAGCATGTAAGTGAGAATTATGTTATTAAGCTACACAGTCAAATTCTTGAAAGCTTTATTAGTCATTAAATACATGATCCTATTGAAGTTGTTTTTTTGCTTAGTTTACATAATAGGTGAACGTCATTTATTGCAGAGCTGTTCAGTGTGCTCAGACACAGCTCTGCTGGCAGAACCAGTATTTGTGTGTCTTCCTTTTTTGACTCTCTCAGGTACTGATTGTTGTGCTGATGTAGTATTCTATAAATGGCTGTCTTGCCAATGAATTTTTAATTCAGATAATGTTAGTTCCATTTAAGAGATGCAGTCAGAGGGTTAAGAAGTCTGTAATTGAATTGCTTGATCTGAAACCCCCAGATTTGGGGTTTTTTTAGTGGTGGAAGTAGACCAACTTAGAAATCCCAGCTCTCCATTATTGAGGTGCGAGGCCTTCTCAAAGTGACTATCACTTCAAATTTGACTTCAGTGAAATAATGTTCTTTTTCTTGTTTGTTCTTCGGAGTGCTGGAATTCCCTGGCTGACACTGAAGTACTTACAACTGCAAGAAGTAGCATTTAAGCACCTCAGAACAGTCAAGTCACATACAGTCTTGGTTACTTTACAACTATAATTATCAGACTGTTTAAATAAACGTCTTCCTCGCTTGCTGTTGTTTAAGTAATGTATTACTTGGCCTGTATTTATTTAGTGTTTAACACATTTTTTCTTTTATTTTTATAGGAACAATTGGACGTAGCGCTTTCCAAAATATGCAAGAATTTTGATATCAATCATTATACAAAGGTTCAGCAGGCTTACAGGCTGCTTGGAAAAACACAGGTTAGTACTTATCTTCTGAGAAAGTCTCAGAGAATATTCATGTCACAGCATGAAGCTTTGAGTACTGTGATGGAAACTTACTTTCCTAATTGTTGTGATTTAATCCCAGGTGGGAGATTAGCCCCCCACAGCTGCATGCTTCCTCCCCCTTGGTGGAATGGCAAAGTCAGAGGGCAGGCAGGTGTTCAGCCATCCCCAGGACAGCAGGACTCCATGTGTAGCAGTGAAGACAAACTTCATCACTCCAAACATCCCGCTGTTCTGTCTTCTTGCCCCAGCTTTTATTGCTAAGGATGACACCACATGTTGTGGAATATCCCTTTGGTCAGTTGGGGTCAGCTGTCCTATCTGTGTCTCCTCCTGACTCCTTGACACCCCCAGCCCACTCTGGAGGGTTGGGGTGAGAAGCACAAAAGGCCGTGACCCTGTGTAAGCACTGCTCAGCAATGGCTAAAACATCCCTGAATTATCAACACTGTTTCCAGTACAAATCAAAAACACAGCCCCGTGCCCCATACCAGCTACTGTAAAGAAAATTAACTCTATCCCAGCCAAAACCAGCACACTAATGCTGATGGATCTTGCCGAGTACCCAGAGGTTTTTATAACGCTCAGATAATTTAACAGTACTTGCTAAAGTTAAGCTGTGTGTTACTGCAACATGTAGCTTTTTGGACAGCTTCTAACTGGAACAGCTGCATATTTCAGCTCTGTTTATACTACTGTTTGCGCTATTTGTTCTATTTGGTCATGTGAATACTATTTTTTTTATAGCTAGGTCTGTGTTTCTGGGTTGTGCACAACCTCTGCCTTGAGTATTCAGATTTTATATTGCACTATTAACATGATGGGAATGGAATGTGTGAGGAGATAGTTTTTTTGCAGTAAAATACATCCCATGGCATGTCGAATACATACTGTGGACATGTCCTGAAAGTTACATCTGTGTGTGCCTAGAGCATTTTCTGCGTAAATAAGAGTAGACCTAAGTTCTCCCATAGGATGGAGTTCTCTTCTGTTTGGTGCACTGCCTTGAGGCTTCATATTGGTTCATTTTTCTGGGAAGGCAGTCAACCAGTTTCCTTCTGCAGCACGTGTGAAGTATGGGAGCTAATACTGAGGTCCTGTGAAGTAAAGGGGATAAGGAGACTTGAAAGTCTTGCAGGTGTGTTTTGTCAGTGATCAGTGTTCATAACACAGTGAGGCTGAAGATGGTGGTGCCAGTGTAACAGGGATGATTTACTTCGAGAAGAGATTCTCTAGAAAGATTTATTTGCTAAAGATCAAGTCAAAGCACCTGTCCGTTGATGAAGACAGGACAAGAACCCCATTAATTTTTTATTATGCTTATTTTTTTTAATGGTATTTCCAAATTTCAGAAGCATATCTGATATAACTTTGGGTTTGTTTTAAATTTGTTGTTTGTTTGTTTTCCTTCTTTCTAATTAAAACCTTTCTAGCAAAGTTGGGTTCTTTTTTCCTGGGTTGGCTGTGATAACAGTGTAGCTCTGCAATAGGATAGGAATGGATTTATCTTCCCATACTTTGTTAATGTGCAGAACTATTTGAATGCCTAAAGACTGCAACTTAAAATCAGGGGAGAAGATTAATTAAACTTTTTCTTCTTTTAGTGCATTGTATGCAATTTCTTATAACTGAACAAAAATAAATACCATGCATTCAGGGCTCCAAGTCAGGTGCATGACATGTTGAGAAAGGCAGATCTTTTGTTGGAGAGGAATGAAGTTTCTGACAGAATGAAAGTGTTATTTGTTACTGCATGGTTTTGCTTGCTTTGTTCCATTATAGAGTGAGTTGTTTTTGACTTTCTTTTTATTACTCTTAAAGTACGTATTTTGAACTTGTCCTGAAAATAATTTAGTTGCATTGTTATTGAAATATCTCCCATATTGACCTCTTCGCAGTAAACAAAATGTCAAGATCCGTCAGTATCTTCAGTACTTTTATTGTTTCATTTGTCATTTTGTTTTCTTTGGCTAGTTCAAGTTAGGACTAGCTGAAGAAGATGGGCTTTTTTCAATAGGATTTGAGCAGAATGGCTTCTTCATTTCTTAAGGAGTAATTGAGTTCTCAGCTCTTGTCAGTAGCTAAAAAGGTCAAATAGGAAGTAGTGAAACTGAACATTTTCAAATCTGCAGGATCAGATAACTTTATTCTTGCATATGAAAGATTATTTCTATCAGTTCCTATATACCATATGCTGATTATATGTATGTCCTGAAACAGTGAGAAAATTCAGTTTCTGAAATGGAATAATGTTACATACAGTTTATTAACAACAGGGACACTTGGGAAACATCCTAACCTGAAATTCAGATACGATTGTGGCAAAACTAAAATGTTACGTAGTCATTAGTCCTTAGTACATATATGTGACTTTTTGCTGGAAAAAATAGTCTTTTTTTAAAAAAACAAATGTCTTTTTTTTTTATCAAAAAGAGGAGTTTTATTGGAAATTTATATGATGTGTATGCCTTTCTGTAATACTTAATTCTGCTTTGGGTTCTTCACTCTGGCAAGTGGATGAAGACTTTGTAATTGTGCTTTTAATTTTAATGATTGCAAAGGAAATATTTTTTATTTAGTTGGAAGTGTTTCCACTGGGAGAAAGACAATGAATCTCAACTAATTTTTTTTTTGACACATTATCAGTAATTGGGAGGGTAAATAAATGAGTGAGTAAATTCTATAATTAACTATATTATATAGGTGTGGAATTAATATTTACTAGTGACAATGCACAGAAAAAAGATAAATTCCGGAGGGAGGATGGCAGAGGAAACTGTTTTTGTTTGTAATGCCTGAACTCTTTTATGTGACCGTATTGTACTGTTGCCAAGATCTATGTTAGGTATTTTTGAGACAGGGATTGGAAGACATGCTTACTAGTGTTCAGGACTGAAAAAGACTTATGTTAAAAGATAATGGCTAAAAGGTGGTGGCATATGACAAATTGAATTTTACTCTTTGGTTTTATGTTACTCCATTTCTTTCAGACAGCAATGGACCAGTTACATATGCACTTCACTCAAGCCATTCACAACACCGTGTTTCAAGTAGTCCTTGGATATGTGGAGCTGTGTGCAGGAAACACAGACACCAAGTTTCAGAAGTTACAGTACAAAGACCTCTGTACAGTATGTAATTCTTGCATATATGTATGGTTTTTAATCTGAATTTTTTCACTGTTGTAAGTGTACCTTATGTCAGTGCACTCAGTTGTTAACCCTGCAGCTACTCTAGTTTCTTAATACAGCTTATGGCTGCTTGAGATACTTGTTACTCACAACTTAATGTTGATTTTGATTGCACTAAATCTTAGGACCTTGGAGTTACTGTGCACTCCATCTAACAAACAAAGATCAACATTTCAAAACGTGTGTCTTCAGTATGATATGCTAGTTATTGGAATAACTATTATCTTTGAACTTTATTCCAGTGCATTTAGGTAGTATTCACAATTTCCCTGATGCTGCATGTCAATAAGAATTCTTGTAAAGATGCTAATTTAATTGGAGTCTTCCCATTATTCCTGACTTTGTATCATTCACTTTTCATTCTCACATTTAATTTCGCACTTTTGATACCAGGATAGGGGACAGCTGTAATACTGAGATGCGAAAGCCTGATGATAGGCAGATCATGGACTTGAAATATCCGTGTATTTTCTTCTAGTATAAATTTTAACTGCAGTTTCTTGCATAGTTTGTAATGTTGTTAGAATGAATTACTGTAGTTTGAGTAGCATTTTTAGTTCACTCTTTAATTTTCACTTGTGATTTTACTGTTACACCCTGAGAAATTTTCTAAAACTTCAGTGGTAGGGAAGAAGAATGTGAGATATTTTAGGTGATTCTAATATTGGTTTACAATTTTTATATCATAAATGTTCTTTAGGATGTTTGTTTCAGTCAGAGACTAAGCCCTCATCATACTCCATCAGCTTAAGGACCCACCCCATCAGTTGCAATTTATTAAATTAAAATACAGTTACAAGGAGATTGAAGTTCATATTCTTATCCATTTTCTGTTCTTTCACTTCTCTTATCTCCTGGGGTCATGTAGGTTCCGCTAGTAAACAACACATCTGCATTGAAAACCATTTTAAAGAGGTGCCTCTTTGACTTAAAAAGCTTACATAGTCTAAGAGCCTTCATATAAATGGAACAGTCATTTGCAAAATAAATTTATTGGGAATAATTGACTTCAGTATTCATGAACATAATGAGTAAGATTCTGGATAGGTGGTATTTCCACTTCACTGAGATGAATTCTAGCTTCAGAACGCCAGCAAACCCTGATCTTTGTTCTCCAGACTGCAGTCCTTTCATCTTTCTGCTATAAGCCTTCAGAGTGTAATTTTATTTTCATTTCTTAGTTTCTAATGCACCTTTCTTCTAAGTTTTTCTTTTTTTTTTGCTTCATACTTCTGTATGCTGTTCAGTTTCTTGCTCATTGCTTGCTAATACTAATGATACTAAGCCCGTTTATTTACACTTACAAACGACTACTGTTTCTGACAACTTCTAAAATACAGTTTGTGTGTTGCTGTTTATCCTTGTACTTGAATGTGTGGAGGGATCTTGCAGGTCCTTGGAAATACCACATTTTGTAATACACAGAAAAAGATTGGCTTTAATTGCATAGTTACAAAATTATTACCTCATTGATTTGATTTGTTTTTACTTAAGCAAAACCTTAATGAGATGATGTTTAAGTTATGTGACCTTGCAATAGCTGGCATTCTGTATAAAGGAGGGTACTCAGACTTTGGGATTTTAATGTACTATGAATGTTGCTGTTATTGCATTGAAATTTACTTTTTAAATTTCTCATTACTATCTTGGTAGCCATTAGATATTTAGGGACAGGCTGTGGATGGGAAATTCTGGTCTCTTACAAACCATGCTGTTGAGTGTTGATTGTTACTTGTTGCAATGCATTTGTTAAATCAGGGTGCTGAATAAGATGAACTATCATAGCAATTCAGTTTCTAATTTCCTGTAGAAAAACCAGCAGATTATCATCTCATGCATTCAGTTGCTGGGGAATAAATTGTTTAGGACTGAAATATGAGTCTTCTTTCTCTTTATTTAGTTCTAGTGAGAACCCTCTTCAGGCTGTCTATGCTGTTAAGCCAGGATGCCCTTAACATATAAAGGGTTATGGAGTACTTACTCTAATTAAACAAGGGAAGTCATATAAAACTGAGTATTCCTTTTGAGGCAGATATTCTGCTGTGTGTTTCTAAAAATCTGTCCAAATGAACTCATCTAGCTTATTTCCATTGTATTTGGGTAGTGGGGGACTATAGTGGCTTTTTTCCTCGTTTTGTTTGCATCTTTTTGGAAGTCAGATACTGGATATTGTAATAATGTGAGTCTTTTAAAAAAGAATAATGTTTTCAGAAGTTCTTAAGCATTTATGAAAGTTATTGTCTGTGCAGAGTCGCTGTTTCATTGTTGAGTGTTTCTTTTCTTAGCAATATGCCATGCTTTTATATCTTTTCTCTTTTTGAATATTGCTGGAACAGGGCAAAGCTTGGCTGCTTCAGTCCCACGTTTTGATTTTCTTTATTCTAGTATAAGCTTGAAGAAATTCAGTTGTTTCCTTAGTCTATATTGAATTATCTTGGTATTCAGTAAGTAATCCTTTCTTCCTGTCCACCTGAAAGTCAGTATGTCTTCAAGTATAGTGATCTGCACAAATTTTTGATTTTAGATACTAAAAGCCCTGAAGTACAGTAAGAGTAACATTTCCTGGTAAGTTAGTAGAGAAAATCGCTGAATCAGCAAATTGGTTTGTTTTTAAACTACTTCTTTAAAGATCATCCAGCCCCCTGGGGTATTCGCCAGGAAGGCTTCTCTGTAGCACTGAAGTACAAAAGTGTGTATCACTGAACTGACACACAGGGGTGGCTGCATCCCTCTGATAGTAAGATGTGCTGACCATTAGACTTTATGGCTTTACTTCTGTATCTGTGTCACTGTAAAATAAATGGAAGAGGTAGTTAACATACAGGCCAATTGAGAAAATTAAAAAGAGGATGCTAACAAAAACACTTTGTACTTTCGAAAAGCATTTGATTAGTTGACCAAAATCAGGAATCTGTCACTTCTTAAAATACATTTGAAAATGAAACTGGTGTATGTCAGCTCAGCTGTATGAATTTGGAGAGTTTTCTATGGTTTGTGTTGCTGCAGCAAAAAATGGACACAATTTTGAAGTTTCACAATGCTATTTTGTTTTTCTGTAGCATATTACATCAGACAGCTACATTCCATGCCTTGCTGATCTCTGCAAAGCCCTCTGGGAAGTCATGCTCAGTTACTACCGAACGATGCAGTGGCATGAGAACCATGACCAAGATGAGGCAGCAGTTGTGTCTTCTGGTAAGAAACTTCTGGAAGCAAAACTTTTGATATTTGGAAATAACTTTTCTTGTGCTCAAGTTATTAATATGTGTGTTGGTATCGTTGAGGTCTTGGCTCAATGCCTTCAGCATTTTTGCTTATAGTGTGCAGTAAAGACTGGAACACTCACTGGATTTTTTTGCTCTTCAGTATAAGGTTAATTTTTTAATGAATATTTGTATGTTCCAGTCTTGCAGATATAAATGATTTATTTTAAAAAGTGCTTAGGGGAAATGTCCTTCCCCTATTGTGTGTAATCTTAAAAACAGCTAATAAAAAATTTTAAAATGCGGATTTGCTGAAGCTGTTTTTTAATTTGAAGCCGTTGCTTGAGATGAAAGTTTTTATAACTATATCAGATGTAAAATTCAGAGTTGGAATTTTTGCTTTTGAGATGCACTATGTGAAGAAAGATTCTAAAGTTTTGATTGAATTTCTCATTGTCAATAATATTTACATTTACATTTTAAATAAGATAGTTATATTTTCTTCTCCTGTTTCCATTTTGCTGTGGTTTTTGCCAATGTAAAATCAAGCAGGTACCATAAAGTACTTATTTCATGGAAAAATTATCACAGTAGACTCCTTATTCAGCCACATATGCACTTATAAAATTAGTTCCCCTTAGTGTCATTACTTGTGGTACCCTGAGGAAAGAAAATAATCTGCACTCTAAAGCCTTTTACAGGAACCATTAAGCCTAATAAAGTGTTTTATAAAGTCACATGCATAATTTTAAATGTGATGCTTTTAAATGCATGCCAGAGTGTTTTGGTATGTCTACTACTTATCTTCTGTCACTCAGTTTGTAATTTTCTGGAGATGTGGGTTAGCTATAATGTACAACTGAAATGTAGGTGATCTGCTGAATCACTTCTTCAAATACCTCAGCAATGATAAAGCACACAAAAGGGAATTTTACAAGTATGGTTTAATTTCAGAGGGACTATAAATATCTACTGGTTGTTTAAAACTCATTGCTCATTCTTCAGTAATTATTAAACCTTTACATGGAATTCTGATTTCATACTTGTTGATTTAATGGCTGTGATATGTGGTAAAGCCAGAGTAAAATTGCTGTAAAAAAAGCATGTGTGTCAGAAGGAACCAGGAAGGCAGTTCGGGAGATTATGCTAAAGCTGTTCCTCAAATAAGCCCCATAGACTGGAGAAATAGATGTACCACTATGTCTGGCTTTTATAATTTTGGGAACTCGAGGCTGTCCCAGTATTGTCCCGGTTAAAGTCAGCACTCTTAGAAAGTACCTTAAGTGTGTCAAGGGACTCTTCATCTTAGGGCACAAGCACAACTGTAGAAGTGAGAAGTTGGACTTGAAAGACATTATTTATATAGCTCTTTGTATTTTAATAGTGAAACTTATCCAAAAGAAGTCCTTAGAAAGACAGAATTAATTATTTGTATGTAGAACTTCTTTAATCTTACTGAAGATAAAATAAGTGTACTAAAAATATCAATATAAAATGAATTCTACGTCATATTTAATGAGCTGCTACTTGTTTTGTGATTTTGTTGTTTGTACGGTAAACAGCAAATTGCTGTTATTTGGGGTTTCATCCCTGAAGTTAAACTACTTACTGGAAAATTTTCCATTACACTGTTTGTTGTGGTCAGAGCATTGTTTATGTTTTTAGTAAAGAATCAAACAGAAAATGAGTTTTAAAGGGACCTATGCAGATCATTTTTGTCTTCCCTGCTCAATCAAAGTGAACTTCGAAGTCACACTGGTTTGTGTGAGGACTTGCCTGGTTTAGTTGGATTTTCATATACCATGAAATTTACTATGATGTTGATGTAATTTACATGTATTCATGAGACAATGATTTAGCAGAAGACCTGGAAGTGAGTGGTAAAATGATCACTATAATATTTAAACTCCTGATTTTGCAGGTGTAATCCTAAGGTTAAAAGTTGGTAACAACTCTAGTATCTGTAGAAGATTCAAAGAAAAGCAAGAAGAAAATGATGTAGGATGTAAATCGAATTTCAACCATTTTGATCTTCAAAATGTTTCATTTATAGTACTGTGTAAATTCTGTGAAAGACCTGCTTAGTATTCAAAGAGTGAAGTTAGAGGACAGAGATTTGATTGATTCCTTTTTTGGCTTTCCTCTACCATGCAAGGATTAAACAAAAACCTTTTGTTATCACTGAAAGCTGCCTTTTTGAATTTTTGAGAAATACTGAAAAACCTGATGAGTTACTGTATTTAAATCAGGCATCTAGAATAATAACTCCTGGGTGGTTTTGTTCCTTATTTGTATGTGTAGTTATGAATATTTATGTGTTCTCTACCTGTTCCAGATTCTTCAATGCAAAATGTGTAAATGCTTGTCCAGTCCTTGATTTTCAAGGAAGTTATTCTAAACTAATGTGTTTGCATGTGTGAAATTAGCTTCAGTGCAGTTCATTAAAAGACTGGAAACAAGACGTCTTAGCATTACTGGCCATAAACCAGGAGCATTGGGAGACTGACAGAGAGAGAATATTCCATTGATTTTTTTAGTGAGCAGTGACATTTATGTTGTAGTGTCTGTCCAACCATTCCTTCATGAATGGCAGTTCGTGAGTACAGGGACTATGGTCTTAATGTAGAGAACAGGTCAAAGGCACTGACTTGTTTAGCACTGGCTTCAGTCTGCAGAAGTTTAAAAGAAAGGAGGTTGCAGAAAAGTACAAAGAGTGTGCTGTGGCTAAGATTGCTGGTTTTGTTTCCTTGGATAATCCCAGAAAGGTTAAATACACTTACAGGTTTTTGGCTTGGGTTATTCTTTCGTTTATGTTTCATTTAGTCTTCCATGGAAGATCAGGAAAATGCTTTTGTCAGAATTACTGCTTTCAGAAGATGAGCATATTTAGGTACAGTTACTAAATTATAATTTATGTAAGCAGTGGGTAATATTTGTTTTATGGTTTTTCTTTCATAAGGAAAGTTTTTTTTGCCTGCCCTGCAGCAGTAGATATAGTACGGAATTGTGTTTAGGTCTTGTTTGCACATAAAACAGCCTTTTATCATCTCATTTTGAGTTTTTAGGGTAAATTCTCAGTTAACCTGTGAAAGCACTCTCAATGTCTGCAGCTTTGCAGCCTTGGAAGAAATAAATATCCCTAATATAAACCCAAATTCCTGACTGTATTTTATTATGTTTTTAATTTTGATGAGGAGTTATTCAATTGACAGTACTGGAGCTTTTACGTTCTGGCTGGTTATTATGCTAGTTCTGTGTTCTTGAGTTCCAGCCTAGTGGGCAGACATTTTAACTCAACTGGCTTGCCAGTTGTTCTTGGTAGTGTTTGTATGTTCACTGCCGTAATCCCTAGCTTGCAGATAAAGCTTTCTCAGTGTTTGATAAAGTTCATAATTTAATAACATGTCCAGATACACCTTATGGCTCCATCTGAAAGAAATCAAGCAAGGCCAGCATCCTTCTCAGTTTTCATATTCCCCACGTTTGTTTTTTTGAATTTAAATGGAGGTACAGACGTAGAAGATGTTGTATTTTTGTTGTTCCTGTTAAACTTATATAAACATTCTTATAACAGGCAGCAGTTCGTGTTCTGAGAAATATACACTGGAAAGGTTCAAATCAGAAACCAGATGGTTGATGGGGAGAAGGAAGATGTATATGACACGCTTCTACTTACAAAGAGTCTGGCCTAGGACTGGGAGAATGAGTCACTGCTAAGTGCTATTTATAGTTGGTGGTTGTTACAGAAGGAAACTGCTCACTTGACAGTGAGCACTGGATGATCTGAAGAAGATACGATCAAAACATGGTCAGACTGCTCTGCTCATGTGTATTTTGGTTTAATTGAATTGTCAGTGTCTGATACAAGTCATAACAATTCCTGTTAGGGGATGTTTTTTCTTTCCTTCTCTTACATATGTGGTAGACAATGCTCCAGGGTCTGTTCTGTACAGATCTGAAAAAGTTTATCAAAATCTTGTATTCAGCGTCCCATTCCTTACTGGCCTCTTTAGTAAGGTGCTCACGATATTTACACGATATTCATCTAGACTGCATGGTCTGGATTCAGGGCAAGCCATGACAAGGAAAGAGCACTTACTTTGTTGATAAAAATTTCTTGGTGCTGACAAATGGAGGACAGATGTATGTTCTTTATGTTTCTGGATTCTTCTTCAGTAGACAACAAAATTAGACATGAAAAATTGCTCTTTTCTCTAAGGAAGGTGAAACTAAGCCAGGAGCTTTTCTGGAAAAAGCTGAGAAGCCTAGTGATGAAGAACTGCAAAGGTCAGTCAGGATTAGCTCTCACTGTGATCCTTGTAGCACATTACTACCTAAAGAATACTATTGGGACAGGTATTTGGTAGGCAGGTGATGAAACTCTCCTGGTCTGCATTAGCATATAATGCTTATATGCTTATGTGTGCATTATTCATTTCTGTTCAAAAGTTTAGAGCAAAGTAGCTCTTCTGGAGTTTGCATAATCGATAATATGGCAATAGCTAAGGAAATTTGATTCTGTGTAGGATAACTTTCAAAGCTTTTGGAAATATTTACAATGCCTTTAACCTGAAGTTTCAGATGGCAACAATGTGATTGGAACTGAAGAGAACAGTTTTGACCGCAACTATGTAAAAAAGAAATTGGAACATGGGCTTTCACGAATATGGCAGGTAGGGGTTTTGAATTTTGTTTTCCCCTAAATATTTATTCCCCGCCTCTTCCACCTCTAAGGTATTAATTACAGTTATATTTATACTAATGTTCCTAAGAAATGTCTCCAGTTTCTTTTTTAAAGTGATTTGTTTTGATTTGAATATAGCAAGATCGTGGGAATACAGTTTCTGTGACTCAGTGGTTGCAATGCGTTCAATCTCAGTCAAGATACCAAAACAAAGTAACGGGACTTCCAGTCTGATTCTATTTCTTTCAACCTTTGTGCTGCCACACAATCTATTTTCTTCTCATATGCTTTTCTCTGTATACTGCTTTATATTTCTGGTATAACCACAGCTATGGAGAACCTGGAGCCATGTGAACCTGCCTGGTTTCACAGTATTCCTGGTGTGACTGCTGGATCAGTTTGATGTGCAGTGTCAGTCAAAATGTGTGATGAAAAACTGAGTTCTGTTTTTGTGTTGACAATAAAGCATCTACGATTGACTCTGTGTTACAGAGTGCTAAAGAAATGGATTATAAAATTATTTTAGAGAAATTACCCATGTTACGGAAAATGGAATTCTATTCTAAATTTAAAAAAAAGAATTTATAAGTGCAAGAAACCAAAAAGCGTTTAATGAACCAGGTGTCCAAGCCTTCACTTTTTGTCTTCAGTGTATTAAGTATGCAAAAACTTGTTTGTGTTTTGTAGGATGTTCAATTGAAAGTGAAAACATATCTTCTGGGAACAGATCTGTCTAACTTCAAATACGATGACTTCATATTTGTACTTGATGTTATCAGCAGGTATGCTGGTGTGGTTGTAAGACCTTTTAGTACATGTTCACCAACTTGAGCTCTGATAAGATAGCACTGTTGATTAAGGCTGATATTTGCATTTTGATGCCAATTTCATTCAAATATGCTGATAGCTTGAAGAGCAATTCTTCTTTATGTGAGAGTTTACAAGGATGTATTTGGGGGAGGTAGCATGAACTGCTTCACTGCTCAAGTAGTGCTTAAGTGTGATATGATTTCAGTGTTGTCTCCCTTTAAGATTTGGGGTGTACAGGTCTAACAATTTTTTTTCTAAGAGCTTTTAAAAGGAATCTCAGTTGAGCAGAAAAACATTGTGGTACTGCCAACCTCTACAATATTATATCCTTCTGTTTTGGTAATAAAATGACAGATTGAGACTGTGAACTGACAGCTTGCCCTGTGTAGTGGGCTCTCAGAAATACGTTTATTTTGCTATGGCTCTCTGTCTCTCTGTGTATAGTACACAATGATAGGATTTGAAGGAAAATGAGACGTAGACTTTTGTAGAATGCAACCTTAACTTTGCAATGTAACGTTGGTGCTCTGTGTTTATGAAGATACATGTACACTCACAGTTGGAACAGCAGTATTAAGAAATCAATAAATATTTCTAAACTTTGTTTTATTACTCTAGGCTGATGCAGGTTGGAGAAGAATTTTGTGGCAGTAAGTCTGAAGTTTTACAAGAATCTATCAGAAAGCAAAGTGTTAACTATTTCAAAACATACCACAGGTGAGACTATTATATGTACAGTGGATAATTCTAATGACATTTATTATTGTTGGACAAACAATAGGAATTCCACTGCATAATGTTCCTGCATTGAGGTTGACAGTAGAGTATGTTTCATGATGAGAATAAGGCTCTGAACCCTGCAGAAGGGGAGAGAATAGAGAAGCCTTTGCTTCCACTGTGTTTGTGGAAAACCGTAGTTCTGCAGCAGGCAAGCCAGGTAAAGGTGAAAAGATTTTTTATGTAGAATTTCAGTAGCTTTTCAGGTTGCCTCTTGTCTCTTAAAATCCTGAGGGGGAATGCCTCTGAAGTCCATACTTTGTAGCAAGACTATGACTTCCTTTTCTACCTTTTCTGTGCTATTGCTTAAGAAGACTCATCATGTATGACTATGAAATGTTTTTTTCAATATGCAGTTCTGTCTTGCATCAAATAAGATAAATAGAACTGAGTCCATCCTTTTGAGTCATGTTTTCATGGCTTTTTCATTGGCAGGATTGAATTACATTTCGGTCAGCTCTTGCCATGTCTGAGGCCAGTCATGTGTTGTCATGGACAGGTATTCTCTGGACTCAGATATGATATATGGCTATGACAGCTTCAAGACTTGTCTTTCTATTTGTTTGTTTTAGTTGTCTTGATTTTCCAAATGTTTTGGTTTGTGTCATTGATAACTTTTTAATTCTAGTTGTCTAATGTTATATTCTTTCTGGGTGTAAAAAGCTAGGAAGATATGAGAAGAAATACAGAGTTCCTTGCTCTAAGAAACGCTTACTTTCCTAGTCTTGATCTGTTGTCCTCTGTTTTTTGGGAGCTGTCATACAACTAATACATCCAGACCCATTTGAAAAGTCTGAGACTTTCTGCCTAAAATGCATAAAGTATGAAAATTAGGGCAGGAGAACATTAAACAGTGTCTAAATTCAGAAGATGAGAATGTGGTTCGAAATTTCTTCCAGCTTTGCTAGTTTGTAGCTAGGAATTCTTTCTGAACATTTGATGAAGACCTCAGATCGAGTTGTCTGAAAAACTTGAGCCTTAATCAGATCCACATTATGTCTTGTCAAGAGATACCACCTATTTTTATTTCTTGAAAGTCTTCTGAATCCTGAACTGAATTTCATGAACTGATTTTGGTCTACCTAACCATCTTTTGCTACCCTGACTTACCACATAATGCCTTGTTGGGTTAAGTAAATATAATTTTGACTGTTACAGTTTTGCTTATGTTTAGCAGGTTAAGGAATCGTAGACTAATTTTTGAATTATCTTTGAGTAAAATAAAGGTTAAGGAACATTGATGGAATATGTATAGAAATAATAATTTTTTGAAATAACTTGTGTTTTTTAAAATAATGTAATTCTTGTGAAAATAATATGACATATTTATTGAGATGACTTAAATTATGTGAGACCTTTTAATACTTTCTACTACATGTTTTATGCTGCATGTGTATTGTGAAGATGAATTGACTGATATTTTCATCCTCAGAAGGAAAAAACCCTGTCTCAGAGATGTATCCCCTAGGTTGTATTATATAAAAGCTTTAAGCATCTTGCCTTTTCAGATCAAGCCAATGTGGCTTTCACTCCTCTTGGGTATTTAATTGGAGGATGAAAAAAAAAAAGCAGTAGTGCTTTTAAGGATTCATTAGTACATGAAAGCTACACAGAGCTGAAATACTTAGAGTCCAGGTGTAATCAGTTCTTTGTTTTTGTAATTTGACATATGTGGCCTCTTGGGCAGTGTGGTGTTATAGAGAACTGCCAACATAGAAAAAATATTGAAAGCAATTGGCTGTGTGATTCAGAAAACATAGAAGAGAACATAGTACTAGAGCATACATAAAGGCTTTTTTTTGGGTGGAAATTGCTTGTTCTGATAAATCAGAATGGGCTTTTGGCAAAGAGCATCAGTAAGGCGATTTTTGAAATGCAATTTACTTTTTGTACTGATACACTTGTAAAAAGGTGTGTCTGATCACTAAAACTTTTCAGAGAAAGAATGCATCAGGTCTTCATGCATTCCCCTTTCTAGACGTATATGCTGGTGAAAATTAAGAGCATTTGTTCAAGTACTCTGTCAGAGCCTTCATTTCAAATTTGAAATGCTATAAAACCTGTTGTTGTGTGGTTTTTAAATGTTTGCTTTTCTATGACTCCTTCACCTTAGTCTCCCTCACAAAGAATTTTGATCTGTAATGCTGGTTTTCACAGCATCTCTATCTGTTGTTTCTGTTTGCTTTACTGCGAGAAGGTCTGCAAGCTATGGATACTCAATGCCCTGAAAATAGCACTTGAAGTCTATTTGTATTTAACTGGTGGATTTAAATAGACACAGCAAAATGTGGTTACAATTCAACACAGTGCTTATCTCATTGTGGCAAGCAAATTTTAATTTTAGTGGTGGTTGTAGTTCATTATTGAAGTTGTGGTATTCCTAGAATATTTTATTGCCTAATTAGAAACCCAGTGCGTAATTTATCAACTGTTCCTTGTTAAACAAAACAATATGCCCTGTATTAAGAACAAAAGATAGAGCAGTGTGATCTCAAAAAGCACTCACTGCTGTCTTTTCCTAAATGTGTTCCACTTATATGGCAAAATTTTTTCATTATTAAAGATATTTCTGCTTATGACAGAGTGGAGGCTTTTCTAGAACAGAAAAAATGCAGAGATGTAATGGCTTGATTACTTTTCCTGATCACTGTATTGATTCCAAAGTAAAATTAAGCTATGAAGAAAATTAGAGATTAGTAGCCATTTAAGTTTTTTCTTCTCTGAAAAGTTGAGATGTCTGTAGAATACTAGTTCTTTTCAATTCCCTTTGCTCTCCGTTGGCTTCAGTGTGTTTGAAAGAAGCATCTGTCTTACATGGGCTCTTGGAAGCTGTTTTGCTGCTAATAGAGGGTTTGTATGTATTATATTCCTTTCTACAGTTTACAGAGGAAAAAAGGTCCAGTATTTCTGCATAATTGTAGGTGTCTATAATTTGTAATGATTTCAACCAAAAAAATTTGTTTACAAATTTTGGAGATAGTCTCCAAAGAATATCTTTCTCCAGAGGTGTCATAAAATATACACTGTTTTAGTAGGCACAGCTTTTGGGTGGTTTGTTGCTTGGAAGAATTACTTGAATACTTGTTTTAAAGTGTCACTTTTTGTAGAGTTTTAGAAGGAGTTTTTCACTGCTGAAAGTAATTGCCAACTTTGTGATTTACTCTTTCTGCCAATTAACAGTATTCATTTGTGTTTCAGAACCCGTCTTGAAGAACTAAGAATGTTTTTGGAGAATGAGACCTGGGAACTTTGTCCTGTTAAATCAAGCTTTAGTATTTTACAGCTTCATGTACGTGCTATGAATAAAACACACAAATGTATTAATACTTGAATAACTAAGGGTCCAGGTGTTTTAAGAAGTAGTAAGATCCATGAACTACTGTACAAATGTTTTTAATGATGTCTAAAATCTCCTTAGTTTTACTTCATGATATTAGAAACTTAGGATCCAAATGGTTTTGAAATAGTAGTGTTTCTGTTTCAGGCAGGAAGAGGTCTTTATGGAAGATGCTACAGTTGTAAGCATAATGTTAGCCTTTATTTTTCATGTTTCAATGTACTGTTAATATGTCTGTTTTTATTTTCTAAGTTATTTATCTGACAGTAGCATGCTAAAAGATGAGTGCTTAAAAGTAGTTGCATGAGCACTCGCTAGCTTGTACCAATTTGGCATCTGTTTCTGGAAATATAGGTCATATGGGCTCATTTGGAAAG
The DNA here is from genome assembly GCA_013398115.1 of Falcunculus frontatus. Classification (NCBI taxonomy): domain Eukaryota; kingdom Metazoa; phylum Chordata; class Aves; order Passeriformes; genus Falcunculus; species Falcunculus frontatus. Next base: position 164,928 of record VZRV01004286.1, read on the forward strand.
GAAAAAAATTCTTCTGTGGTGAAGTCCAACTGAAAACAAGTAATTAGTATACTCACCTTCTAATCACCTGAAGTGATTTTTTTGATTTTTAGCGTGTGGTGGATGAAATTACCTTGTTTTGCCAAATAAAACATGGTGCCTGTGAATAAATCTAGAACCAAAGTTCAAAAATGTTTTATCACAGCAACGTTAAGCAAGATAATTTTGCAACTTCTGTGGAGTTAACTGTAGAAATAAGCAGTAGGCTACTGGGTCACTAAAAGTACAGAGGGAAAGGAAGGGAAGACCCTCAATAGCATTGAGCAGCAAAAGAAATAATATTTTTAATAAAGAAATGGATTCATAAATCCATCCATACTGCTTCAGGGACTGGAGCAGCAGAAAATGGCAGAAAATGAATGACTTGTTTTAGCAAACAGAAATCTAACATTGTAGTCCTTTTAGCTGCATGTGTTTTGATCTTTAAACCTTTAGTTAAATGAAAAGATACGTTTTGCCATTATGACTATCAATAGGTAAAGTTTAATAGATAAAAATGGTATTTCATCTGAGATAAGTTGTGTTTTTTAGAAAAAAATAATTCAAAAATCATGCCTTATGGATCCTAGTTAGTCCATATACTTGGAAAAGTTTGTGCACTCACAAAGTGATCAGAAACTGCAGTGGGTTTGAGAAGTAAAAAATTTTGAGAACTTTTTAAAAATAAAATGTCGACAAGAAAATTTCAGCTTTAGTAAATTACTAGGTAACTTGTATAAAGAAAACTGCATTTTTGGTAGAATCTCAGTCTTTTTTTATCTACTTATTTCTGTGAAATAAAAAACCCAATTAGTTTTCACCTAGTTTTATACAGTCAATACTTTCATAATCAGGATGTATTGCATGTCGTAGCAGAAAACTGCTAAAATTACAATGACAAGCAGTGTAAGGTTGCCACTTTCAAGGTTAACTTGAGCCAGCGTGAAAAGCATGTTTAAAAAAGCAGCAAACTTTGGCTAAAAGTTAATTGTCCACGAGTTTGTTGTTATCCTTTGTTTTTATGGAACTGGAGTCATAAAGTATTGAAAATGCCTGATTAAAATGTAATCCGTTTCTCTTGATAGGAATTTAAGTTCTTGGAGCAGTCGCGGTCCCCATCCGTGTCACCGAGTAAGCAGCCTGCCTCAGCAATTTCATCAACGGTAACGTTATTTGAGCAGTATTGTAATGGAGGAAACCCCTTTGAAATTCAGGCTGACAGCAAAGATGATGAGACAGAAGACGTGTTGGCTTCCAATGGGGTATGGAGTATTTCAGGGAAAAAGAAAAAAAAATATAAGCAAATAGTGCTTTCAGTAAACGATGATTTATTTTGTGTAGCAATGATGGCAGAGTGTCTTAGTAGAAGAATCTGTTGCCTGCAGTACTGTGCTGCTTTGCTTTTAAAAGTGATGGAAAGCCAGGCATCCTGTTTAAAGTTCAGTTTGTTTTGCACTGAATCCGTACTTTTTTTCCACTGAAGTCAAGTGTTCCTGAAGGTTAGCAAGACATGTTCCACCTAAATTAGTATTTTTCCAGACGTTTGAGTTAGCTTTCTTTGTGGAGGTAGTTTTATCATTTTAGGACTTGCTTTCCAGCTTTATAGGAAATAATTGTTGTGGGTTTCTCCTTTTGTTGTGTTTGTTCACACCTATGTGATTTGGCATGGATTTTCTGATGTTTGTTACATTATTTTTAGTTGTAATTTAAATGCTCAAGACACTCTCTTTATGTTGAGTTCTTCTATAAAACTGAACAATAACTGTGTGGGTTTTTTCAGAAGTCTGTCAAAATCTAGCAGTGATCAAATGTGTTTCCATGTAAAGCTTTTTACCATTCTCTTAAACACTACTTTAGCATATTTTTGTTCTTGTTTATCCCTTTGATGAATAATGTTTTCTTGGGCTTAACTTGTGCTACTGAGGCTGGATAACATCTCGAGAACAAAAAGAATAATTGCTGCTTAGTGATTTCAAACTCCTCTGATACCTTGCAGGTTGCTGCTAGTGAAAGCCTACATTGTTCCCATTTTTTGTTTAGTGACTTGTAAGCACATACTTGCACTTGTTGAAGGCTAGAATTGTTTTCATTTCTTGACTATGGATGTGTTGAGGTATTTTTATTTCTATCTGCACATTTGTGTGAGATATGAAAACTCTGCAAACAAGTTAGAACAGACCTTCTTCGGTCTTTCCATTTCTAACGTTTTACCCTTCAGAATCTGTTTCTCTTAGCTTGAAGAAAAGTTTAAAAGACATTGTCTTACTCTGTGCTAAGCTTTTGCTTTTACAAGCATGAAATCATTTGATCAAAAAACTAGATGGCAAATGCTGATGAGTATGTTGGAGACACTGTTTTGTTGGCTTTTGCCAGCATGAATTGTCACATTGCTGCCAAGCAGACTTCTATCAGTAAGATAGAAACATAGAATCAGTGATTTGTTAGTGTTGGAAGGGACCTCTGGAGATCATCTAGTCCAGCCTCCTTGCCAAGGCACGTCACACAGGAACATGTCCAGGTGAGTTTTGAATGTCCTCGAGAGGGAGACTCCATGACTTCCCTGGGCAGCCTGCTCCAGTTCTCTCTGCCACTTCCTTATGTTGACGTGAAACTACTTCTGTTTTAGTTTATGGCCATTGCTCCTCATCCTCTCTCTGGGCACCACTGAAAAGAGCCTGGCACTATCCTCTTAGCACCTGCCTTTGAGATGTTTATATGCATTGATGAGATCCCTTCTCTGTCTTCTCCAGACTAAACAGGCCAAGTTCCTGCAGTCTCTCCTCGTAAGAGAGACCCCTAATCATGTTTGTGGCCCTCCACTGGACTCTCTCCAGTAGTTCCTTGTAATACCTTCTTCTGACTTCAGTTGTATATTATCTTTTCCCTCTTTCCTCCAAAGATGAACCTTTTTTGGGAAGTAATAGAGCTTGAAGTCTCTTACGGCATCCCACTTCTGGTACCATCTGGCACCAACACTGCAGGCTTATGAGAGGTAGTGGTCCTGCAGGTCTTTCTGGCCCTCTTTGTAAGCTGCATGAGTTTCAAAACATAAATGTAAATCAGACAGAAATTTGTCTCTCTGAATGGAGGCACAGGACAGGTTAATTAACTTGTCAGTAGGTGTACAGGACACCTACCAAGGCTGGTATTGGAACGAAGGTATTTTGTGACTGAAGTGACTATACAGGCGACCATCCTACTTTCTATTTTGACATTTTTAATCTTCTCTCTCCATTACTGTCCCAGAGGCAGGGTAACTGAGGTTCTTGTTAATAGATCCCTTGGGATGGATTAGAGTGAAACTGCACTGAATGGGCGGAGTTTATACATACATATAAATGGCAGATTTATTTTAGAACAATTTGGTTTCAGTGGAAATGAGGTATGTAGCAGTTTTATCTAGCATGTTATTGTCTATAATAATATAACAATATAGAGGTATCAAGTTATAATTTAAGAAAATTATACAATGAAAAGAGAGAAGGAAGGGATCAGAGTAGATAGTGGAAAGATAACATCACTCGTGGATCCAACCGAGACTTGATTTTTGCAATTTCATTGTCCATTGGTCAAAGTGATGGTCACGATCTGTCAGGGCTGAGGGAAACTGAAACATAAAGTTCACTGGGTTAATAAACATTCACGTTCAGGGAGGAGCACCCCGGTACCTTCCCTGGCGGGGGGGTGTTTTACGCAGTCTGCTGCAGCAGATCTCTGGATCATGTACAGTCCTCTGGTGGAAGGCCCCAGAAATGAGTCTGGGGGCACTTTGGGGGTCTTTGATGGTTTGTGGTCCCTTCTAAATGACCTGAGTGCTTTTTGACCCTGCTCAGTTGACCCAGTTATGCCTTATGTGATACCTCCTCATGGGAAGGACATTGGCATGATAAAAAGCATTATCCTGTCTTGCAGGATCTGCTTATTATTAGCCTTCTCCCTTATCTGGCTCTAAAAACGGCTTGTTGCTAAACAGAGGCTGGTTGTTCGTGGTCATCCTCTGGTGGTGGGTGTGCACCGCGTCTGTCTTATGTAGATCAGAGGTTTTGTGTGGATCACACCACACAGCTGGGGTGTGCAAACCTGGCCTCAGCCCAGCGCCTGCTGCTCTTGCAAATTGCCCATTGTTCGAGCCATTAAGTGTTAATGTTTCAGTCTCTCACAACTGTCTGTTCCAAAGTGTTGACACAGAAAGAATTCCTATTTAAAAAGTTGAAGGTACACCTATTTTGTTATTCTTAACATAGAAAGATAAAAAACCTGCTTAGATAATGTAGGATAACATTTTTACTGAGGTTTTGTGTTTCAGTGTCTTCCCTGACCAGTTAACGCGGAAGCACATTTTAGCACTGTAAATTGGAATTATTTCAGATGGAGGTTGCAAAATTTTGTTTCCAGAGAATGCAGGCATGTTGCCAAATATAGAAAGAAGTAGCATGATAAGGACATAACCAGTTAATTTACTTGTCAGTTTATCCGTAGGGTGGGAAGAACTGTCAGGATTTCTTTTGAGAATTTTAAAGTCTCTTTAAGTACTTAGTTGTTGCCCCTGGACCCAGTCACCTCAGCTGTGTATCTTGAGCTTCAGTGAGATGCTTTATGTCCCTTTCTGTTGCTTCTTAAAATGTCTCCGTTGTGGTACAGTTAACTTCCAGTATTGTAACAGTCCTCAACTTTGATGAATCTTAGCGCTGCTTATGGGTTGGTTTGAGTGGATTGCCTAAACACTTGTAACTGATTATTGCTACAAGATGTCTGAATTCATTTTAGCACTTTAAAATTTACTGCAGACTGTACATATTCAAAATAGATTTATAAGGTCTCTTCAGGTTGAGGTCACTATTTAATATTTGTGAGTTAATGTATACTTTAAAATACAGATGCGTTTATCTCATAAATAGCTTTTCCAGATCATTAATAGCATTAGATTGAGGAAACTTAATAAAGTATTTTTCCATGTTAAAAAAAAATAATTTCTCAAAATCCCTCTTATTCTATGATGCTAAGACAGTTAATTAATGTCAACTGTCAGATTCTTACATAAATGGGAATTATATTTAACACTTTGTAGTCAATTTATTGTTTTACTGTCACTGGATTTTAATTGAATCAGCATGTCATTTATTATATATTAATGCATAATACGTGGTGGTAATTGTTTGTGCTAATGTTCCAGCCAAGTTAGTTAAACTGTGGTTCTTTTTGTCCTTAGTAAAGGCTGATCTCAGCTCATTTTTGAAATAAACTGAGCTGCTTTCATCACAACTTTCCTTTGTCTAAAATGTTCCTGAGGCAGATACTTTGCCTGGGAATGCTAATGGTCGGAACATTTCTCTTGAGTGTCTCATACTTCATTCTATTTTTTTCCACCTGAGCTGTTTTTTTTTTTTTTTTTGAATTTGTTTGTACTGTGAGGTTTTTGCTTTTATAACAGAGTGCTTTCATATTGCTAGCCTTTAAAAGTGTCATCAACTTGGGGCCAGGGCATGCCTGACTGAAAAAACACATCCTAGTGTGTTTCGGATGCCATTTCTTAAGGATCCTGGAACCAGAGTGTGTTACCTGTGTCAGTATTGACTGTGTGTATAAAGTGGCTTCAAAGCAATGTATGCGTTAAGGAAAAGACTCTCTCTTCAAGTGCAGGTGCATTCTGGAGTTGTGCAAACAACTGCAAGTTATTTTTTTGGTTTTCGTTTCTTTTCTTAATTAAATGTGTACAATATAAGCAAGTAATTTTGTGAAGCAATAGTTTAGTCCTTCTTGCAATAATAATTAAGTATTATGCAGTGCCAGGGGTTTTTTTTTTGTTTGTCTTACTGCCACTGTATGAATGAATTTTGAGGATTTGTTACTGTTTTTTTTCCGATTATAAAGCAAATAATAAATGCTCAAATATGTGGGTACTTTATATATCAACTAGAAAGCAAAACAAACTATCAGTAGCTGAAATAGAATGATGCAAATATTTACTCAATCAATATAATATAATTTGCCTGCTGCATTTTTTAAGAACATTGTCAGCAGCCTTTGAACCAACAAAGTTATTTGTATCGCTATCAAGGTAAAAGCAAAAAAGTGACTGAAGTGCAATATTAAATGAGTGACAATATTATAAGAAAAATAATCGTAGTCAATTTATTATTTTCTTTTTTTTTTTTTAACAGTATGAATCAGATGAGCAAGAAAAAAGTGCATATCAAGAGTATGATAGCGACAGTGATGTTCCTGAAGAGCTGAAAAGAGATTATGTGGATGAGCAGACAGGAGATGCCCCGATAAAAAGGTGAGTAGGCAGTGTGCATCCTTGGTCTAATTTACCTGCTTTTCATCTCAGTATTCTAATTGGTTCAGTTCTACAACAGTGGAATAATAATCAAATAATCATTATGCCGCCTGCACAGTTAGAAGGCTCAGCACTTAGATCTCCAGAATGGGGAGGAACATTAAACCTCTCATCATTATTGCAGACAAAACCTGAAGAAAGGAACATCTTGAAAGCAGATAAAGGCACTCCGAAGCAGGTAGTGGAAAACTGATTAGTAAGGATTAGATGTTAACTTGAAGGTTCTTCTTTACCAGCTGTTGTGTATATGTGTAATTTCTGTTCTGTCAAAAGCAGTTGTGTGCAGACAAATGGTTTGATTTTTGGGCTTTTGTTTCTGAAGAACAGTAAACTTGTACAGATTAAGGAAAAAAAATAGATTCTTCCATAGCTTGAAGACAGTAATTTTGAATTTTAAATTCTCTTTTTCTTTGAGAGTACATACATAGATATATAAATGAGTATACATATTCTATTTTGAGGTATGTAAGAAAGTATTTTATTTATATATATTCATGTAAAGCCAACTTCATATCCTTTAAAAGGATCTGAAAACAAGTTTCTGTCTAGCAGTCTGTAAAATTTAGATGTACATCCGGACTTTGAGAAGCAGGCTAACATTTTTTTATGTAGGCTTTGCAGGACAACTAGAATGCCGTCACTTGGGTCAAAGCAGAGTAATGTACAAGAGTTGTTGTCCATAGGTTTGTACTGTGAAATTGAAATTTTTTGGAAGAATGTAATTTTGGGGTATGGCAACTGGCAGAAGGTTTCTCTTGTAGAAAATTGAAATGTCTCTAGTTGGATAAATATCTTCAAGTCTAACTTCCTGCCTCTTTCAGGCATCAAATTTATGAAAAATGTAATGACTTCTTTAGTTTCATCTTCCTCAATATTGCTTCTATTCCTAGATATTGACTTTGAGCTATAGGTGACTAATCTGCCTCTTTTTGTTGTGACTTGTGTTGTTTATGTTCTCTTTACTTCATGAATTATGAATTTGAGTCAGAGTGATTAAAATGACCTTCGGGGCAAGACAGAGGCCTGCAGAACTCCAGCATTAGAATAAAAGTCAAAAATTCCTTTCTCTAGCATAATTCTATGTAAATTAGGTCAGGCTTCTCTCTTAAAATTTAGAATCCGAACCTAGTTTTGCTTTGGCATAAGTAAAATACTGCACTGGAAGACATACTGTCGTGTGAAAGAAGGCAGGGGGAATAATGCATTTTCCACTAAATTTCATTTGTATGTCTTTGAATGTTTTCACATTTGGTGTATTGTATTTTGTTTTCTTTCAAGTGTTTCTCGAGAAACTCTGAGGAGCAGAAAGAGATCAGATTATAACCTCAATAAAGTGAATGCACCTATTCTAACAAACACTACGCTGAATGTAATAAGGCTTGTTGGTATGTAGAATAATTGTAATTTTTTATAAGTGTTTTTGATTTTTGTGCAAATTTATGGATTATAGCAAATATGTTAAATGATATTTAAGGCTCTGAAAAATATACCTAGTTGGGCTCTATTTCTACTATTTGAAAATGTTGATAAAAGAGAAATAAAGCACTAAATAATTATTTTTAATTAAATAGACAAATTTGCTTATATCTTGTGAGTTATTTTTACCTGGAAAATTAATCCGCATACATATGTTGGTTTTAGCCTATAATTGTAGTTTATTTGTCTAAAACATTGAATGTGTTAGAAGAGTGGAGATAGCAGGCAAAAAGATTAATGCTCTATGGTGCTGATGTGTTTTATTAAATGCTTTATTTTAAAATAGAGTAGTTGCAAAAGTAAGAACTTTAAGACTGGGGTTTTTCTCCATTTCATTACCCAAATTCTCACACTCAGAATTACTGTTTTTACTACATAGTAATCAACTAGAAGAAAAGAGCCCTCTCATACATCCTAGGAATCCCTAGGGAGTTTAGGGAATCTGTCCCTGGATGTGATCAAGCCATGACTGGACAGGCTGCTGAGCAGCCTCATCTCTTTAGACCTGCTCTGAGCAGGAGGTTGCACTAGGCCATTTCTTGAGGTCTTTTCTTATCAAACTTTTCTATGAAAACACTGGCCTCGAATTCTAGATGTGATGGGATTGATTTTTCGTTATTATGCCTTCTGTGTGATGATCTACATAGTTGTATGATAGCATTTTTCTGCTAGTGAATTATAGAGAAGAGGAAGTAACTGCTAAATGTATATGAGTAGGCTGAAGAGAGAGGAATTCTGTATGCGTTGCATTAATAAGGTTTGCCTTCAATGTTTATGTGCTTGAAAATGATTGTTGCACTTCAGAGTAAGCCCTTTTAAAAAAGGGTTACTACCTGGTTAGTACCTTTTTCTGTCTTTGAGGGCAGCATGAAAGTCAGGAATCAATTTTCTAAACTTTTTTGCAGGTTTGCTAAAACCATTTTTTCCCTTGAGCATTTACCATATAGACCTGAAATGAGAGTTCATTCTGTTGTGACTTTTCTGTCATTGATCTGTGACTTAGGTTGGAGAGATTTGTTTTCTGCTTTCTACTATAAGATTTTGCTCTCAGAAAATGTAGGATTGAGTCTGGAAACCACTCATGGCACTTTCATGCAGACTCCAGCCACCCTCCCTGCCATAAAACAGTGTACGAGTAGGTGAAGCAGTAGTTCTGGTTTTCCAGTTTTACATAAGGAGTCTTTCTGCTTGTGGATTATATTCATAACCCCAGAGTTAAACATTATTTTAAAAGCTCATATATATGCATTTTTTCTCCTTCTGGAATTATTATTAATTTTCAATTTTTCTTCTGTTTGGGGTGTTTTATGTTTTTTTTTTAATGAGTGGTAGTAGTGCTATTTGAAACATGGAATTGGAAAGGGACCTCCTGCAGGAGGAAGATGTCGTTTAACACTGCCTGTAAATATGCTTGTTTTGAGCTCCATCTTAAAAATACTTCTGTTCTCACCACTCTATCTAATAGGAATTCTATTCCAGAAGCCTTGTTAGCCTGTAGATTTAAAAAAAAAAAATTCACCTGTTTTCTGCTAACTTGATCATATGACAGAAGAAATTTTTGAGGTTTAATAGATCGTCTTGTTTTTCGATGCAAACTGCTCTGCTGTTTTTATAGAAAGCAATCCTATTTCCTCTGAGTCTTTGATTTGCCAAACAGTGTGCCAAGATTTTTAGTATGCTCTGTGTTTATTCGTCAGAAACTTAAATTTTCTGCTCTTCTTATAATTTTACGAACATCATATGCAATTCTTTGGATGAGATCTTCCTGCATTATGTAATTGTTCTATCATTGCATCATGGTCACAAGTTCCTTCCATTTTGCGCCTCTTCTGATTTCTTACAGCTTCCTTGTACTGGCAGTTCAACCCGTGTGTAGTGGCCTTGTACAGCCATCAGATCCTTCACTTCCCCATTTTTTTTTCCAGGAGAAAAGCTGCTAGTTTATAGTAGAAAGATGCATGTTTTTTAATTTATTGTCCCCTAAAGGCATGGTTTTACAATTTTTGTTATTGAATTTTATCCAATTTTTATTACAACAGTCATCAAGTACTCCTGTACATTATGTCAGGAGTTTCTGTTTTGATGATGCCTCTTTATTTTTTTCTATTATCACTCCTATTTTTGTGCCAGCGTAATTCATGAAAATATTAAAGAAATGGCCGGTTGCTGGGAACTCCACTAGTAGCTTTTTCAGTTGCTTCCCTTTTCAACACACTCTAGCTTCACTTATTTACTGTGCAATGCTGTTAAATTAGTACTTTCACTAAATCCCAGATAGATAAAATGTACTGTGTCCTTTGTCTAGAAAACCATGTACCTTAGTCTGGTAGAGTTCACTTCTGTTAGATCGATGATTTATCTTAATTTTGCCTCCATGTTTCTGTTTCTGTCTTTTCCATACTTGCTTCAAAACAATCTGAAATTCTGCATCCTAAAAATGAAAACAGTGGATCGATCAGTAGTTATTTGGATGACTATTTTCCCTCTTGAATATGTTTTTCTTTGCTGTTTTTCAGTCTTAGTGATGAAGATGCAGATTTAAGTTGCCCAATCAAGTAACAGAAATCGTTGTCTTATTTTTTAGGAATGTAGGAGAACCCACTGAATGAGTATGACAGTGTTTGTTAACCATTTTGAGCTATTTCTATGTGCTGTATGCTTTGTATGGAGGCTAGATGAATAAAACAAAATGTAGCTTAATATTTATAAACTACGTAAATGAGTTGCTAATGTATAATTCAAGTGGGAGCTGCTACAACTGTTTGAATTTCAAGTGAACAGTTAAGTTTTTCAGATTTTCCCTCATGTTAATATAAACTAATGTAATTATTTCTCTGTTTTCAGTATAAAGTAGCCATTAGACTAATTTATAAAGTTAATTTTTCCTATCAAGCCATTGCATGTTGACTTAAAATTTAGAGGAAGAATAAACCTGTGTTAAATTTTTATGAAATATTTTGACTAATCACTATACATTAACAAGAATAATTAATGACTGTCATTGTATATATTGCTTCAGTGATCTCTTGATTAGTATCATTCTGACCTAAGAAATAGTTTAATGGGTATTTCTTATGTTGATGGGTTTTAATGCTTTTTTGGCCTCATTTTTGCTTGTGCTGTGAATGGGTTTTGAGGACAAATTCTTAGGTTTTGCTTGCTTTAAACCCCTTTATCTTTTAAGAAAATAATAATGGTGATGACAAACCTCACAGCAGAAGTCGTTAGCTGAAGTGAGTGATTGGTCACGTAAAATAGAACTTCATGCAACTTAAAAAACCATAAATCACAGTCATTCAAAATGGTTTAGCTACAACAGACTTTGCACTTTTTCCTTCAAAGTGGCATCTTAGCTCTTAGTGTATGTCTTCCTTCTACCATTCCTTTTTCCTGGTCACCTGGCTCTGAGATTCCTGAGGGATGGGCTTGTCATTGAAGACTGATGCACAGAAGGCATTTGGTATGTCAGCCTTTTCTGCGTCCCCTCACCAGGGTTGCTTCGCCATTTAGTAGTAGCAGGCCTTTTGTCATTGATGTATTTGAAGAAGCCTTTCTTCTTGTCCTTGATGTTCTTGACCAGATTGAATTCCAGGTGGGCCTTGGCTTTTCTTAACTTACTTCTACTCACTCTCACAACATCTCTATATTCATTCCAAGTGGCCTGTCCCTGCTTCCCCCTCCTTTTTATCTCCTGCTTATTACTGAGTTCTGACATATGTTCCTTGTTCACCCATGCTGGCCTCTTGCTCTCTCTGCCCAATTTCTTGCTCATCAGGATGCACCATTCTTGAGCCTGGAGGAAGTGGTGCTTGAATATTGAGTGTCTCTCTTGGACTCTCTTTTCCTGCAGGGCCCATCCCCATGGGATTCTTCCAAAAACATCCCTGAAGAAGCCAAAGTCAGCTCTCCATAAGTCCAGAGTTGCAATTTTGCTTGCTCTCTTGCTTCCTTAATGCATTCCTTCATGAACTCCACAATCTCATGGTCACTGTAGCCTAGGCTGTCCCCAACCTTCACACCTCTAACAAGGCCTTCCTTGTTAATTAGTATAAGGTTGAGCAGCACACAATTCCTCATTGGTATCTTTCACAATATCTGTCAGGAAGTTGTTGTCAATGCTTTACTGTTTGTGCTTTGCTGTTTTGTTCTTCTAGCAGATGTCAGGATGATTGAAGTCCCCTGTGAGAGTCAGGGCTTGTGACCATGAGGCTACTTCTACTTGTCTGTTAAAAGACTTCATCAACTTCCTTCTCCTGATCAGGTGGCCTGTAACAAACACCCCTGACAGCGTTACCCTTGTCAGTCTGCCCTGTTACCCCAACACTTAAGCTCTCGACCGACTCATTATCCACCCCAAGACACAGCTTGATACATTCCAGGTATTGCCTCACATATAGGGCAACTCTACCGCTGTGCTTTCCAGGTCTGTCTTTCCTAAACAAAATGTAGCCAGCCCTTCATGACAATGTTCCAGTCACACAAGCTATCCCAACATACCTCCTTAACGGCAATGAGATCAAAGCCCTGTGACTACACACACATCTCTAATTCCTCCTGTTTATTCTCTACACTGCCTGCATTGGTGTACAGGCACTTTACAGAGGTATTTGAGTGTGTCAATATCCCAGTGGAAGTGCAAGGGGGTGTCTTTGGCTGCTTGTACTTGCTGGAGGTATCCCCACTTAAACCTTCTTTTGCTGCATGTGTGGTCACTGTAACGCTACCCTTACCCCATCTTTCCTAGTTTAAAGCTCACTTTACCAGGTTGACCTGGTAAAGATTTATTGGCAAAGATTTGTGTGTGCTAATTTGTGAGGTGCATTAGTTTTATATGGATTAGTCTGATAAAAAATACTCTACTTGCTGTCCTTAAGGACAAGAGGAGTTCTACAAGGAAAAAGAAACCTGGCTTCAAAAGAAACCTGGCAAATGTTCAGCAGTTTTAGCTATCTAGAGCCTCTAGAAATTCAAGCTACTTTCAGTTGCTGAAACTTTAAGTGTTGTTTTCAAGTATTTCTGGAAGTTTCTATTTTGATATGGATTTGGACTGTGCTTGTGCTGTTTGGAAGTGTTCTTATATATCCCTTTTTAACCCAAAATAGTAACTTTAGCTCAAGTAGGTAACAATGTGTAGACATTAAAAAATCGATGTCCTATTAGAGAGAGCAAAAAGGAGGAAATGTTCTTGGAACACTTGTTGCGTCAAGATGCTGAGTGATGTAGTAATAGAGAAATGTTCTTGGCATCAGAAGATTTTTATAGGGACAATACTTGGGCAGTGTACAGTGCACAGCTCTTTGGAAAAGCATGAGGCACTGCCCAAGAGATTACCTTCAATATTCATGCCAGCTGCACAGATACTTGGAAGTCCTAACTGTCCAGAATGTGACTCATCACTCTTACATTGTGTTTGGGTTGCAGCCAAGTTTAAAAATGTGTTTATCACAGAGTAAGTGGGAAAATTCAGCCTGTGGCAATACAGAATATTCAGATAGCACAGATGAAGGTGACACTTGCTTTAATTAGGGTACCAGTACCAACATTTCACAAACATCCAAAAATTTCCACATTGGACTGTGCATTTGGTTTTCCCTTTTAGAAGACAAATAGAATTTTTTAAGTCCACTTTTCAGTTTTTTCATAATGCTATGGGTCAAAACATTAATAATTAAGTAGTATAGAGCTAACAAATGGGCTAAACTTACAAATATTAATTATTACAACCTGTGTCAAATCTCCAAAAATAACAGAATACATTCTTGCGTGTCTTAGCAAACAGGGGCATAGTCACGTAGTATTCAATAGGGAGTCTAAATTAGATAGAAACCTGGAAGGTAGCAATGTCAGGCTGTTGCTTGGTTCTTACTCTAGTGCTCTACCATTTTATCAGGTATGTAGCTGTATCATGTATTTTTCAACTTAGTTATCTTTGCTGACCTACACAATTACTTGCTTGAAAAATTCAAATAACTCCCCCATTACTAAAAGCTAGCTTTTGTTTCTTTGTTATTCAGTTTCTCTGATTAAACCAATATTTTCTCTATCTATTAGTAAATTACTTTTCTGGGCACAGTATTAACTTGAAAATGAGTGTTGCTGACTACAGGAAAAAGAAATTGTTTTAGCACCTTCCTGTAATTTTTCCAATCTGTCACATCAAAACATGTGAATACGACAATTTGTGAAATGACCTGCTGTATCCTACATGCTGGGTAGACTGCATTTGTGTTTTGGTTCAAAAATTGCTGTCTGTCTCTTACTATAGTAACCAGAAGCTTGTTATGTGTTCTTTATGTTTTTAAAACACTAAAAGGGCAAGTAGGATGTCATTTTTGAGGTAGCCAGCAGGAAATGTGGGGTCTCTGCAATATCAGGGTTTTCATTAAGTATGCTTTTTTTATTTATGACCCATTGAAGACCCAGGTCCTATGCTGGAAAACAAAAATAACTGAAAACTATAGGCCCTGTGAACTAGGTCTGTAGGGAAGAAATCCCTTTTGGTGTCCAAATCCTATGATCAATTTGATTCAGACATATAGATGAAGGTCCTGTGGTTGGAGTTTTTTTATTATTAAAAAAAAAAAATTATTTTCCCAAGTCAAGTGGGTTACAACACAGAACAGGAAGGAAGAGAAGGAATTATTCTTCTCCCTGGAGTGCCAGGGTACTGACATTTTCCTTTACTCGTAGTCTGTCCCCTTGGAAATATTTCAAACTTAAATTTTAAAACTTCTTGAGATTCTTAGCACATGATAAAAAGGAAGGAGAGCAGAAAATGCTATATCACTGATGTGAAGCACGTAATTCCTGGAGTTGTTGGGTAAAATCCAATCTTGGACATATCATTTTTATAGCGTGTTTTTCTATTGCTTGAAAAAGATCCATATGTGCATATATAAACACACTAATGCGTAAAATCTTCAGTGGCTCTATGGAGCATTTGCCAGAGACCTCTTCAGCAGATTATTATTTTTTAGCTAAATGAGGCTGAAACTTGTAGAGGATCCAGAAAATTGTATGTTTTGAATTTGGTAGTAGAAGGCCAAGAATGGTTGAAGACATTTTGGTATGGATTAACATCTACATTTTGAGAAGTCGTGAGACAATTGTGGTGTCTAAGCCATCATTTTAGCTTTGTTTTTAAACCTCCCAATCTGTAAACTATTACTAAGTTGTTGTTAATCGACGTTGAAGGCTAAATAATACACTTTGTAAAGCTGGTTTTGAGTTTGTCAAAACTGGCACTGTCTTTTTAGCATTTGTGCTGAGGAAACTGATCGTCTGTATTTAATTTTTAAGGGAAATACATGCAGATGATGAATATTCTGAAACCGATTGCATTTGATGTGATCCACTTCATGTCCCAGCTCTTTGATTACTATCTGTATGCGGTCTATACATTTTTTGGCCGAAATGACACGGTAGGTAGAAGCATTTTTCTTTTTCATGTATCACTGAACACACAGAATGGAAATGCAGAGATCTCTTTGCTTAAAATACTACCTAACATGTAATCCCCGGAAAAATTAGTGGCAAGAGAATGGATTTGAATGTAAGAGTAAGAAAAAGCTGATTAGATCAGCCATAAGGGAAAGAAGTATTGGGAGCATTATTGTCACTGAGACATGAATCATATTATGTTTTGAATAGATAGATTCTCTGTTCTTTTTTCCAGCACTATTGAAAAGGGGGAAAGACAATGTGAAATACCTAGAAGTAGTGGTAGAAAGTGGGTGGCAAAGGAGCAGTCTGCACAAGGAGGGTGGTTTGAGCCTAGACAGTGTAAGGCAATTGAATTTTTCTATATATATTTCTCTAGTTTACATAAGAATAGCAAATGTAGGAAAAGGGGGCCACGAAAGATAAGTAGTAACCCAAGTTTAAGATGTTTGAAAGACACTTTTTCAGATCTAGTATTCTTCAGTCAAACTACTTGCATTAATGAAAACAACTTTCTTTGAGTGATCTTGTAGTTGAAATAAATGCTTGTTGGCTATGTCTTTACATGGCATAGATCAGCTTTCAATAGAATTGTCTTAATAGCTGAGTGTAAAAACAACTTTCTCCTTTCTTGGCCCCTAAGTGATTCCACAAGTAACGCTATTGAGGGGTTCCAAATCCATCATCATGTGTTGGCAAATTGTAAGGAATTTTCAGACTCAACATACGGTTCTAAAAGGTTTTCAACTGTTCTATTTGGCAGGAGAAAAGTATTTGCAATTTGTGTTTACAAGATGGGTGGGGTTTTTTTTGGTTTTGTTGGGTCTTTTGATTTGGTTGTTTGTTTGTTTGTGGTTTGGGGTTTTTTAGGGTTTTTTGTTAAGATAATTGATTTCCATTGGCTTAGTTGCTCTGGTATTCACATTGTGTTGCATTTATTGTTTTTTTTTTTTGCACCTCCTGTTTTGTGTTTCTAAAGCCCATACCGACTTCCTCATTCTGTGCTTCTAACAGAGAACAGCACAGTGCTAGGCAGGTAAATGTTACAGCAGATGGGTGGCAAAATTGTGATGTTTTTGTAGTGTGCCTAGTATTTGTTTTGACAGATTGTTTTCCGTGGGAAACACAATGCTTGCAAGGGTTTATGATTGTAATAAACCCCCTTGTAATGCTGCTTAAGTGTCCTCACTCCCCCCTAGTGTTTCTAAACCTTTAGAAAGTAGAGATGGGTGATGGTATGTGATTTAGACCACTCAGAGTGTTCCTGTTTTGTTTTTATTTAGAGAATAATGTCAAATGGGATTCTTAGAGCATGCTGGTATAACTTCCTTAAATGTTTAAAATTTTTTGTGAGTATCGTGGTTTCGTTGTTTATGTGAGTTAGTACACACATAAGGGGAGTGATTGATTATACAGAGTTCATTGCCAGCTCAGTGAAAACCAAGGATTTAAAATATACATATTGAGTTCTGTGTCCATTCGTGATGTTGTCATTGCTCTTTCCAGACCTTTTTAGAATCATTAGCCTATGTAGTCAGTATTTAGCTTTCTTCGCTGTCAAAAATTAAACACTGTTGTAACCAGAATTGCTTTCAAAACTTTTTTTATTTGTGGGATGCAAATTAAGCCTGCCTTATCTCAAATTATGGAGCAAGACAAAATAAAATTAAAAGGAATTCTTTGTATTTAACATCTGCTCGCTAAAACTTGAGACATTAATGAACATGCCACAAAACAGTCTTCCTTTGCAGAAAAAAATTTAGGTGAGTTTTCTTTTTTTTGACAGGACATTGCACTAATTTGTAAACTTAAATTTTTTTTTAATAACTATAGGGGGTTATGTAAAATTGGTGATGAGTAGAATTATTCTTCGAATTGTTTAATGCTTTGCTTACTAGCCTTACTAGGTCATCAATTTGTGGAATTTAGAAATCTATAGCTCTGCATATAGAAATAGCAGAGTCTTGTATGAAGCGAGTCGGATGTACTGATGAGTGAAACGTTCATTTTGAAACCATGAGGTTCTGTCCTTGTGGAAAACTTCTGAGCAACAATTACTTGTGGGGTTTTTTGTTTTGCTTTTTGGTTTTTTTCCTCCCTCTTACATATGGACACACAATTCTGACTTCAGGTTGTAACTGGTTGACTGGTAAATCTGGAGTACTGTAAACATGTAATGTTTAATGGAAAGTTATGTTTGTTTTTACTTTCATTTTCATTCATATATGTTTCTAATATGAAATTACCATTTTTTAGGAAGAAATATATAATTGTAGAATGAATAAGTAGAAGCTACTGATAGCAATTGAAAGTTAGCAATTGAAAGGCAGAAAGAGAAAGAATTAATGGTAGATTTGACAGTGCAAATTCCTTAAATGGCTGAAACTTGCAAATATATTTTTAACGTATGTGAGTTTTTTACCTTTAAGAAGGGTTTTTTTCCTGTTTGTTTTTGTCTTAACAGAGGGAATAGTCAGTCTTGAATTTGCAGTCCTTATGTCCATGTCTTGAAAAAGTACTGTATGATGTTAAGAAGGAAAAAAAAAGATAACATGGAGAATTAAGGATGGGTTTCTTTAAGGAAAAAAAGTTATTTTTTTCACTTATTTTTTTTCACTCATACACCTGCAAAATCAAAGACAGTTTAGAATGGATGCTTCTACAGTAAATATTTCAAGAAAAATACAAATTATTTTTGTAACAAAGGTTACTTCACTTGCAATAAAATAAAGGCATGAACATTTCTATTTATCAGTTTATCAAATGTGGACATGTTTCCCAGATCAGGTTTTAGATTTTATCCCACTTCCAGTGGGAATTCAGCTCAGATGTTAATTGTCATTTAATATATAGAAGGATTGGGGCAGATGGACATCTTAAATCAGAAACTTGAGATGCAGTAAATGGGGACCTAAATTATACCTGTTTGTATTCAAAAGGAGAGGAGGAGGTCACAGGAACTCAAAATAATTCCTTCCCTGATTCAGCCCTCTGAAAGGAAATCAAATAGTGCAGTGAATAACAGTGCCCTAAATATTGTTCAGCAGATTGCCTTTTGGTGTGAATCACATACCAGAACTGTATTTGAATCCTTTCAGGTTGTTGACTTAAATGTGTGTTTCTTACATGTCCCATTTCCACTTTGTTGTGTTGGTTTGTTGGGGTTTTTTTATTAACAGTAGAAGAAAAGTAGTTACAATAATTATGCATGTCAAATCAGGCTCTCAGCTGGTATAATCCGTTGCACTTCGCAGGAAATTAGTGTAGCTATATATATGTGTGTGTGTATATTTATATAAATAGAAAAAGTACATATATATAGCATAGGTATATATAACTATATATCCCAGTTGAGCATCTGCCCCATACACTCCTGAGCCGTGAACATGAAGATGGCACATATCTGAGGTAGATCTTTATAGGCATTAAGTAATAATGACTGTTTTATAAAGATCAGTAGTTACAGCTTTTTACATATGCATATATTTGATAATACAAGAGATTTTACAGCTAGAAAGAGGAGTGAAACTGATTTGACTTGGGTGTGGTGTGAATGCAAGGCTCGGAGGGGGCATCGTGAGGCACCATTCCGGGCTTGTCACCCAAACGAGAAAATCTAGAGTCCTGCAGCCAAATGCAGAGTTACAACAATAAAAGATACTGCATGTTTTATTGGTATGATTGATAGATACACTGTCATCTTCATGAAAGATACTTAGATCATTCTTCACACCAGTGCAGTGTTGAGTGCTGTGCCCTCTGTTGACTTTCTTTTCATTTTGTATGGTTGTGATTCTGTGCTAAAATTTTAATGTAAGTAAGTTGTAGATAGTCTTTGTAAACTTAAGTTTTGCTGAATAACTTTAAACCAATGAGATTTCCTTTCCCAGCTTAAGTAGAATGTATGTCTTCCAGTTTGAATCAACAGGACTGGGCCTCAGTAGCAGCAGATTACGCACCACACTGAACAGAATCCAGGAGAGTCTGATTGATCTGGTAAGTACCTGGATTTTGTTAATGCTCAGAGGGATAGAGGTCTGTGTACAACATTCAGGAATTATATTTCATCATGGCTTTTTGATTTTTTTTCTCTTTTCACATTCAGTGTATAATTACAGAAGCTTAGTTTCATGATGTAGAGGTCATTATTGTATGACATCACTTGTTTCTAATGTACAACAATACTAATTAAATAGATTTTGCTAAATGTAACAATGAAATTCTTTATTTAAATCTTCTCATATAGTTTGTGTAATAAAGAGAGACATTCAGTATTATCCTTACTTGGACACATTTTTTAAAAAGAAATAGATGACTCATTTTTCTTCAGTTAAAGAATAGCAAAACAGTAAGCTACCCTGAAGATTATTTGCCTTTCCAGATAATAGAGGTAGTATATTAAGTCCTTCCTTAATTTTGGGGAACTTGCCCTGATGTATTTTTTCCATTATATCCCATTGGTCATTTCATGATTTATTTTCAGAATGTGAAGAGTAAATATGGTGCTTGTGTCACACTGGCAGTAGATTACTGTCCTTCACAGGAGGATGGTAAAGGCGACTGTAGGTAGTTTTTGTGGATTCATCTGAAAAGCAGATTATAAAGAAATGTTGCTAAAAACTACATCAGAAATGGAAGTTTGAAGTTCTTATATTCCACCTAAATATGAAACTCTTGAAACATTGTGAAGAAATTTTCTAAGCGAATCACAAATGGCTTGTATGATAGTTAATACTGTGGATGTTACAGGAAGGTTTTATTTTCTGAGGCTGCTATCTTAGAAAGAAGAAAAAGATGTTCTAGTGTGACTTACACAAGGATTTGACACTCCACAGAAATGCACTTTATGCTTTTTTAATTCCTTGAAGCATTTTATCGAATCCTGAACTGTTCTCTCAGAGAAGTGTCTTACGTGGTTTGGAGGCCATTTCTTACACAGTCAGTAGAGGAAGCATGAGATAACTAATAACCCTAGGCCTCTGTAAAACAGGAAAAGGCTTCTTGATATTCTTCTTAAAGGCAGTGTATGCAGATAGAAAAATTAATTCTAGGTAGAACTTGCAAATGAATCAGTTAAAGAGTATGGAAAAATGGCAAGTTATGGAATTATTTTTTTAAATTTCTCTATAACAATGTTTCCTGATAGTGCTTTACAGACTTCATTTTTTTTAGCAGTTAAGATAGTTAAAAAACAAAAAAAACATTTCTAGGAGTGAAATGGAAAAATATCAGCAGTTTGTTTTCTTCCTCAGTCATTAATAGTACTGTAATAGATAATATTATTGTCAATTGAAATTGATAGCTATATTCAATGTGAGATTTGAGAAAAGAAAGAAATCTTAGCTAACTGCTATTAACTTAAAGACATTCAATGAAATTTATTAATATCTTATGAAATTATTACACTCTTATACTATAAATGGAAATTTTTCACTTTTTGATTTACAAGGAAGTGAAAGTATTCTGGGTATTTTTGTTTATTGTTTGCTTATTTTTAAGTGTTCATGAAAGTCAAGGTTCATTTTCATTGTGTCATAAAAAGGGTGTTTCTCAAGATTGTATGGAAAGTTCTGAACTGCTCAAGGGATTCTCCTATCCTTTTTTTTAGATTTTTGTAATTGCTTTCTGAAAGTATTCATGTTTCTGTTGTGGCATTCAGTCTCATGGCCTATTGGGAATTTAAGGTTGTTGCCTTGTCTTCTATCCATGGTAACTTTATTAAGGGCTTCATTTTTGTCACATTTCAGTTCCTGATGGCAGCATCAATATTTTATTTCCATAAAGATAGTCTGACTCTGACAATTTTGAGTCTGTGACCAAAGCTAAGCCAGATTTGCATGTAGATCAGAATAATTTCACAAATCTGTCAGTGTCTGTGAAGATTGAGCTACGTGATCTGTATCAAGACTCTTCAGTAATTTAGTCTGGATCATTTCTAGCTTTCCTCTTGGACTTTGTCCATTCCTTTTTTTGAGATATCAGTGGATGAAGGCCTCTTAACTCAATATTTATTGTCAGGAGTTAGAGGAATAATTGGAGGATTTAGTGCCCACCCCCTCCAGCTTTGTGTAGAATTCTGGGAGTTTCTGTTTGGGATTGAATCAATGCTATCTAGTTTATACCAGATACCTTTTTTTTTTTAGAATACTATTTTATTGTTATTCAGCTGAATTTTAAGCTTTCTTTGTGAAGGAAAAAGCAATGTGGAATGGGAGTTCCACTTCAGGCAAGTTAAAGCACTAAATGTTCTTTTTTGCATTTTTGTGGCATGTTCAGTATGGAGGTCGATTGGAGGCATTCCTTGTAACTCCTTATGGAGCTGCTCTATTTTCCCATTATTACAGTGCAAGAAGTTTCTGTCCTTTAACATATACTGTGCTTACAGCATACTAACCATACTTGGAAAAGAAGTACTGTCTAGTTTTTATTTGGACCACTGAGAGACTAAGTCAGATTTCTGACTTGTGGCCAGTGTGCAAAAGGCTGCAGCAATTTAAAGCACTCCTCTACTTCTGTCCATCCCTTCTCAGGCATCACGTGCCTCCTGCTTCTGCTGGGGGTCCTTGTCCCCTCTGAGCAGTATTCAGCTATAGCTGAATCACTTCTCCGCTGTTTTGCAGTCTAAAACTTCATAGCAAAAGCTTCATAGCAAAACCAACTGTACTTTATAAACTGCAGCAAGTCCTCCTCCAGTTTAGATTGATGTTTCAGACAGTGAACAGGAAATAGCTGAGATGAGAACATGTGTTTAGTCCTGTTAACTTCTTTACAAGGCAATAGTGTGACACCTCAGCTGTGATACATATTATTCAATGTCTGTTTGTCTCTCCTACACTGATAAACCACATTATAGTAAACAAAAACCCCCAGACAAAAAGCAATGACCAAACCACTTCAGTTGGTAGTAAATGTGCCCCTGCTGGTCATAATTGTGATACAAAAACATTTTTAATTTGGACTTTAAAAAAAATATGGATGTTCTGTATGATGTAATCAAAATGACAGTGATGAAGGACTTTATTATGACAATGGTGGAAGGACTTAACTCTTTACACCTGAGCAAGCAGGTTCTTAAAACACCGCTCCTTTAGATGTGCTTCCAATTTCAAACTTCTACAAATTTAATAATAATTAAGTCCAATTATGACTCTTTTAAAAATCTCTGCACTTCTAATACAGATACTGGTTTAAGTATGATCTGAAATTGCTTTTGATAAATAAATAGGCTTAATTGATAAAAAAATAAAACAGGCCTATGAATTAGCAAAACTTTATTTGCTTTCTTATGGTAAGTTATGTGGAAGTGTGCTGACAGCTTACAGTGATTGAGTAAGCAGTTTTCTGTATATTACCTACTTGTCTTTGTCTTGAAGAAATACCTTTAGGCTAAATCGAAAGTATAAAAAATAAAAGCAGTATGAGTATTTTTTTAAAGGAGTTTAGAGTCCAGTTTCATGTCTGAGAGTTAAGAGAACAGTATGACTTTAAAAGATTTTTTTGGCTACACTGTACTGAACTTCATATGTGTATCTGTACTTCATAATCAGTTCTTTGCACAGCTAGCACAAAGCTTTCATACAGATTTCTGCTATGTAGCAACTTCAAAGTTAATAATTTAATAATTACTTCTGGATCCTCCATAACTATAATTCTACAAACACTCTGCTCATTCATATGAGCAGATTGTATTAAAAAGAAAACACAGAAAGAGAAAAGTGAAAAGGGGACAAAGGAGTGCTGTTATTTCAGCCTCACTCAGATATGGTTTAGAGTAGGCTAAATACATCAAAACAAGCCCCTGTTTTGAGTTGCTTGTATCTCCTCACTGGCAGTTTTGGAGTCGGGTATGTAGAGGTACCTACACACATTATGTCCTTGCGTTTGTCATTTCTAACAGGAATGTGTTTTTACACAGTGATGATGTCCATATTAGTTCACTGAGACCTGTAAGCCCCCAGATACAAGGCATCAATCATGATCAAGGCATGTGATCTATGGTAATTTGTGCTTTGGAAGGAAAATACCTACTCCTAATTCCTTGCTTTTTTGTTTTTAAGCAGCTTCCTTATTTTCACAAAATAATGTAATTGTGATACTGCCATTACCTAGATGTTGTTTGTCAATGTCCTGTGTATGTAAATAGCTGCTTTGAGTGATACTGATGCAAAAAGAGATTTGGGGGGCAAATAACCATAGAATACTCATAAATAATTCATTGCGAACAGGTTTCCTCAAGCAAAACTGAAATTTAGAATGAAGTTACTTAGAGTTACTGTGTCTTACAGCAGTAGAAAATAAATCAATGTAGTAAAGTATCTAAGCATTGCAATGCAATGTATACAAGAGTAGGTGGAAGAAACTACTGATATAAAGGAGTATTGGTCGATCTATTTTAGAATCTTCTTTACTTTGCCTTTTGGACTCTTTCCGCAGAAAGTATATGTCTTTTGGCAGAGTCAGGTTAGAGATTGATTGTGCAGAGATGGAAAATGTAGATTTTTCAGCTGCACAAATAAGATAAAGATTGGTAGGAATAATTTTTTTTCTTCATGCTTGACTTCCCATCCCATTTTGGCTTTGACTCTTTGATCCTGTGGAATGGTACAATTCAGTTACATTAGTCCCAGTGCTGGTTTTACTTAACAGTTTGGTTTTACTTTAAATGTCACGTCACAGTCCTGTATTACCTAGTGTGGATGGGTGCACTGTTACATATGGTTTGGCAAAATACTAATGGCAAGCTCTGGAGAGTCTTGGCTGTGGAATTGTTTACCTGACATGGCTGTGCCTAGCACAGGATGCAGCTCCTAAAGGGCATAGCTAAGGTCCTCAGTGAAATGGTAGCTGTGATTCTTGGCAAGATTTTATTTGGCTGAAGATAACTTCTGCAATATTTCTAATCCATGCTTGGTCTCCTGCTGCTTAAAAGGAGAAGAAAAAAAAACCTGAAGAAGAAAAGAAGAAAACACAGTTTGTGGGTTTTCTCTTTCCTCTCTTTAGAAGAGATTTCTAAGTGTACATAATGACAATCTTTAAGGTGTATAAATTGCTTGTCAAGGGAAGAGAACTCTGTGTATACAAAGTTCTGACGTGACAAGTACTTTGAAATTATGCTAGAACTTCTGCAGGTGTTTTCCTTCCTCACGTTATTCATTTAGAGTTCTTCATACAGCTTTTGTTTTTGTTTACTTGACTGTATAACCAAGTAGACTGGAATAATTTACTGAAGTTTTGGAGCTTATTTAATTGGATACATTTTCTGGGTTTTGGCAATTGCTTGGTCTCTCTTTAAGCAGTCTCTGGGGACGTCTTATTTTAGTCACATCAGACTCTTCTTGCTGGACACCCAAGATAGGCTGGTTCCAGAGGAGTGCAGGTGCCCACAGAGTCACAGCTGAGCACCTGAGAACCAACAGCAGCTCTTCCTGAGAAACTTTATTTGTGCAAGAAAGTGCTGCAGTAAAAATGTGTATGAGCAGACTGGACCAGCTTGCCTGGGTTTTTTGCAAGGTAGTGGTTCAGGTTCCTAAGGCTGCCTGTGTATGTGCTTTTCTGTGGAGTCTCATTTGACATTTATTTTTTTAGGGCGTAGTTAATGACTCATTTTCTCAGTTGTCTGTCAGCACACAGTGGTTCCTGATAGAGGCATTGTTGCATTGGTTGAGACAAGATAGTAAAAAACTTTCCAACTTCTTGTAATTTTTTATGCAACAAGTCTGCCATTTAACTTTAAACATTAAAAAATAGAAGAAATCTTCAGATCCCAGAAGTTTCAGTGCAAACTTTATTGAACTCTTTTACTGAAGTCAGTGGGACTGACCCAACTGAGGTTTAGGACATGCTTGTTTTGTGACAAAGAGCATGGAGTATCCACACTCCTGAAATTAGAACCTCATGCCTGCTATGAGGCAATGCTGATCAAATCAACCCTGGGGACAATGTGAAATGTGTGTGCTGGAAGTGTTGGGAAGCTTGGGGATCCCTTTTATGGCTCTTCAATAATGCTATAAAGATATCACTTGCATGGAAAGGATTGTAAATAATAGAATATTAAAAGCATGGTTTTTCAAGATGGTTTGTTGTTTGGTTTTTTAAAGATCTGCTTTCTTAAAGTCTGTAGAGTGGCAATCGTTGTAGTAGCTCACATTGTTTATGTTTGATTTACTTTCCTGAGGGTTGAGGCAAGATTCCCTGCTTGGTAAGTTTTGTGCCCCTCAGCAAGAAAATACTAATCTTGCAACGTAAAAGTTAGTAGGAGTATTTTAAAACCTTAACACGTTTACAACTTATTCAAGAAGTACTTTTACCTTGAAAGCAATATGCTTTTGCAGTTGGCCCTACCTGTCATTTTCAGCATTCAGTTTCAAGAACAGTTAGGGATATGTAAGCTCAAAGGGGAGGAAAAAAGCCTGATTGGTTGCTTTCAGTACATTTCTTGTGGTAAAAAATTATTGTATGTTAAACATCTACTTGGAGTTAGGTGAACTATTTTCAGACAGCTTTTGAATACAATAAGGAGTTATGCTTTCTTTGATCAGTTTGTTTTCTTGTAATCTATGCTCATGATATTACAGACGCTATGAATTACAGTTTTATAAACAGAGATGATAGAGCTATCCTGTTTTATGTAAACATTTGGGGTTAGTCTGCTTTTCCTCATCTATCAGCACACATCAAGTTCTTGGTAACAGTATTGGTACGTCACAGCTGCTGTAGACTGTTCTGCTGACAGAACCTTTTCAGATAGTACAGTTTTGTCCATGCTTTTTGAACACCACTGACTCCTTTTAAGATCAAGATTTCTTCAGTAACATTTAGAGTTATTGCAAAATCAAACCTAAAATTTTTGCTGTTGTGTATGTATATTAAATTAAAACAATTCTAAAACTGAAATCTTGTGCAAAAAGTATTAGGCCAGAAGAAGTGCAGTTTTAAAAGATTATTGGTTATGAATGTGATCTGCGGCACACTGTGTGCTGGGGACAGGTTGTGGAGTTTACTGGGTTTTGTTTAAAGTTAGTGAAAGTGGATGATTGTAATTAACTGTCAACTATTTCACCATAATTGGCAGATAATCAGTTACTTCAGTTGTAAGTTCTTTTGGATAACTGCAATAAAAGTGTTTCTGTTGTCACGATGAGATCAGACCTGTAAAAATGCCTCTCTTGCAAATTGAATGTCAAATTTTTAACTTAGATAATTAGATTATATCGTTTATAATTCTAATTTAGGTAATTATTTTATAGTCTTCTCTTCCCATTGAGATGGAAGGCTTAACAGAGTTTTGCCACTGGTTGCAGCCAAACTTGAAATGAAAACGTTCTCTTGTTACAGATGACATTTTTAGAGGAAGAGATTGAAGGAGAGGCTTGTTCCTTACACAGATAGATTTTATTTTTCTACCTGTTCATTAAAAATTTTACTTCTTGGGAGTAAACAAATAATAAAGTGAAATACCCAACAATTAAACAATATCATGCACCCATTCATCTGATACCTGTTATTTGCTAATACATACCTTTTTGTTGTAAAAAAATGTTCCAGGTGAATTTTAATTTAACTGTAGGTATCTTGCAAAGATACTTCCCAAAGCACACACTGTAGCTCACACTACAGTTATTAGCAACCCTTGAACAGGCAAAGCAGTCATAAGCCTGCTTTAATGCTTTATCCTGATATTTTCAGGCTTTTATAGCAAAGCGGCTTTTATAAATAATTGCTAGTTGGGTATGCCTATCATGTATAGCATTAGAAAACTCCGTTCTTTTCCTATGACAGTATGAGGAAGTTAAACTAGAGAAAATCTAATAGGTAAGACCTGCTGTAAGGTGTCTGCAGGCAGTGCTGGTTAACCTGTCCTGCTGTGCCTGCTACAGTTCATTGGGTTATTGTTCAGATAAGTCTGGTGCTTTTAATAAGTTTTAAAAAAAATTTTTTAACACTTTGGGTTTTTTCCTTTTTGACAAGGAAGGAGAAGAGCATCTTGTAGTTTGCATCGGTTCCATGTATACTTTGAAATTATTTTATTAAATCTATTTTGTCCAGTTTTCTTACGAGGATGTTGTGTGGGCTGTGATATATCTTTGACATATCACAGTTCTGCTGGATCAGCAAGACCTGCTAATCTGATGCAGGGAAAACTAAGCAAGTTTATTCTGCTTTAGTATTGCTCTCTGCATGCTTAATACTGGGTGCTACAATATGTTCTCAGCGTAACTTGACATTTCTGGAAATTAAAGTTTGGCTGGCTGCTATTTAATTTTGTGGGTTCTACTCCCCTCCTGTCCTCTTCCTTTTGAGGCTGGCAGTTTTGCAGGACTCATGATTGTTTGCTGTGGTACACATAGGGAATCTCTGGCAACAGACATTTTCTTGCAGATTCTTCATTACTGGAAGGGTTAACTTTAACAAGTCCAGCACACTGAAAAACATCTGATTTCTTGATATAGTCTGTAGCCTTATTTCCTGTTCCAGCCTGTATGTTTTGCCTCTTTATTTGCTGCTTTCAGTCATTTGATCATTTCTGTTAATGAAGGCAGGAGGGAAAAACACATGCATTGCTGAGACCCTTTCAGAGTGATCTTGTGCTCTTTTGGGGTATTGGCACACTGGCTGTTTCCTTTTTGCTATCAACATGCTTTTGCAGTGCCTGCTTTTTAGAACAAATTAGGAGAATGAAATGCTCGTGCTGTTTGGCCATGGTTTTTGAACCAGAGTTTGACTCCCTAGCTGAAGCTAGCATATCTTTGAGTTAGCCAGTTCTCATGTACCTTTTGTGTTCTTCGGATGCAACACAATTTTGGCTTTTAAAAGATTCATAAGTTACTTACCTTCATGGGAAGCAGAAAGGAAGAAAAAAATGTTTAAAATGTGTCCAAAGTGGCAGGCAACTTTGAAATGCGATAAATACAAAATGAAGTCTTCATAGGATTTGGTTTTTACATAATTTGTAAAATTATGTAATTATTATTAAATTTGTAAAGTCTTTGAAAGAAAGAAAGCTTCTTAAATGTTTACTACTGATACTCTTCCCCCAGCTCTGTCACTCACTGTCTCTCCTAATGATAAACATTGCTTGGTGGGCTGTGGATTTGGCTATTTTTGTCATGTGTAAAAAAAAAAAAAAAGCTTCGGTTGGTTGGTTGGTTGGTTTTTGTTTTGGGTTTTTTTTTGTTTTGATCTGGGTTTTTGAGAATAGAATGAAGTGAAAAAAGAAAAAGAGAGGGCAGATAAAGAAGGAATTTTAGTAGTTAATCGATATGGTCTTTGGCTTAGTTAATGTTTTTAGAGACTTGATTGTTGTGGCTAGATGGTTAGATGTCATTGCCTATCTGCAGTAAACTCGTGGATGTGCTCAGGAAGTACCTTAGAGCTCTCTGGAAGAGGTTACATAATCTTTAGCAAATATCCAGGCCTTTTGGCTTGCTTATCCAATCTGATAGAGTCAGCAGAATGCAAACTTCATAGTATTGTGAAGCATCTAGTCAGTTTAATTCCAAATATATCTGGCTGAATGTGAACACAGATCAGAGCAAAGAAAATTAATTTTTCAAATAACATAACATTGTAGCTAGCCTTTGTAATTGTTCCAGTGCTCAGTGCAACTGTATCTGATTGCATTTGCCATAAGCTTCTTTTAGAAGTTTTATCTTCTGCTCATTGATGTATTTCTGAGATTTTTTAGTGCTACAAATGATGTCCTGATGGAATTGCTCAGTCAGCAGTCCTTGTTTTTAATGTCAGAATTTCTATGTGGAACCATCAAGGTTCCCTGCTTTATTGGCTTTTTACATCTGTGCCCTTATTACAATACTTTTTTTAATAAGTCTGAAGGTACTTCCTCACCCTTGTTACTGAGAACTCTGCTTTCTCAGACTGTGCATTGTTCCATCTACTGTAGCCCATTTTTATGTTTGTGTTTGACGTCTCTGGAGATGCAGAACTGAAAGAGCCTTTCTGATTTAGCAAATCCACCTCCCTATTGCCTTGGGCTGTCACACCACAGGAGGAGACTGCCAAATAAAATCCAAGAAAGTTAAAGTGGAACTTGTGAATTTTTGTTCCTCCGCACCTCAAACCACTTTTAACAGCTTGGACGCTATTATCTTCTCAGTTGTCTTATATTCTTAATGTCACTTTTGGTTTGGCTTTCATCCGAGCAGTAAACACATTCTGGTGCTGCTTTGTCTATAGCAGCAAAGTTTTGATCTTTCTGCTCATCCTGTATCACTGAAATTCTCACCAGGTCTTTGCACATTTTAACATAATCAATTTTCACCTGCCCTACCTTTAATTGCTGCAATATGACCACAGTGGGTCTGTCAGATATTTTGCTATCAGAATAACCGCACTGTTGGTTTTTCAGTTTTCACCTATCATATGTGCAATACTTTTTCTCTTGGCGTTTCAAGGTCTGCAATGAAATATTCCTCTTTGTCTCAATCCTGACATAGAGAATGAGTGACACCACTACTAAGTGAGCACCAGTGTTTCAGGTGCTCACTGCTCTCCTCTTCTCCTTAAGCTAAAGTGTCTGAGAAAAACCTGTTTGAATAGCAAGTACTCTATTTCAGGTCACTTCTCACAGTTGTTCTCTGCTGTGAAGCCCAGAAGAAATTAATGACTACTATTGTGGTTAGCTTGAGTATTTTTCTCCCTCCTTCCTTAGTTACTTCACTGCAATTTCTTCTCTTTTTATTTCTATCTCTAGTTGAAACAAATAAACAATTCACAAACTTGAAAGCTGCTTTTTTTCCTAATGTTTTTGGCTTTATCTTTTTCCATTTTTAACAGCAATTTCAGAAATACACTAATTTGTTTTTTTGAGTCCAACTGTAAATGTTATGTTTAAGCATTGTTGTTGTCCTGTTGATTGGTTGTTCCTACGCTGTTTACAGCAGCCATGTTAAGCTGCTTTTTTTTACTTTTGTAAAAGTTATTTTTTCCACTACTTTGTCACTGTGTTACTGTTTTCATTCCATGCATACAGGCCGATATGTTGTAGCATCCAAAGACTGTAAACTGTGGCCACAGTTTCTATCCCCAGGGTCTTGAACAGCTCTTATTAAATCAGTGCCAAATCCTGCCTGTCTCACCTGTTCTGGGTGCTGTATTACCTTTACTTTGTAGCATTTCTCATCTTCTTGTGGCCTGTGTATAAGCTTGGTATGAATAATTAATCCAAGCCAGCCAGAACTACCTTTATGTTTTCATGTCCTGAAACAGTTTGGGGAAGTAGCCAAGCTTCAGAGGGTGTCCTTTTGTACAACTGCTCTGGGAATTTCTTCCTTCTGGGATTCCTCTACCAGCTGTACCCTGTACTTACATTCCTTAAACATGGGGGTAGAGTTTTTCCTCTATTTTTTTCCTTTAATTTTGCAACAAGGCACTGGTATAACCTGTTTCTCACTACAGATTCTATTCCTTTGCTGTGACTATTTCCTTGCTTTCTAGCACCAAGATGTCTGCAGGATAGAAGTTTTCATGGAATGGTACCTTGATTGAGAACATCACTTGTATTTTACCTAAGTTAGCCACAGCTCATATAAGCATTAAAGCCCATGCATAAGTAACATTCCTTTGATATAGCTCTGTTTGGTTGCTGTCAAATTGAAGATGCTGTTCCCAAGGACTAAAAGTCAGTCTCCCAAAAGGCAATTGGGCTAAAGCCTGTTCGGGTGTTAAGGTGTAGTGAGAAGATTGTTTGCTGCCTTCTTCTATTAATTTATTTTTTTCTTGGATACTGATTTATATGATATGATTTTTTTTCCCCTGTTTTACTATACTGTTCAAATAGAAATAGGCTTGATTTGAATTACACCTTAGAATTTGAAACATTCCTTCATCTTATCTGGCATCTGAAACTTTTCAGCTGGAGCCATCCTTGCTGGTTTCGTGGGGTTTAATTTGTTTAATTCTTTGTTTCAGGAGGTGTCTGCTGATCCTTCAGGAACTCTCACAGCTGCTGAAGAGAGAAAAGAGAAGGTGCCAAGCCCACATCTCAGTCACCTCGTAGTTTTGACATCTGGCAATTCGCTGTATGGTTTGGCAGAAAGAGTGGTGGCCACAGAATCCTTGTAGGTTGTTTACTGTACACGTTGTATTTGTGATCACTGAAAGCTATTGATTGTTTAAGAAATTGTGGTTACAATCCAAAGCCTTCTTGACGGGTCAAAAATTCCTATCTCTCAATGTGATTTTAAATATGAGTGATAATGGTAATTTCTTTGTTAAAGGTACTGGAGTCTAATTCTTTGGTCTAGCAACATGCAAGCACAAGGAATGAAATTTTATTGCAGATGACCCAGTAATTTGTGACAATACATGGCCAAATCTAACAGGAAAAAAGTTTCTAATGGGAATATTTCATCTGTATGGTTCATTTTCACCTTATATTAAATACTTGACTCAGAACTGCTTAGTTCAAGTTGGTTTGGCTTGAATTACCATGTTCTTTCCAATGGGTAGAAGTGTACCTATGTCACACGACAGGAGAAGAAGAGATTATAACCAGCAATTAATGCAAATGTTATTAATACAAAGTTATTTTTATTTGATAAGAATAATAGTAAGAGTCAGATAGGAATTATTTTTTCCTCACACGAGATGACACTTAAAGATTAGAAGTTAATTTTTAAAATATTTTTTCCTTTATGCTTAGATAGAAATGTATTTCGTTATTATGTTGTTATTAATAAATTCTACCCTTGAGAAGGAATGTGAGATAGAGTTCTATTTTATAGATTCACTAGTATAAAATTAATTAGGAATGTTATTTTGAAATTCTCAGAGGGATTTATTAATATCGATGTTGACTGTCCTGCAATGGAAATTGTGTGACTCTTGGTCACTGACTTTACTAGACCTTGGCTCAGACTTTTGCAGCATATCCTCAGTAAAATAGAAATGTAAATTGTTGATATTCAAGCCTTAGTCTCTTTATTCAAGTATTTTCTTGTTCGCAAGTACATTTTAAAATTGTCAGAATTGAGAATGCTAGTTGATATGCTGGCGTGCAACTGATACGGTTCTTCTCAGGACTAAGTTTTCCAAAGTTGCATATTGTTATTGCCAAATATGTCAACTGTAGAGTAAAAATTGTAGAGACATGCCAAACGTTGCGCTTAGTTCACAGTAAATTTTCTTTGCTTTCAAAGGGTATTTCTGGCTGAGCAGTTTGAATTTCTTCAGCCTCATCTTGATGCAGTGATGCCAGCTGCCAAGAAGCCTTTTCTTCAGCAGTTCTATTCTCAGGTCAGAATTGTGTCATTCACAGCTGATTTTCATGCAGAAGATTTGAAACTTGTACATTATGGTGCAAATACTTGTACATCATAGTTATATATTGCTCCTACTAGCCAGAAATTTACAGCATTGAATTTTATTTATTTTCTATTTCAGACAGTGTCAACTGCCAGTGAACTACGTAAACCAGTTTATTGGATTGTTGCTGCTAAAGCCATTGACTATGAACAAATGCTTCTTCTCATGGCTAATGTGAAATGGGATGTGAAGGAAATCATGTCACAGCACAACGTATATGTAGATTCTCTTTTAAAGGTGAATAGTTTATGGAAAATGGTGTGCTAGAGTTAATATAAACACTAAATTGCTGTAATACTTCACTGAAACTGTTAAAGTGCTGTGGCTAGGACAATACATCATCCTGACAAATGGGAAATTACTATGAGGTCTGTCCAGAAGTTTCATTATTCTTGCTTCTAAAGCATTGTTTTCAGTGGTAATTTTTTGACTACATGGTGTGTGAAAGTGACCACAGAAGTTTAATGAGTCTCACATCTAAGTCTTGCGTGGTAGAGAAACATGTAGTAAACAGAGTAACACTGAGGGAAATCCAGTGGCCAGAGATAGCCTTTGTTAAAAAAACCCAACATATACTATTTGCTTTTCCAAATAATTTTGCTGATTGTCTTTGAGATGTATCCTATGAGGTGTAGGTCAGTTCAGCACCAAAAATGGTCATGCAGTATCTAATTGAAATTGCTATATTTAGAAGTTAACACTTGAAAAGGAAGGTAAAGGGAAGTTATTCACCCAACTTGTCAATTGCATTCAGTAGCTGTCATATTATATAATTGCCACGTCTTACGGCATACAGAGCTAGTTCTTGGGACAAGCCCTTCCTCATCCTTTTATATATGCCTAAATAATGTTTCTAAAAGTCTTCAGAGGGAAGTTCTGGCAGTGGTAGAGTTATGCTAATTAATTATACTTTCTTAATTACTAATTCTTTTCAGAGAAACTGAAAATTTAATTTTAAAGATGTGTGAAGTGTGAATCACAGAAAAAGCTACACATCTGTGTGGAATAACAGTTTGGATAACACCTTTGTACTTTGTAGCTTTTCTCTGCTCAAAAAAAATCTAGGCAAAGAAGGAAGAATTTGACAGAGGATATCTGATTGCACTGAATTTGATGGAGTCCTTGTGGTTATCCTTGTTTATGCTGCCGTGACTTTTTGATACCAGTTTGTGCTTAAAATAGTTGATCTCTAGGGCAAAACTTTTTCCTTCTGTGAGTAGGCAGCTGCTGATGAATTTTCGTCAGGAGAATCAGAGCTAATACCATTTAAAACCAATTTTGGTCTCTCTATTCTGTACCTAGTACTCGTTTCTACAAAAGCTTTTAGATAACTGCTGAGCAATGAGTGATTTTCTGTGTACACCGTGACTCCAGGAATGTCAGATGTAAGCACAGTGTTTAAAGTAATGATCAACTACTTTCAGTCGTGTGCACACATACACAAAGAAATTGATTATCATGGAGTGTTAGGCATCTTCATCTTCAGAAGAGTGAGCTGTATGCCTGTTAAAGCATGACATTGTGGTACCCTGCATCTTCTTGCCAAATTCATCTTTCAGAAAATTTGTGTTAAATGCCAATTGGTTACTGAGGTTCTCTTCTGATTTTCTTTACTTACTGAATTTTTGAGGGGGAGTGTAAGAAAAAAAGGAAAAGGAAAAAACACTAGATTAGCAGCCTTGGAAATAAAATCTCTGTAGGGCAAGTATGGTCTTAAGAGACTGCACTGCAAGTGGCTTTTGTTGCTTATACAGAGGAGTTCATTACCAGTCTGCTTGATATTGAAGTAATTTGATACTTCTTTAAATGAGAAAGGCTTTAATCATTGGCAGAGGACTGCTGTTTCACTTTATTTAAGTCACGGTCATTGTAGCAGTAATTGCATTCAGTTATGACTAGTTTCTCATTCGTAGTATCAGCTCAAGTCCATTCAGGCCATTCATGATTCATGTGGAAACAGGTGCCTTCCCTTAATCTGAATTGTTATCTAGTGCTGCAGTGTGGTCCTAAACTGTTAGATTTGGCCTCTTTCAGTGGATGCTCTCAGCTCCTTCTAAAGCACTGAGGAATTATCTAATGTGAAAGGTTGAAGAATGAAAATTACAATATTTCTGAGCTTCTCTTCGAAAGCTGGTGGGGCATGTATTTAGGGGGATAAAGAGATCACCACTGGATTTTCTTCAGTGGCTGTATATTGACTTAAAGAAGTTAAATATGAGTTTAGGGAGTGAGGCAATGAAAATGGCATTTGAAGGATAAGCTACTTGGTTCATTTTCAGAGGTATCAGTTTCACAGAGAACTACAGCTCTGGGGAACAGAGCAGCAGTTCCTTTAAAAAAAAGGCACTGGGGTAATGTTGTGAGTGATATGCTAGAAAGTGATATGTTTTTTACTTTACACATTGAGTTGTCTACAGTTTGTGCCTATTAAGCTTCTCTGCTTTGCTCATAATTTTCAATATTCTCTTTCGTGTGCATTTCTAATTAGTTGTTGCTGTTGTTGAATGTAGAGTATGATCCATTTTATGCTAAAGGAATAAACATCTTATATGTTTTATCAGGAATTTGAAGAATTTAACAGGAGGTTGAATGATGTGTCTAAGAGAGTCCGTATTCCATTGCCAGTCTCCAACATCCTTTGGGAGCACTGCATACGCTTGGCCAATAGAACTCTTGTAGAAGGGTAAGTAGTTATGAAAGTCCTGCTTTTGGGTAAGCATGTCTATAATGATAATCTTTATTTTATAGAGTTAAAAATTCTTATTTTATAGTGTCCTTGTGAGTTAATGTTCTTTTGGGGACCCTAAAAATTATCAATGCTTAACATACTCCTTAGCAGTTGTTTCACAGAGTCTGGTGCAGCATTAAGCGTAAAGGGGATGGTCTTGTTCCTAGAGGCTGCTGAAGAATGACACTGAATGTTTTACTGAAGCATATGAAAATACAGTACTCTTTCAAAGAAACTTCTGTATGAAAATTATCATTTCCCAGCAGAGCAAAGAAGGAAGTTAAAATATAATTGTCAGTACTTCTATGATGATGCCATTTATCTTTGCCAGGAAGAAAGATGGAGTTATCAACACTATCAGTTATCTTAAAGTAGCCACAGAATATGATTTTTCCAAATTCATCAAGAACAGAGAGGTGTCTTAGTTGGCTTGATCAACAGAGGCTCAAGCACCTTAGTCAGGAACTGCTACACCTTTCTCATCCCTCTCTCTGTTAATCAGCGTCCCAGTCTTTTCAGATGCAATTTTGTAGCCTGAGTATTGCTGACTTTTCATTCACTGCATTTGTTTGTGTGGTTTTGTCCCTTTGCTGCATGTGATTGGGCTCTTATCGGAACTTCTGCATCACAGAACATGTGCTGTCTTCCACTCTTTCTACGTATGTTTCCATACTTCTTTCCTGGTTATCTTTACCCTGTTCACTCCCTACTACCTATTTTACTTCTTTCCATCCTACTCTCCTGCTGTCTGCTCTAAATTAGGACCTCAACCAAACAACCTTCTTCTCCAAGTGTTAGCTGCCTATTGAGGATCATCAGCTTCCACTGCTTCCGTAAAGCCATCATTTTTTTATCTCATGCCCATTTGTTTTCATGCCATCATCCTTTTGCAGTCTCTAGAGAAATCAATTTCATGGTCAGGGCGACTGATTCCTTCCATGACCTGTCTCTGGCTTCTCAACTCCTTCATATGACATATGGCCTATACAACTAACTTTCCTTTTTGAAATTTTATTTTCCACTTACTGTGCCTCAAATAAAAGGAAGCGAAACAAAGGCAGATCTCTTCTCCTCCCCGTTCCTCTTACCTTTCAAGTCGGTAACACTGTCAGTCACTATCAGCCTCCTCTACCTCAGCCTTTGTGTTTGTTTTCAACTTGTTCCCTTTTCTTACATCACATCTCATTCATCTTTTGTGGCTTCAGTGTTCATGAACCACTTAATCCGTAGCTCTGAAGATCATCACTCGTATGTCTGTCTCCATGCTGCAGTTTAGGTTCATGCTTGTGACTTACTATGAAACTTTGACCTTTACTTTCACCTAAGCAGGGTGAACTAGGAATACTTTACTGGTATAATTTGTCCCTGTACCCTTTCTGAGGGTGTAAAAAGTACTCATTATCATCTTCTCCCAAATATTTGCCTGTAATTTTTTGTTCTTGGCCAGTTTTGTTATTTTTACATATCTTGTAGGTTCTTTTCCTACTGTGGAAAGGGAAGGAAGGTGTTCTGAATAGCTGACTCTCTGACTACCTTCATAACTTCATTTATCTCTGAATTCAATGAATGTATGAAGTTAAAAGCCATGAAGGATATGTTTCTCCTCCAGTCATGCAGTCAACTGAAATTGCTTTCATCAGGCTCTTCACTGAATGAAGAATTACCTCCACTGCAGTCAGCTATATCTTTCTTTAAATTTTGTCCTTCCCTATCTCCTCATTCTATGTTCTCTCCTGTTTCCTTGCTGGCTTCTTGAGCCTATTGAAAATCATCTTCTAGTCTTCTATGAAGCTCCAGAGGACTTTTGCCTTGGTCCTCTCTCTTTTTGCCTCTGTTACTTTTGCATTCTGCAAGTTCTTTCTGTGTACCAACTCTAAGTGTGAAATTTCTTCTTATTCTTAACCTGACCTTGCTGTGTATTCAGTTCCCACCTGCATGTTTCTGCTGCCTCCTTTGCATCAATCCTAATAGTCTAGGGACTGTATAATAATTAGGATCGACTTCATGAATCTATGGAAAACTGAGCTTGTTTTAGGTTTGGTAGAAGAGAAGAGTGGTAACAGTGATACAGGGTTGTCACTTGTGGGAGCAACTGGTGGATGAGCTGGATTAAGTCTCTCAAGACACTGTGCCCCAGACCCTGTACACAGCTGAAACTGGCATTCTTAAGGGCATTGTGGTGTCATTTCCTTTGATCTTGATACATGCAGTTCCTTATCTGTTTGAAGAACTGCAAAGATCGTTTTCCTCATTTATTGCCTCTCACTCCACTGGGATCCTTGCTAGTATTACCCTGCCCTTAAGCTCATCTACTATCTCCTCTAGCCTGTCACTAGTTTGCTGTCAATCTGTTCTCATTAAAACATCAACTTCTCACAGAGATGAGCCAGTGCTGCCACCCGTTATCCTCTGGTTGCTGTGGCTGTTTTTGAACAAATAGCTTTATGTCTTTGTTTGATGCTCCTACTTGGTTCTGCAAGCTCCTGGTGACCATTCCTAAAGCTGCCATGGTACCTTTCAGATTCCAGTGGTCGTGCTCACTTGAAACCGTCCAGTGTGCTAATTAGCATTGGTTTAATTTCCTCTAACCTACTTATAGTGAGTTGTTCAATGTAGGATGATTTTTAGTGGCTTTTGGGAGAGGAGAGTGTGGTTTTTCTAAGTATCACTGGGTACAGTGGGGTTCTGTTCGATGACTGGGCTAAAATGTGTTATACTAATGCAAATAAAGCTCTGCAGCAGACATCCTAAGAGAAGTTCTTGTCTGCTTTTGACTTAAAACCATAATTTTGCTCCTCCTCAAGGTTCAAAAGAATAAGTTAACTTTGAGAAGCAAAATTCATTTTTATTTCCTTCTAAGTTTTGCTTTCCACTGTTTCTCTTTTTAGTTATGCCAATGTAAAGAAGTGCAGCAATGAAGGACGTGCCTTGATGCAACTGGATTTTCAACAGTTCTTAATGAAACTAGAAAAGTTAACAGACATTAGACCTATTCCAGATAAAGAATTTGTGGAGACCTACATTAAAGCATACTACCTGACAGAAAATGACATGGAATGCTGGATAAAAGAACATAGGGTAAGAGTTAAGTTTGCATTCTTTTCCTGTCTGTTGAGAAAATTCACCATGATGATAAAAACGTGCTAATAGCTGTAAATAATCAATCCTTCTCTGTGTTAAAAATGAATATAGGTGCATATATGTATATTTTCATTTATTACAGTAAAGCCTATATAGGAAGCAGTATAAATATAAACACGTGTGCATGTACATTTTCATTTTTGTCATATGAAGTTAGTATGTGTTTGAACTGGTTCAACATCTGATGACTGTGGAGGATGACTAAGCCAGTCACACCTGCCTATTGTATCAAAAAATGTAGAGAACTAGAGCGAAGGGAGATTGAAAACATTTGTGAGCTGTTCAGAATATGCCAAGATGCACAACTTAATCATCAGGAATTACGGTTTGGGATCACACCATTAGGTGTTGTATTGCCTTTAGGAGTAGATTGCTTAAACTAAGTTGTAAGGCACAATGCTTTTTCTTTCTTCATTTGATAATGCTTAATCAGCATTTCTTGCTGAGATGTCTGTATTTGTGTTTTGAAAACATTCAGATGCTTTCACTATAACATGAACTAACAATTATAACAGGTCTGTATAAGTAATTGTCACATGCTATTGGAAATACCCATCTTTGAAGTAGAAAGTCTTTTAAAGTGAAATATACTTGAAATAAAGTGAAAAATACTTGAAATCTGTATTTTGGGATTACTTTAAATCCCATTAGAAATAGAGGAAAAAAAATGTCTTTGATAGAAATTTCCTTGTATTGCCTGGAGTCCCAAGAGCAATTGTGAGCTATGGGGTTTGATGACCTACAGGGAAAAACTCTTTTTTAAACCCATTGGGGGAAGCTGTGTTTTGGATAGTGTTAGACATAAAGGTAATACTAGCAAATATGATGTTTTCACAGGTGTTAAGAATTATTTTCTTCACATTTTTTGACATTTTTTCTTCCTTTATCATGTACTGAAATCAAAATTGTTCGGAGACTCTGTAGACAGAAGCATTTAGAAGCTTACTGGAAATAGGAAGTCAAAATAAAAAAGATCATCAACATTTATTTATCTTTGTTTGTTAAAAAAAAGTTTTTGTGTTAAAAGCTTAACTAGTTGCATACGTATTTCTCACCAAGCCTCTCAAAGAATGGAAAATACATTAAAAATTGATTTATGAACATGTTCACAGAGTTACTTTCTGTGAACTCTAACCAGTACTTTTAAAGTCATAAGCATTTTCCATTATAAGCCGCCATGTAGCAAAATACAGTTTTGTCCTCTGCCTCAACTATGAAAACTATCCAGACATGACTAAACTACAGCTTTAAATTTCCCCTGTGTACTGATGCTTCTAGCAGTTGTAAAATCCACACTGAGTATGCCTGCTTTTTTTAAAATCTTCTATCTTTGTCTGGTGTTTTATTTTGCTCTAACATGATCTGCTTTTGTTTGCCAGGAATATTCCACTAAGCAGTTGACCAACCTGGTGAATATTTGTCTGGGCACCTACATCAACAAAAAGGCAAGACAGAAGCTGTTAGCTACCATTGATGACATAGACAGGCCTAAGAGATAACTGGAGAAAGTTGCTTTCTTTCTGACTTGTACCTTTTTATGTTCATGTGAAGCACGCAGACATTTCTCTCATGGACTAATGACAACATTAGAAATGTTGTGCATGACCTTTCTTACCAGCATTGGAGGCACTCTGAAGTGACATAATGTTCTAAAATATGACTTTTCTAATCTGTAGATTTCTTTTCTGTTGTATTTCTTTTTTTTTTTTTCTGGTTACTTGCTCTTAGTAAAGGGCCACTGTTTGTGTATCATTGATGAGCTGTATATTTTGCAAAAGTGTATACTGTAAGTAAAATCAAAATCAGAGAGAAACACATTGGCTTAATATATCATTGATGCTCTTTTTAAATAAAAGGGCTACTTGAAAATATGATTTCTTTCCTCCCTGCTTTCACCTTCAGAAATTGTGCTGTATTATGGACAAGTATAAAATGAAGGGATGTGTATAATATTTGATTGATGTATCCTGCATGTGGATTACCAAGTACTCTCATGTTAAAGCCCATCATCTTCATATGTATTTAAAAATGTCTGTTTATTTCAGAATTAATTTAGTCATATCAAAATTATTGACTTCAGATTAATAGAAGGTAATAAACATTGTATGCTAATATGATTTCTTTGTGAGACTTTATTTTTCCAATTCAACAATGCAAAATGTTGGCAGTAATGCCAGGAAACTGGAATAATGTTTTTCTGACTTAAGTTTTGGTTTGATACTAAGATAATCTTCCTGTTTCCTGCTCTGCTGTAGACATCCTGAATGATCCTGAGCAAAGTAAAATGGCTTGACTGCATATGTGTTCTAGAAATCAATTTTTCAGAGCATCACTGACATCACTGGAGTTTTCAGGTTTACATTTGGTTTTCAGTATGTAAAATTTTAGGAATTTTATTTTTTATTACACAATACACTTTTTGCAGTGCTCTCAGACCTTTTTAAAGGAAACATTGAGCTAATAGGTAAAATAAATTACATAGGCTGCAATCCACTAATGTGTACAACATGCTAAATTCTCAGTTTGGGATTCATACTTGCCATTGTACTTTAATTCAGACGTGAGGGAACCAGGACTTAGTGAATGTCAGCAGTAATGTAGTGACAGAAAGATGCCCCATGGAGTCATCATGATTGTTCTTTTCTGTGGCCTAATTTCCTCCTCAGAAGTGTACTGAGCATCATTGTGTGAGTTTAGAGAAAGCCTTTGTACAGTTTTAGAAGAATGACAGAATTTACATTTTAAATATTGACTGTGTAGTGTTCAGCTTCCTTGTTTATCTGTATTTTAAAGGAAATAAGATTTAAAACAAAATTTAACACTGTTCTTTATTGACCATGCTGTCTTGCCTAGTTCTGTTTAAAACTTGCTTAGTGGTTTGTTACCATATATGTTGAAGCTGAATCACTTTTACCCTCATTAAAAAGGTGGTTCAAATGAAAGCGTGGACTTTTGCGTCAGCGTTATCTGCCCTGGAGTCAAATCCTGAGTGAGAGCTTTTGTAAGAAACAGAAACATGTTGGAGACTATTAGTATAAAGTATCTTTCAATTTTCTTCTCTTGGATGAAATAACGAATTCAAATATCTTTACCAGAGCTTTGGTGAGCTGAACACATTTAATTTCTCCTGAACTGCTTAGGTCACTGTAATTTTATTGCTTACCAAAAGGTAGAGGTATAATCATTGGAACACAGGGTCAAGGTGAGCAATTGCATGAACCACAATCAGGGGTGATTTTTTGGTAGTACATCTAGAATTTGACTCGTTATTTTTAAGTAAGCCCCCCAATAAAAGAATGTGCAAGAAGCAATATTAAACCTGTGCAACAACTGTTTGATCTTCATTCATATATGCCTCAGAAATCATTATATTTTCCACAAGAACCTTCCCTTGCTGCCCAGGATTGATGCCACGGAGGAAGCCACACAGCTAAAGGGCCTACATACACTCTTAGATACATGTTTTTAGGTTGCCCTGTGTGAAATCAGATGTTGGACTCGGTGATCCTTGTGGGTCCATTCTAACTCAGAATGTTTTATATTACTTGGTTCTGACTAACTAATGAAACTAAGTTTTCACTGGGTGCTGAATTGTTATCTTATTAAGGTTATGTTTGGTAGTTTCCATCCTCTGATACAAGAATTTTTTATAAACCACTGATTTTTGAGCATCTCTGTGCATCTTTGTTCTCTTGTGCAGTAAGAAGCTTCTTAGACTGCTTTTTCTGCAGTAGAGAATATGGTTTAAATATCCTTCGTGTTTTAGAGGAGTGTTTTGCAATACTTTAATAATAGAAGAAAATTTTCTTCAGTCTCCAAGAAGACTGACCAGCAGTGCAGAAGTGGGCATCTGTCAATCCTTCTTGACAGATGAAGCCTGATGAAGACTTTAAATCCTGGTGCCCAGGCAATAAGTACTCTGATATTTGTCAAACTCAACTGGAGCACAGATGAGCAGTTTTCAAGTCTCTGGTTAGGCAGAGCCTATCCCTACACCGATCAGCACAGAACTGGCTTTTCTACAGTCAGCTTCTCTCAGTTATATCTCTTGGTGACACTGTTCTTCAAAAAAGCAGCTAAAAAAACTGGGACAAAAATAGGGGGAAGCCAGCTGATTGTTTGCGTGGCCCTGGTGTAAGATTGAGGCCCTTGCTTTGGTATAGGTTTAATTATTCAAAGCAGAGTGGCATTGATGGGAAAAACCATCCTGGATCAGCGGTGCTTCAGCTGATGGGATAGTACACAGAGCAGCCCCCAGAGGTGTTAATTCAAATGCCTGATCTGGGTATGCACATGGATGTTCCGTGATATTAGGCAAGTAGCTACATTGTCAGGTAATTGACTGTTCTGGATTCCACTGACTCGCTTCTGATCTTCAGTGGGAAAAACTAGGCCCTGTCCAGATCTGCTTAGCAAGCCCTGGATGTGGAGTGTAGATTACAGCTTGTCTTCACTGAAAGAACAGCCTCCCTTCTTTGCCCTAATCCCCTTAGGGGACAAAAGAGGATGAGTGATCAATGGCTGCCTCAAAACTGCTGGGAAGGGTTTGCATTCCCTCTTAATTTTTTGCAGATGTGAATGATAAAGATATGTCTTGTGAT
This sequence comes from Falcunculus frontatus, assembly GCA_013398115.1. Taxonomy (NCBI): domain Eukaryota; kingdom Metazoa; phylum Chordata; class Aves; order Passeriformes; genus Falcunculus; species Falcunculus frontatus. The sequence goes on from VZRV01004286.1 coordinate 207,994, forward strand.
AGATACCAAATGCAAAGCTGTGGATGTGGGTTGTGTTCTTCACTTGTTATTGTGTCACAGAATGCACAAAACTATAAGGATCTCTTCTTACTATGATCTATTTGGGATCTTTTCCTGTTATATTGTAAATGACACAAATGGAAATGGATAAAGAATGCAGATTTACTGTGTTTTTGATGGTATCTATTTTATTTATAACCACTGCCTGAAACAGCATAGCATAAAGCAGTAGGATTATGGTGCAAATATGGAAATGCAATTTGTAAGCAGCAAGATTTCTGTGCTTGCTGGCTATTTAAGGATATTTGTGAGCATGTTGTTTTTGCACTGCTAGAGCTGGTTTTCATCACAGCAGAGACTTGGTTTTTAAGGATCTTCTGCTCATCCATGAGATCATGAAGTGTTATGTGGAACAGCATCTTTAAGTAATAATCAGGATTTCACAAACATGTGTTGTGTTTTGGTTTTTTTAAAGCAGGCATAAATCAGTACCATGCCATAAGATAAAATACATGCCTGAGAAACAAATGGTGACATGAGTAACCTTGTTTTTTGTGTTGTGGATCCACTGCTTAATTTTGTGGAGTATTCTGTCCAGTCCCAGAGAGTTTACATGTATAAGTGAAATTAAGAATAGTTGTATGTGAACTAAACTGGCGTCTACTTGGCTATTCTGCTAAACAAAATCTCTACAGTATTCCCTCAGCTATACTGGTTTGGTCTGGAACTCTGGATTTGGATACATATGTGGAAAAAACCCTACTTCAGAGCAGAGATACATAGATCTGTGTTACTTTTGTATATTATCTTCCACAGATTTCAATATTGTCAGATTTAGAGTTGTCAAATAACTGTCTAAATGTGTTGATCTTTGAAAAACAAGGTATACGAGCAAGCTGAAGATCTAGGGGAAGAGATTCAGTGAGGTACCTCTTGTCACTAAGCACAAAATGAATGATCAGATGTGCAAAATTACTGCAGGTATTTCTGAAGATCTTTACAAATAAATCCAGGGTTTGTACCCGTATGTATTTCCTGCCCTGTATCGCCAATAATTTTTGTTCATACATAAAAAGTCATCCCATTCATTGTATTTCAGTACACAGTAAAAAAGAAATGTCACTTGAGCCTTAAAATTAAAAGGATCCTTGTACAAGAAAATTATCCTGGGGCTGCTCTCTGAGAAGTGCAGGGATGGCAGGTGAAATATGCACCATAAAATTGTATTCCTTGAAATTCATCTATATATTGTAGTGTAAATATATACACACACAGAGCTTTGTGTGCAATATAAGGGACTACAAAAAAAGAATGGCAGAATTGAACAGGCCACATGCTATTGATTTCTCTGCCGTCATTGACACTGGCACTGAAGCCTGGGTAGGTAGAGCGGAGGTGTTTCTTTGTGGGAGTGACAGGTGTCCATTGAGGATAGGGTCATGATCTGGGTCTGAACTCTGAGCTTTGAGTACACCTGAGTTAACACTCTGCTCCCACTGCCACTGCCTGTGTGTGCCGCCAATATGTGCTCTGCAGGAAGCACCACGCGTGAGCCTGCTGAAGAGGAGCTCCAGCACAGCCCAAAACATTGAAAGCAGCAGGCTGGACACTTGGTGTGGAGCATGTTGCTCCTGCCCTGAAGGAAAGCTCATGGGCAGTCATGCTTGCTGTCCTGGCTGCTCAGGGAGGATACCTGTTTCAGATGCACAGCACTCCTGGGTCAGGACATGGGTGGATCGAGCTGAAATGCAGTGGAAGGGCAGCCTGGTGAAAATGTGGCTTGCTCTGGGACAGCTTGCTGTCCTCTTGAAACGTCAGACCCCAATAAATGCAGGATTTTAGATGCCCGATGCAGTTATTAACAGAGTACTAAGCATCTGTGAATTTTCAGGACCATTTATTTCTAGAAGTGTCAGAAAATGTCATTTATGTAAATGAGTTTTACCTAGGGCTGATTCCTGGCCCTGAGCAGCTAGTTCAGCTATCTCCTCCAGCACAGTCAGAATATTTAAGCAGCCAAATGTTCCAACCAGCTGAGTGGTCATGGGTGGTTTATAATGCGCTACATTTCACTAGAGAAAATTTTTGCTGTGAACAGTGGTGGTGCGTCGTGGCTGTAATGCCATTAGCCCCTCCTTCTCCCTTTGCAGACACAGCCCAGTGCTGTGCTGGTGTCTCTGCTGTTTGAAAAGGCATTTCCTTCTCAGACCTTTACGCTGAGTTCTGTTTATTTTTAGTGAGGTGTTTACTTTTGCCTTCAATTGCTCAAAATATCTGCGGTGAGATGGCTCTGGGTGATGCACAAGTGCTTCTGCCTTGTGTGCCAAGAGAGCTCTTGGTGTTTGTGGCTACCCTGGCTGGGAAAAAGGATGCCCCTATGGGTGGTACATCAGGGAACGTGTTAGAACTGCTGCATACCACAGCAGCCAGGCCACAGACTCGTCCTGAGCTTTGATTCAGGTTCTGCTCTGTCTCAGGGCCTGATGTAGGGAAATTTGTTATATTTTCCTCTTCTTTACTCCCCTAGGTGTAAAAGAAATGACATTATCTGTCACGTTTTGTGAGGTGCTGTCAGGCTCTGGTTCCATAGGCATGAGCTGTACTTTTAGCAGCCATTGGTGACTTAACCCCAGGGAAGCTGAAACATGAACTGTTTCTGTTCACAAGGTAACAACAGGCAAACAGCCAATGTGGATCACCTTTTTATTTTCCTTTATTTTCCAGTTATTTTTCTTAAGGTACTGAGTTAAGACCTAAATACCAGAATTAATATGCAAGAAAGCTAGATCAGGAGGTACAAGGAGTGTGTAGATGAGATTTAAGATCTTGTTTGCTCACAAGAAAACTAGGACTTAAATTTCTTGGGCATTTATTTTTTCTTACAAATAATATTTTTTTGTAAAGCCCAAATCTGAGACTTAAAAATAAAATAATCAGGTAAAGAGATTGGGGAATTTTTTTTTCAATGCCTATCAATGCTTTTTAAGATCTCTGTCTTCAATAGTGGGAAATGATGGGATAATATCTCTGGAGACTTTTTTTTTTTGAGGCAGTAAATTGATTAGCTTTGGTTGCCTGGGTGAGTGTGCAGACTCTAAGCTGGTAGGCTCTGTTTAAGATTCTGTATGATTAGTTCCCATGAACTTGGGTGCTCTTACTTCATGTCTTTAGGTTGAGACTCATTTCTTTATTAAATTTCAGTTTTCTGCATTTGAAAGGAGGGAACTGTATGAATAATTAAAACACATTTATTAACCTCTAATGAACGGTCAGTAAAGCTGGGAATTGACTGAGTGACATGCATGCAGGATGTTTTGAACCGTGCTCTTTGTAGGAATGAGAAAAAAAATCTTGAAGTAGATAAATAATTTTCTGGAGGTCAGTATGTGCCTGTATCACAACCTGAAAAATAGAAGTATAATATTCTCTGGGGTTGTCCAGTACTTCATGATGAACCTTTCTGCTCTCACTATTTCATGAGGTCAGGGAAGGATTTTCAGACTAGGCTCTTCTACTCTGTACTCTCACATCTTTTCCTGAAAATGGGGTAGTGTTCATATTTGTTCTTTTATAAACATCGATTTCTTAGGAAAAGAAAATGACAAAAAATGCAGAACACTGGGCTTCTTTAAATATTTTATTAATATGTTTACCTTGCTTTACTTACACAGTATGGAGGAAAATAGAGACTAAAGCATTAGCTTCTTTTGCACACTACTGACAGGTGAATTTTTGGCATTTTTTTTCTTTTGCATTCTATTGACCAAAAAGACCAAAAATAATACTAATGGTCAATGGCAGCCTGGGGGGAAGCCCTTTCCCTGGGCAGTACTTCCAACTTACATGAGTCTTGCCAACAGCACTCGGGAGCTCCGTTTGTGGACCCCATCATCACCCTGCTGGGATTTCAGTTAAAATATGGAATTAATGATTTCTGTTGCCTCAGTAGGGCTTGAATCTAAGAATAACATAGGTTGCAGCCAAGTTTGGCTAATCTCCATTAGCTTGTGTATAGCCACAGCACAGAATCCCCCTCATTTCTCCTTCCAAAGGGATGCCAAGTGACCCAGTGGATACGCCTCTCTCCCCTCTCCCCAGAGACTAACCCTGAGAACATCTTCTGTCGAGATAGCTAGGTTAGCACTGGTGTCAGTGAGGCTGGAGACATCAGCCCTGGAGTGGAAAGCAGAATCCAGCCCTGCAATTGTCAAGGTGTTGAGCCACACCTTCATGGGACCTCTGTGACCTGCATTGTGCCACCCATCCTGGCTGTGTGGATCTTCCACAGAGAGGGCTGGAAGTGGTGGGGGCAGCCAGCCAAAGAAACTTTGGGAGAAACTGGGCAAAACCCTGTCTGGATGACAAGCACCTAGGGGCTGGTGACCAGAGGAGACCTGACTGCCAGAAAAAAGTATTCTGGTTTGTTTTACTGCTTTCCCCACCCTGTTGAAGCAGGGGAATGGCCTGGGGGACCACACAGAGGGCTGCCTCTCTCTCATGGGCTCACAAGCTCTTGGTCACAGTGCCCAGGGAGAACATCCCTCCTGATGAAATCACCAGCCAGTCTCTGCTGCCTGCCCTTTGTATTAATGGAGCTTGAATTAGGCCATCACTCTGAAACTCCAACCTTTCTTTGGTAGTGACAGATGAGGAGATGCAAGTACAATCAAAGGAGGAAATTAATCCGATCTGATTCGTCTAATCTTGGTTTTAACAGAATCCTCCAAGGATGCAATAGGAACTTGCCTTTCAGCACATGCTGGAGCTCGGGCTCTGGATACAGAAACATTTCCATGCCAGCCCTGGAGCGAGGCTGACTGAAGGTATCAGCAGGGTCTAGGGTATAGCCTGAGAAGAGTAGGCAGGCTGCAGGCTGAACAGAGTCACCACCTTGCAGAGACCATATTTCCAATATGTTCCTGGGCTGAAGAGAGGAACAAATGGTAAAAATCCCACTACAAAATGGATGACTTTTTATATAGATTTTGTGGTGACCAGATTCAGGACTAAAGCAATGATGGACCAGAGAAATGCAAAATGCTCTGCACGTTTGACAGAATCTCCCATTATCTACCCCAACATATGGAGAGGAGTAGGAGGACAACTGAGCAAAGTGGCCTCTCTGTCACCCGCCATGGAGAGGGAACAATAACCCTTGTAGTTTCTCCCCTCTGATCTGTTAAGTCAGCCTAATACCTGGTTTTTCATATTCATCTCAAATCATTCTTTTGCATTCAAACCGAATGAATGAAGAATATATTGAACAGTTTCTTCTAGAAGGTATGGAAAACACTGTTTATATAAGCAGTCATTCTTCACTGTGCATTAAATACCTATCTGGTTATCAGTGAAAAGTCATTTGCAGAATTGGTGTATGTGTATTGTCTGTTGTTTAGAACGCCTATTTTGTGAAAATTAGGCTGGTCCAAATAATTGGGTGTAATGAAGAGGAAGCGTATTGGTGCTACAGAAAGGCTGGATGCGCTTTGGAAGAAAAGTTAGAATTTCATTACTCCTATTGCAGTCTCTTAGAGCAAGATAATCTGAAAAGGAAAGGGACTACTCTGACAGATCACTTTTATTTTTGCTTCTCACAATAGCTCACGGACAAAAGACAGACTGTTTTTTTATGTATTGTGCCAGATCATTCTCTCTTCTGACTCAGCCACACTCCCCCAGCCTTCATTTTACCCAAATGTCAGTTTGGTTGTACATGTATACATCCCACCATGTTCCTAAATGTGGTCTCAAGGTTTACCTGAAGCACCATGGCCGTATTTTCCCTGTGAAATTTAAAGCTCCCAAACAGTTCTGTGTGTACAGGTGGAGAGGTGGGATCAGGTAGGTGGGGTTGCCCTTGCAACCAGCAGGAACCAGGCCATTGCCAGTGTCCCCTCATGGTTCAATCATGTGCCCTTAATTGGAAGGGCTGAGGAAGAAACCTGAGCAAGGCATAAAGTGTCTGAAAACGGGAGGTTTTTAGAACATTGGGGCATTTAGTTCAATAGTCCAATGCTAGCCAGAAATGAAATAATTCTGTCAGCCAGCTGGGAAGATAAATTCCCATTGTAAGGAATAGGATGACTGACAAATGTGGAGGAGGCCAGAGGAAATGGTGAGGGTCCCTGTTTCCTGCAATCTTGCAAACAAGCTTATCAGGTTTTCTTCACAGAGGTTTCCTGTGAAGTTAACCATCTGCTGTGATACAATATAGCCTCAGTGTCATTGTGCTGTTTTAGGCTAGAAAGGAATATGACTGAAGCTTTCAGAGTTTCCCAAAGGTAGGAAAGAACAAATCCCAAAATACAGAGGACACTGTCATGACTGAGATAAAGGGAAGAGGACTGAAGCAGTGGAAGTCCAGAATTGTTTCTCCATAACACCAATAGATCATAGAAGGAGTAGGAAGGTGGCAGAGCCTGGCTTCAGCCACCAAAAAGGCAGTGAGGGAAAAACTGACAGTGTAAGGAAGCATTGGTAAGAAACACCCTGAACAAAATGTTGAGATCCAACCTTCCATAAAAATATGCTTTGAAATAGTAAATCAAACACTGAATTCCAATTAGATAGAAAAACCTCTGAAATAAGCTTTTGAGATGAAACCCATTAGTAAAGTGAGAAGGAAATTATTTCTTCCATAGAAAGTGAAATGTACTTTTTATTCCATAGAGACACATATGTGCTCAGGGCCACTGCTCTATGTGAACTCTGTAAGAAAGACACTTTTTTCCAACATAATCCATTTGCAAATCGAGTCAGTGAAGTACCAATTAACCTGAGGTCATTAATATTAAATACACTATCAATTTTCTTTCTTTTTTTCCCTCGCTTTTTCTTTTTTCAACTTACGTAATGACCTGTGGGGAGTCTCAGGTCCTTAGCTTTCAACAGATCTTCTTCTAATGCACCAATATCAGGGCTTAGATTACCATTATCCTTGGCCTTAGAGCTGCTGAAGACATTTCTATACCTTTAGTCTCCACCCTCTACTTCCCCAGATGGGGTGTTGTGTGAAGGGCAGGAATTAGTTCCAGCCCTTTTCTTGGTTGAGAATGTGAGTCTATTTTGGGTTTTTTGGGAGACACAGAAGGAGTAAGAATTCAGGATCTATTAAAAAAAAATTGTGCTTTTGTTTCTTTAGTTTTACGGCTTTATACACATTTCCTGAAACTATCAGCAAAACTTCTGGACGATCAAGAATGTGTAGTTGTTTCTAAATGAATTTATGTTAGCAGAAAGAACATATGTGTCGTGGTTTGACACTGGCCCAACGCCAGGCACCCACGAGAGTCGCTCGCTCACCCTCCCCTGCCACAGCTGGGCAAAAGGAGGGAAAAGAAGAAAAAGGGTTAACAGAGGCTTCATGGGTGAGATGAGGAAAGCAGGAGAAATATTTCAAGGGCAAAACAGGCTCAACCTTGATTACTAAGTGAAATTTATTACTAACAGAACCAGAGGACGGTAATGACAAATAAAATAAGCCCTTAAAACCCTTTTCCCCCCCCAGGCCCTCCCTCTTTCCCACCAACAGCACAGGGAGACAGGGCAGGGGGGTTTTGGTCAGTCCATCACCAAGATTTCCTTCCATTGCTCCAGGAGAGGAGTGTTCCCCTGTGAGAGTGTGGGGTCCCTCCCATGGGAGACAGTTCTCTGTGAACTTCCCGGCGTGGGTCCACTCTCACGAGCAGCAGCCAAACCACACCTGCTGCAGCATGAACCCTTCCCACAGGCACACAGTCCTCCCAAAACTGCTGTGCCATGGGTCTCTCATCCCACGGGGTGCAGTCCTCCAAGGACAGGCTGCTCCAGCCTGGAAGCAAGGGCCCCCTCTCTCCACTGGGTCTTCCACTGGATCACAGCCTCCTCCAGGCATCCACCCGCTCCAGCACGGGCACCTCTCCCACGGGCTGTGGGTGGATCTCTGCATTCCCCGTGGATCCCCATGGGCTGCAGGGGCACAGCTGCTTCACCATGGTCTGCACCACGGCCTGCAGGGGAATCTTGGCTCCAGCACCTGGAGCACCTCCTCCCCCTCTTTCTCCACTGACCTTGGTGCTGCCATGTTGTTTCCCCTCACATGTGCTTACCTCCTCCTCTTCTCTGACTAGAAGCAAAAACCCTGTGACTGTTTTGATTTTCTTCTTAAATATGTCATCACAGAGGCGTTACCAGCCTCTCTCATTGGCCCAGTTTTGGCCAGCAGCATGTCCATCTTCAGAGCCATCAGCCATTGGCTCTGCCGGACATGGTGGGAAGCTTCCAGCAGCTTCCTCACAGGAGCCATCTTTGTGGCCCCACTGCTTCCCAAACCCAGGCGGTGCCAAACCAATACAATATGGAATGGATCTACCATTTGATTTAGGAACTTGCAAGGTTGTTCCTCAGAAATGTATCTTTCTTAGAACCGCTAGTGTCTTTCTACCTGGTGTAGGAAGGATCTCTACTTGCAATACTTCATGGAATTACTGCTTGTATAATTCCAGACTTACATTAGGAACTGTATCATGTTGTTTCAGTCAAAAATTGTTAAAATAGTTCTGAATATAAATAGTCCATCAATACTTTGAAATGAGTGGTGCTTAAAAAAAGCCCAAACCACTTAATTTATACATACTTCTCTGCTTCCTGTTTACAGTTCAAACTCCTAACTTTTATGGTAGATTTTTTGCATTTTTATTAATATTAATTCAGATTACAGTTTCCAGTTGCTTGGTAACTGGTGACAGGCTTATGCTTGTCATATTCATGAAGAATGTAGAATATATAATACAAGCATGAGTCAATTGTACTGCCAAGTACAAGACATGCTATCCAGAGCAATTCTTCAAACTGCTCTAGAGTTTATTTCTCTGTTGTCTTGATCCTACCCCCTTTTCTGGATTCTACTTGCATGCTCCTGCTCCTCTTATCTTTCTCCTTTTCTCTCCACTTCTTTGTTTACCAGGAATAAAATCCTGAAATGGCCAATTGCACTCAGGTCCTGTGTGCGTAGTGAGTAATTCTTAACTCTGACTTTGATTGCAGTGTGACAAAAGCTTCACTTGCCCAGTGGCTGCCAACAAGCACCTTTGACTTTTTCAGACACATTTGCTATGCAGTGCAAATGAGTCATTCTCTGCAATACAGTGGCATTTGAGTGTCTGAGACAACACAAAATTGATCCAATAACAATCTAATAACTGATTACTATTCTTAAGACATGCTGTATAATTTGTCTGGATGGGAGAACAGCTGGGTAAGCAACTGGGTGGCCAGGAGGGAAGCATTTAGGATGATTCTACTCTTACACTCAAATTCCTCTTATAACTAAAAAGGAGAGCATACCTGTATGACAAAATAAGAATTTGTTGTTGAAAAGTTTTTAGCATCTAATAATAATAATTAGTGTAGTTACAATATTATATATGCATATTCCATATATCTAATTCAAATTAATACTGGAAATCCTTGATAATAAATTTAAAACATGTTAAAATAAAATCCCTTTCCTAGTATAGTTCTTATGTTCACCCTTGCAGTACTTCTCCAGTTGACAGGCTGTGAGTTTCAGTGTGTGTACCTGTGGGTGGGTTATGAAGAGCTGCCAGTACCCTGCAGCATTCACCAGGGAAGAGAAAGATGTCATGTCTCCCTCCTCTCTGCCAGGACAAACATAGTGTTAAGTTTTCGTGCACCATTCTCTTGGGTTCCACTTGGGTTTATTTTGTTTGCTTTTTGTAGCAGTTTGTTTCTGTGCTCTGTTCACTGCTTTCCATTTACTTAGTTTTTCTGTTCTTTTTCTTACTGCTAGAACTGTTTTTACCAGAGCAATGCAAGGTTGCACTCCTGTAGGGACTGCTGACTATCAGCATGATTTGTTTTATAATCTGTGACCTCCAGTATGATCCTGCACCTGCCATCTTCCACACCAATTTCATTCCAGGCAGCTCAGGGGCGCTTGGGTCCACACAACACTGGTATTCATTAAACTATGAACTATAAGTCAACAAAAATAAGCTTAGGCAACAAGTACCAGACATTGGACTGTTGTCACAGTTAAACAGCTAAATTCAGGCCTGTCCAAGTCAAGGCTTCAGGTTATGCAATTTCAGGCCTGTAAGTTGTAATGGCAAAAATCCCATTTACTGCCCTATGTTATCTGGATTCTTGTTCAGTCTTAGCTTCTAACAAAGTCAAGGTATTCTGCTATGTTGGAAGGCTTAGACAGATCCAACTCTGGCTTTCAGGCAGGCCACAATAAATAGGCTGAATAATTTTTGTTGGTGTTTGAGGGGCTTTTTAGTTGTGCATGATATATTGTGCAGGATAATGAGTTGTCAGATGGATAAGAATGGCGTGCTCTGGAGTCCTGTGCAACGTCTCCATACTCACACAACAGACACGGCAAGCATACTCTTCTACCAGAAAAACACAATTGGTTTTTTTGTATTTCAGCCATTCTTCTCACAACAACAGCAAGTTTTAATAGAGTATGGGCTCTGAATGATCCAGTGACTAGGGCTGAGTGAAGAAAGGAACCTTGAAATGTCCTGGTTCCATCTTGGTTGATTCCTCAGCATTGTTGGGAATCACAAAATCAGTTAGGCAAACTCTGAGATCATTGTGTCCAACCTAAGGTTGAACACCACCATGTCAATTAGACCATGGCACTCAGTGCTACATCCAGGCTTTCCTTAAACACCTCCAGGGACTGTGACTTTACCACCTCCCTGGGCAGCCCATTCCAAAGCCCAATCACCCTTTCTGTGAAGAAATTCTTCTTGATGTCCAACTTAAACCTCCTCTGACACACCTTAAGACTGTGTCCTCTTTCCTCTCACTGGCTGTCTGGGAGGAGGCCAACCCTCACCTGCCTACACCCTCCTTTAATGCAGTTGTAGGGAGTTGTAAGGTCTCCCCTGAGCCTCCTCTTCTCCAGGCTAAACACCCCCAGCTCCTGCAGCTGCTCCTTACAAGACTTGTGCTCCAGATCCTTCACCATCTTCACTGCCCTTCTCCAGACATGCTCCAACACCTCCATGTCCTTTGTGTAGTGAGGGGTCCAGAACTGGGCACAGGACTCAAAGTGCTTCACCAGTCCTGAGTACAGGGAGAATCACCTCCCTGGTCCTGCTGGGCACAATATTGCTCATCCAGGCCAGGATGCCACTGGCCTTCTTGCCCACCCGGGCACACGCTGGCTTGTGTTCAGTTGCTGTTGACCAGCACCCCCTGGTTCTTTTCCACTGGGACACTTTCCAGCCACTCTTCCTCCAGCCTGTAGCACTGCATGGGGTTGTGACCCAAGGGCAGGACACGGCACTTGGCCCTTGTTGAATCTCACACAATTGGCCTTGGCCCATCAATCCGGCCTGTCCAGGTTCCTCTGCAAAGCCTTCCTACCCTCCAGCAGATCAACATTTCTGCCCAACTTGGTGTTGTCCACGAGTTTACTAACAGTAAACTCGATGCCCTCATCCAGATCACTGATAAAAATACTGAATAGTACTGGGCCCAGTACTGAACCCTGGGGAACACCACTAGTGACCACATGCCAATGGGTTGTAGTGCCATTCACCACCACTCTCTGGGCCTGGACATCCAGCCAAGGGTGGAACTGAGGGAATTCAGAAAAGGAGAAAATTGTTGCAAAAATTTGGTGCCAGTGCTGCTGGAAACTGGGACATTGTTATGACAAATTCATTGGGGGTCCATTTCACTCCTGGCAGCAGGGACCATTCAGGTCTGGAGAAGGTTGGTATGAAGTAATTTTCTAGGAGTGATCTTCAGTATAATGTGACTTCTGCACTGGGCTGATATTTACCTGTTTCATGTATGGATATTTTATCTCCTTCAGGCACAGGCTGACAGTTTCCATCCTCTTAGGTCAGGCCAAGTCAGTCTGAGATTTGAGGGTAAATTTGTATATGCATAGTGGATTGCATTATTCTATTCTTGTTGCATTTCTTCCAGAGATGGTTATTTATGTGTGCAAGCTGCATGGTAGCTATTGAAACAGCCCCAGTCGCGTGAGTACATAGTACCATTAATTCTTTGTGTTGGTGGTGTTTTAGGTAATCACTGCTGAGGTTGATCCAAAATACATGGAGTCAATGGACATCAAATCTTAAATCCTTAAATCCTCAAAGTCTTTGCCTTTGCCTGTAGAAGTCAGGTTCTGTGCACTGTTTCACTTAGGGGAGTAATAAAGAGAGTTCATATGAAGGAAGAGCAATACACCCAGAGCAAGTTCTCGTGAACAATGCTGTCTACAGCTGATTCCTATTTCCCTCTCTGCAATCCTATTTGCTTCTGTTGAAGCAGATAGGTTGATTCATTTTCTTCATGTAAAGGGATGCTTACTCTTCTGGGTCCATTTCCCCGACAAGTTGTTTGGGTGTTTTGTGTGTGTTTACTGAGAATAAATAAGCTGGGAGCAGACAGACCATAGGATGTTTTATGTTTCTGTTAGCAATGCAGCTCTTGTTGGGTTTCAGACTGGAACCTCCTGTGGACCCCCAGAGAGAGAAACTAACCCTGGGAGCTCAGGTATGGCAAAGGCATCAAGCAAAAAAACCAAACCACAAAGCAGCAGATTTGTGGGAAAAAGCCTTCCCAGAAACCTTCCTTATATTAAAGTCAACATAGCTTCATATTGCTTATTTCTCAAATAAAAAATAGCTCCTTTAAAAAAAAAATTCAAAAGTATAAATTAGTTCCAAATTGTTTTTTGATGCTTTGTGCAAAAATGCTTCAAATACATATGTTTGTATAAAATTTGAATGTTTCATATCATACTATTTTCCTCATTATAGGAGTACATTCTTCTCTGCTTCCAATTTATGGAAAGAAGGAGTAGCTCTGATGGATACCAGCAGAGAAGTGGCTTTTGTTATTCATTTGCGCTTAGCCATGAATTATTGCAGTGTATGTTTCAAAATCTTTCGACTGTGTGCTAAAAGAAATTGGATCATTCAAGCAATTAAATGTTTCTTTAAGTACTTTGCTGAATCAGAGTATAATTTGAATGAGAAAATGTTATGTAATGACTGATCTTCTCTGCAAAATATGTAGGCAATGTAAAGCACTGCTTTATTAAACACAGGTAACTGGTGAGCTAGGGTGAGTCAGGAGGCAAAACTGAGCGAGGGCAGTGGCAGCAGCCCAGGTCTTAGGCACTGCTGGGCAGAGCAGCTTCCCTAGTCCTCTACTATGAGTTTTATCTGTATAATACCACATGCATCCAGGATGCCTTAGCCCCACAGGGCTAAGCCAGGCAGGAGTAAAATGTCCTGGAAGAGGGCTGGACTCAGATGGTAAGCCCTGGGGCCAGTCTGTGCTGTCCTCCTTTTCTTATTGCTGTGCTCCTCTCCTGGTGTTATGCGCCTAGTCAAAATCTTTCAGTTTATGAAGGACAAATGCAGAGTGTATTGCATTAAAGGACTCAAATATCAATATGCATTGTATACAAAAGCCTACAGTAATTTATCAGAGAGCACTCCTGCAGAGCAGACAGCAGCTCCCCGTTCAGGTGAGAGCAGGTCCCTGTTCAACCTGCTTCAACCCGAGGACTTGAAGGTGCTGCTGCCGGCACCTGCTGTCAGGCAGGGTTTCTGATGCTGTGGTAGCAGGTAACATACAGGGAAAGGCCTGACTGAAGTAATTGTGGGTAAAAATTGGGTGTAGATATGTCCTGTGAAACACAATGAGAGCAAGTAGCGTCAGAGTCCTCGTATAGTAGCTTCCATTGGAATGCTTACCATGGGGGATGGACTTACATGCTGCATTTTGATGACAATTTTCTAAGGTCATTTCTCAGACATAGAAATGCAACCTTTTTCAATTTTGTTACAAGTTAGAAAGATAATTTCTGCAGAACATGGTCATTTTTCAACTCATCCTGCATATCCAGAGCGTCCTTCCCCTAATGTTGTTTGTTGTCATTCACAGATGCTGTTAAAATGTTTTCATTTCATATCTGGAAGTTGTGGATGTCTTAAAACTATCCTCATCTATTTTATCAGTCAACAGCAGGAATGAGGCCCTGGGGTCTTGGAGTGTAATTATGGGTGAGGTTAGCCCAGCAAATGAAAAACTTGCACATGCCTCTGTAAACAGGCACTGCTTTTCTGTGGCGACTTGGATCATAATTTCAGTAATGAACCTCCTGTCATCCAACCAGAGTTTGGTTTGCTGCATGGTGCATTTCATCTCTTTATTTTCAAGGAGATTTTAAAATGCTGATTTGTTCGTGTCTCTGAGACCAGGCTGAGCATTTTTCGTTCAGTTTTTCTCAATAGCAGCTGTTAAAGACCAAAATAAAGAGACTTTTATTACATTTAATATATAACTGACAGTAAATGATATCTCAAATAAATGACTCTGAACAATCTAAATAATAGTAAAATCCATCAGGTTCTATAGTACTAACTACAGACTCAGCACAGAAATAAAGTGAACTTGTCCAAAAGAGTCAGACACAGTTAGCCCACAGCCCATGCTCAGAAATTAGTGAAAGTGAATGATTGAGGACCAAGTCCAAATCTTTTGAATAAGTCAACAGCAGTTTTTCCTTGATGTGCTTTGAGGCCAGAGTTCTTGATTTTCTTCTTGCCCTCCTAAGATCTGTATCAGAAACCTTTCTGACTCAGTGACTCAGAAACTGGTGGCAGAGGTCCTGTTCAAAAATCAAACACAAATTCTTGCCATTTAATTTGAAGCAAAATATCCAGAACTAGATGGACAACGAGGATGTCAGATCATGACCACAGCCTTTAGCTTTTAGCAGTTCTTCTGCTCTGTTTAATTCACAGCCCTGAAGTGTTGGAAAGATTTGCTGTTCTGGCTGCTGGCTTACTGTGCACATAAATACTTGAAGACATTTAAGCTTTTAAAGTCATTTACTGCCAACAATTCAGTTGGCAAATCTTCAGGACAAGATGGGTTTTCAGGTTTGCACTTTGAACTTAGGTGCTTAAGGTGGAGCTTAAAGAACTGTAGCAAGTTTTATAACTAACACTTTCTTTTCTTACTAATAGTGATAATAATATATTCCTTAGTTATTTTATATTTTATTATGTCTGAAGAAATGCTAATATATTGTCACTCAAAGAATTACATGATGTGTTTATGTAGAACACTACATTGCACTGTTTTGCTCATCCTGAGATTCATATTGTAAACATAAATGCTTGTCATTGTATCAAACCCATTAAATTTTAAACCTACTGCAATAGAAATAATCAACAACTTTTATGAGTCATAACATTCATAGTTGCTACAAATGTTAATGAAGAAATGGAATGAAGAAACCACATGAGTGATAAAATTCATAACTTTTATTAGATTTAATTTGTGCATTCACTATAAACTCAGCCTTTTATGGATCCACCAGTTCTGTCTGCTCTGTTCTGAAAAATGTCTTCAAATGCTGGCAGTATTGCCATACTGCTGCTCCAAACACTGCTACTGCCATTGCAGGGCCATTCTCTGTGGACATAAATTAGCTTGGCTCTGACCTGAAGCTGTTAGCAACTGATTGACCAAATTAGAAATCTAAGGGCTTACGCTCTTGGAGCTGAGACTTCCCTGGGGATACAAGCTGCCCAGAGATTTGGGTTGTGTTTGCAGATTTGTATGTTTTTGAAGACTGTCTTTTGCTATGATTCTGAAACATGAACTAGTGAGGGCTGGAAGAAACATCTTGACAATTTAGCCAAATTTAGAATCAAATGACTGGTAAAAGCTCTTTGAGAACACCATCGGGCTCAGATTTTTCTTGTCATGGAGCTGAGAAGGAAGGAGATGACTAATGAGGCTTCTGAGTGAACTTACTGAAGGTGTATCTGCTGTTTTCTGGAACACTTCCAGGGAAACTTTAGAGATGCTTTGCATGTCCAGAAGTTTTTAAAAGGAAAAATGGTCCCAAATCAAGAAAAAATGTCATGATGTCTGAAGTGAAGTGGAACTATAGGCAATGTTTTCATGACGTGGAATAAAGGGTATTCATTCAGACTCATACAGTAAAATTCACATATAGCCCATTTCTTAGAGGAGTGAGTGCCACATCCTCACATGGAAGAAGAGAAGTTTTGCTACATAAATGTGAAGTAACATTCACAGATTTTTTTTTTTTCCTTGAAAAGGACTTAACACCAGCTACTAAAACTCTGATATTTTACAATGACCATCATTTTTTGGATGCACAGGGAGTCCAGTGGCAGATTAGAAGTATCAGCTCAAAGAAGGTGTGGAGGACTTCTCTTTGCTGCCTTGCCGGTCAAATGAAAATTTCATGCCAGACTTGTAACTCAGTGGAAGGCCTAATATTTGTGACTTTGATATTTTATAATGTTCTTTCTATTTACAGGACTGTGTGCTGAAAAGTAAGGTGGTAAGGGACAGTCTGAGTTGAAAGCATATCTCTCCTGGCTCAAAAATGGAATATTTTCTCTTTCAAATACATTTGTATGTTTTATTGATATAAACTAATGAGAACAGGTGTGACTAAACATTAACAAAGTTAACTAAGTTGTTATTCCATGAGCTAAAGCAAATTAAGACTCTGACATATTAAGCTTATTAACAGCTTAAGAGCTACCAATTACCCCCAACTCTCACTAAATTGCCCTTGAGGTACTATATTTGAAAGTCTGATAGGTAAGTATTTAGCTACTCTAAGTGAAAATAACCAAAAAGGGGAAGTGCTGTTTCCAGGAGTTTTGAATGCTTTTGAAACTTCAGGGCTACTTTATGATTAAATATTGGGGAAAAATACTTCTGGAAAACTTCTCCATAAATCACTGTGGTACGAGAGCTAGCAAGGACTGCTGGCTCTCAGGCACTGAGTTATTTCATGGCTCCCCAGTTCACCCACCACAGTGCTGAGTTCACCCTGGTTTCACATGGTGTTTCCATAGGTCACTGCTTGTAGGAAACAGAGGAGTAAAAACTTCTACAGAGGATGGAGGGTTTGATTTACAACCCTGGAAGAAGCTTGGGCTGATGTAATGACAGAGACATATAGACCTTAAGCAAGAGAATTACAAACCTGTGTTTCTATAGTTATAAGCAAGAATATGTATTGGGTGTTATGGTGAAGGGTTTTAAGTATGGTAATGTGATTTTAGAGTTTAAGCTAAGAATTTAGATGTTACAATAGAAGTATATGTGTGTACGTGACCTAAAGAATTATTGGTTAAGAGACAGTCTCATTGCAGTAAAAAGTACTACAGGTGATAGGTCATAAAGTCAAAACAAAGTTTCGTGTTAGATGCTTATTGGACTAGAAAGTTATAAATTGCCATGTAATCTCGAGTCTTGTGACTTTTTCCTCGTTATGGCGACTTGTTAATAAATCTCACGACCTCTGAGGCTGATGCCTTGTTTGTTATTTTAAGTACAAATCGTCTTATCGATGCAGTCCCATCCCTTATTAATGAACGTCGGCCGTATATAAATTAAATTGAAGTGATAAGCAGAGAAAAAAGAGAAGTAGAGCTCTACAACTGCTCTGTTTCACTGGCTGTAAAGCGTCTCAGCACTGAGCACCAGCCTTGTGTGAGAATTGGTACATACAGAAATGTCCGAGAGAGTACTTACCACTACATGCAGCCTACCATTGGGGTGCCAGTGCAGTTTTTAGCCATGCTAACCTGTATCAAAACACTTCAGCGGTGGCTTTTCTTTCATGAAACTCCTTTATCCTTTCAGCACAGCTCTCCAGGAAACTGCCTGCCTTGTTTTTCCTGTGAGCTGTATCCTCACTTCAGAGTTCAGTCAGTGTAGCTGTGTGAGTCAGGACAGGGTACATGCAAAATGAGACCCCCACAGCTCTGTCCTAGACCTCACCTCTGGTGCCAGCATTTACATATGCAAAGGGCTGCATGGAGGATCTGCAGTGAGCAGGCAACTTCTCTCTCTCTCCGTCCTTTGCTGTCCCCCAGTCCTCTAGAACATCAAATCTGAATTGCCTGTCTTCTCTTTAAGCCCAAGAAGTTCACCCTGGCCTATATCCTGCCCACAATGCCAGCAGTCCTACTCATACTGACTGAATTTCAAATGACAGTCGTTGTGCTTTCTCCTGTTCTGTGCCTCATGTCTGGGGAAAAATGACTTACCAATAACCCCCTCCTGCTGACCACACTGCTCTTCTGCAAATCACTCCTTAAAACTCTTTCGTTTGCTTTGACATTTTCAAAACATAAGAAACTTATGAAGTTCTTTATATGCTAAGACTAGTGCCTGTCATGGTGACCAGCACTGTCTCCCTGGTTTCCTGAACTCCTTTTCTGTCTGTATTTGCCTTTCTATAGTGTTGAGAACAATGAATTCTTATGACACCTGCAAAACACAACACAGAAACACTGACAATTGTAAAAACTAGTAATTCACTAAAACATTATAAAATAATGAAAGAGCAGTTAAAATAAAAGCATCTATTAAGGAAGTTAAGGAAAAAAGTGGAAGAGCTCAGATGCTTGGTTTGATTCAGTAGCAAGTGGATAGTACACAGCAGAGGACAAACATAACTTGGGAATACTTGTGGAAGGATGACTGTGTGACACAGATTAAAGGTATATACTTTGCTGGGACAGCTGTCACCACCTAGATTTTTCTGGAGGAAGGCAGATTCTTAAGAACGTTGGGAGCCTCGTTGAGTAAGTTCACTCTTTGTATACCATCCTTTTGCTACAGCTTAGTCACCATTTCTGACTACAAATCTCAGACTTGAGCACCTTGTGGAAGCCCTTTTCTAGGCAGATACTGCTACAAGCCCACCTCTGTACCATGAGCATAATTGTGCCCTGTGGTCCCTTCACCATAGGGCAGGGTGTAGAGATAAAATGGAGATGCTTCATGTCAAGCCGTGCAATTGAAAGCTAAGGTCAATCTGTAAAAATGAAAATGTAGATAGGAAAGAAAAAACCCCATATGGCTGAAAAGGCAGGAATGAAATGCATCATCAGAGAGATTTGTGGTACCCCAGCAGATCTGAGACGTCTGACTGGGCCTGGCAGGGGGGGACATGGAATCTACCGAAAATCCATGCCTTTCTGGAGGAGCACCCCTGACCTCCAGGGTATCTAACTTAGTGCTAGATATGACTCGTGCAATGAACAATAGACTTGCTTTCTTTTTTCTAGACCTCAGTTTTGGGTTTTAAGCAAACAGGAGGTTTTACAGAAAAAACCCCAGATCTCTTTGTGAAATTGCCTTAGCAGTAAAGTTTTCAATCCACCAGTATCTGTATATTATTGTCATCTTTGATGAATGCTGTTTTCATGTGCCAATCATTAAAAGGCAATTTCAAGATATTGTGATTTTTAGCTGAACAAAAATGTATGATACTGAACATAGGTTCCTATGCATGTATGCCCAGTTAAAAAATGCTTGGTATAATTTTTTGAATCCCTCTATATTCCTCTAGGTCTTTTTTAACTTTTTTAAAAAAATACTATTTTAATATTGGATAATTATTTAAACCACTTCACTGAAGCTGCTGATGAATGACTTCCAGGACAAATCATAGGACTATTAAATGCCTGGTTTAGCAATAGCAATAGTAATAATGGGAAGCTTAGCTTCATGCAGGTTTAGGCAGGGGCTTATGCAGCTGATGGAATAGATTCCTCTAGGACCCTGACACAATATAAAGGCAGTTTACATTTTGGTTTATTTTACTCTGTATCAGTGTGTACAGAAGTGGAAGAAGAAGCAGAGAAAGGGCAAGAAGACTTACAGAGCAGATGCATTGGTGGCAACCTGGAAGCAGATAAAAGACTGAAAGAGAGTAAGTGACTAACTTTTGGGTTAAGATGTTGCTGAAGGAGACACAGAATTAGACAGCAAGGATATACTTTGCCATGTCCATGAAAAGAGGATGCATATTCAGTCATTTTGCTTTATGAGAATGAATAGAAATTCTTCCTAAACCACGTAAGTGGAGGCTGGTGCTTTCTAAAGGGATTGAGGGAATGAATTCTGATGTCCTGGTAATATTAGGAAAAAAAAAAAGAGGAAAGTCAGTGTGCTCTAACTTTAGCCATGTGAAGTTAGGAGCCATGAGTAACCTCTAGTAACCGCTAGAAATCTCTCTTCTCTCACTGTGAATGAAAGCTAGGTGGTTAATTTAGATTGGGTACAAAATAAAGTAGAGGAGCTAATGTGAGGTGAAGATAGATCTCACATGTGCCCCTTGCACATCTGAAAGGAGGGTGTAAATAAGTAAGATCCTCTGAGGGGAGGAGTTTTATTCTCTCCAGCAAGGACTGATGGATTATTTTTCTGTGTAAAGACACATCACTTTGAATGTTTGTTTTCTTTTCAGATTTCACTGTTGTATTTGCAAGGTAAATATATATGATGAAGTCTATCAGACTAGTCACTTCTTGCTCTGCATTGCCACGCTTTGTTTGTTCCTGAGGGGAGGGAAAACTGAGTTATGACGGTACATCCTAAGGCTGTCTTCAACATTTGTGATAACATGCTCAGGAAAATGAATTTTAAAGAGCTGGTGGCCATCAGACTGTATACACTGCAACCTGCGAAAGTCAGGCAACAACTTGCCACTGTCTGTATGCTGTGTGTGATGCTCTGACAGCTGTGGCAAATTAATCTGCAGAAAAGGGAGCGATGTGCTCGCTTAGGAGCCATGGGGCACTGGCCAAGGTGGGCCAGAGATACGCCCTGACTGCCACTTCTGCCATCAAAGATTTCCCTGGATTGCCTATTGGTGAAAGCAGGTTGGGGAATTTTCAAGTAAACATTTTGATTTGAATATACATTAAGATACCGATAAATATCCAGTCATGTGGCTGTGTGCAAGGCTGTAATTCCGTGAGACACTAACAACCACTTTTGCATACAGGAGTGACCCACAACTGGTACAATTTATTTCTGAGAGGAAAGTACGTTGCTTTCCCAGGTTTTACAGTTACATGCTCAGCAGCCTGTGCCCTGTGATGTGCTGCTTAATTGCACAGAGGAAGGTGACCAAATAAATGTCCGACCTGTTGGCAAGGAGGATGCGGCACCTGTGTGACCAGGTGGAGTTGCACCTTGTTCCCACTCAAACTGGTGCTGCCTTTGCAAACAGGACTGCTGCTGGGTCAGGCATGGCTGTTGTGAATAAGGGCACAAAAATAAATTTTGCATTTGAGGCAGTCATGTTGGAAGGGTGTCCTCTATCAGGCCTGAGAGGCAGGTAAGAGTTTAGGGAGCTTCTTATGGCCATGTGTGCACAGAAATGGACTCGCTGAATTAGGTAAGTCCAGACTGGAGTGGCTGTCCTGTTAAATGGCAGCCCTCAGGATGAAAGAGTTATAAGCAAATAATTATCGCTTTTAGGATATTTCCAGCTAAAGTGATGGAACCAATGAGAGGAAGGCAGATCTAATGGAAAATTAGAAAATGCATCATTTGGCCCTGAGATAGAGGGAACGGTAAAAGATTTCTCTTAACAAACTAGAAACACCTGAGATTTCTTTTCCCCTACATTTAAAAATAATTATTCCTTCCAAGCCTTTCATCATATGGTGAAAAAATTAAATTAGTAAATATTGCTTTTCACATCAAATTTCAACCTTTCAACCCATTTTTATAGGAAAAAATTTGCTGGGGTAAGCAGTTCTGGAAGACAGTTGCATGATTTATATTTCCTTATTTTTATACAGCATTTCTGCTCTGCAGATGTCAGATAGAAGAAATAAAATTGTCGCTCATTTCAGAAAATATCTTATGACAATAGGATGATGAAGAAGACAATTCACAAGAGTAATATCACTGTAAAAAAGCTCCATAGTTTTAGCAGAGTCCCTTTAGATTTCCCGGATGAGTCCTTGGACAGCTCCAGAGGTCTTTACTCTGCCTGTTTATTAAATATTCTTTTCTGTTAATTTTGGGAACGTTTTGTGTGAACAACATGGGCTGTACCCCACGCTCAAAGGCCACAAAAGACCACAGCTGAAGTCAAGGATGACTTAGTCCCTCCTTGAACTAAGTAAAGACTTCAGGACATGAATAACAACAATTTATTTCACTTGCCTCTAGGCAGGAAAAAATAGCACATTTTACAGTACAAGCAGTGTATTTTGCACAATAGTAATTAGGGCTTCACTTCATTGAAGGACTGGGAAAAATGCTTAGCTAAGCTTTAAAAAGAAAAAAAAAGAGTGTTTAGGGGCCACTACATTTTAAATCTGAACCAAACTATTAAATGAGCAGCTTCTTTGAGTGGCAGGATCAGTTTTCAAACCTGTGGCTTCAGATATATTGAATGAAGAACCAAACTGGGTGGGTGTTCAAAGGAACAATTCAGATTACTGAAGTCTTTTTCATCAACTACCTATTTTTATTTCGGTAAATAAGTATTATTTAGCTTAAGGATTGTAGCTCTATCATTTTTCCTTACAGTCTTGCTGCACCAAGGGAGCTGCCTTCCCAGGGTTTAACAGCGCTGGAAGCTGGAAGGTGTCCCCTTGTGCTGTTTGTTGCTAGAGCCATCAATCTTGATCTGAGCCAGCAAACACACCAGGCCTTTGTACCACTGTCTGAAATAATATTTAGTAACAGAGCCATTTGGGAAAATTTCTTGAGGACAAAATCAACAGCTTTTTCTCTTCACCCCATTAATTAATATTGTCACATTCTGCCTGTTAAGATGTTCTTTGAAGGCAATGGAAAAATGGAAAGCTGATTTTTGCCTAAGGATCTATTAGATCCAAATTCTATGTATTTCTGCACTTGAAGAGTGTTTCAGTCCTAAGGGTCTGTCCACTTGGCTGATTGTACAGTCAGAAAATGGAAACATTTTTCCTACACCTTGTCACTGAGTTTATCTATAAATGATCCAAAGACAGTAAACTTCCCCTATTCTTGGTAACTTTTGTGAAGCATATCAAATTTGCAAAGTTTGGGGGAAAGCCATAACTTGTCCTTAAAATGCCCTTCTGTTTTCATTTATCCTGTTGGTTATGGAATAGTTATTAAGGCTGTTTGTCTTGGTGTGATGTGCTTTTTACATAGGCACCAGAAAATATGTTATCCTCTCATGTAAGCAAGAAAATAAAAACAATAAAATGGGCAATTGGGTACAAAGCTGATGAAAAAAAGGAATTTTTTCCCTTTTCACTGGTGTCATTCCCACTTAGTGCTTTATCCCACTCCACTCTGGTGCCAATGTTTCCTTACCCCTTTGCTTTAGGGAAACCTGTGGTCCTGACTACAGATGAGGGTGAACATGGCCATGTTATCTTCAAGCAGATCACAAGTCAGAAGGAAACAGCAGGGGATGATGCCACAGAAGCAGCTGTAGCATGGACTGCGTATGTGTCTGGTGTTCTAGTTACAGTCACTATTTTGGGAATGACTTGGCACAGCACGAGCTTCACTGAGCTAGTTAGACAACTCTAATTATCATCGTTTTTTTCCCTGACACTAGTGAACACTAATATTTGGTGCTGAATTGAGTGGATTTTTGAAGACAGTTGTGTTGCCAGGAGCGAGCTAATTCTGCTTGGTAAGACTCCTGTGTTTGCATCACTCTTAAGCCCCCCTGGTGTTTGGCCAAACAAAACCTCCAAAAGTGTGTGTTTCTCTCTGCCTAGATATCTGCTTTTCTTCTGTCTTTCTTGACGGATAACATGCTAATTTCTCTTAAAGGTGGGGAAAGATTGCCAAGATTTTCTTAAGAATGATTGAGCTCTTGAAGTAATGTTAAATAGCCTCAGAAGATTTTTTTTGCAGGCACAAATGTTCTACTTCTCTTTGATAAAAAGAAAATCAGACAATTGTAAAAGCAGATTTAAACCAGTTCTGCTGAAGAAAGGGTAGCGTAGGTGTTCATGCCGTGTCTGTGACAGAAACCTGCACTGACAGTTTGATCATCCCATCCATCTGGTTTTCTGCTCACACTGCTGCACCAAATGCCCTCTGTGTCCCTGGCTCCTAAACTTTGTCAGGTTTATGGGGAGATATTTGCTCGAGGTGCATCCAAGAGCTTTCTGGAGATTTTGAGAAAAGCCACTGGGATCCTGTGGGGACATTCCACTGAAAGGGTGTCTCTTACCTGTTTTCAGACAACAGATAGTACGTGTTTCTCAACTTAAATAAAGCTGCAAAGACCTGCAATAGCCGGATGAGATTTTAAGTAGTAAGAATTGTGAATCCAGAGAGCCCATCACTTTTATTACTTACTCCCTGAAACCTTACATGACAGCACCTGTGCTGTGGTGGCATAGTGGGCTCCTGGACTTCACTAGCTCCCAGGCAGGGACCTCTTTGCTCTGGACAGCTTTGCAGCCCACTGGGTAAAAGATCAAATGTTTCCTTCCTCTTCTTTCAGCCCCATCTCCAATGCAGGAGATACCACTACCATTCCTATTTGCCTGTGTGACACTGTGTGTCTCTCCTGTAGGACTAAGGGCTCTGATTCTCAGCAAAGATAACTTCCCATGTTTTTCCTGCCCCTTTCTATCTTTCCCACCAGATTTCAGAGGCCCTCACTTTTGCCATGGACTGGCTGGCACAGTGTGTATGGGTCAGCAGGGATGGGAACAACTGCTGTCAGTCGAAGATGAACTGTCTTGTTTGTAAATGACAGTGAACTGATCCGAGTTGCCTGTGACCATAAAGCAGTTTTGGAGGGTTGTGCAGCATTGCATGCAAGCTGCTTTGCCATGTCCCCTGATGGGCTGTGTTTCCAGCTCCATACCTATCTCTGAGTCAGTCCAGCCATCCTCCAGCTAGCTGTGCTCCCTAGTCTCGCATATGTTGGAATAAGTCTGGAATCTGCTTGCTCTGCTTTGTTGTACTGAACCTTTGAGTTCCTGTGAGACATGACTTTCATCTCGGTGCAGTGCTGCTATCCAAGCCTCTTTTTTTCCTCTCTTACTGAAGTCAATGCATTGCAGTACAGCTGTAGATACTGGATCCTAATCTAACAATCTCCTCTCAAACATGTGGAATATTCACACTCTATCCTTTCTCAGGTTGTTGGAAAACAGGAGTCCAAGTGAGGAAGTTCATCTCCAAAGGCCTAGGTGGGCACAGGCAAAGGGAAAGTGGCTTGGACGCAACACTCCTCTCCATGTGTTTGAAGTGGATTTCTTTTCTATGAGCAATTTATCCCAGATTATTTTACAACACTTCTGCTTCCTGGTCTACTGACTCGACACTTTGAGGCCATGCCCGTGAAATAAAATACTCTAATTTTTATGTGTGTTTTCATTTCCCCATAAAAACTGCAATACAGATTTACAGAGTTCTTCCACCTCAATCTCATTTGTGATACTTTTCCCTGATGGTAGCCAGAAGCCTTACATAAGACAGTAAAAGCCTCCAGGGTTCAGCAACCAAGTAAAGTGCTCGTGCTTATTTCCACCTGCTCAGAAACAGCACAGAAATTGCTCATGGATACACTTGCCCCACATACAGCAAAGCAGGATTTGAGCAGGGAGCTGCTGAGATTGTTGCCAGCTTGCTGAGAGAGCTGCTTGGGCAGTGAGGCTTGGGGGACTGTGGCAAGGTTGGATGGGGCCCTGAGCAACCTGGTCTAGTGAAAGGGAGGTGGGAACTAGATGATCTTTAAAGTCCCTTCCCACTCCAAACATTCTATGATTCTGTAATTCTGGAGGAAATCCTGATTCTCACTTTAATTCCAGCTGCTGTTCCTCTCCCTTGGTAGCATGGCTAGTGAATTACTCTGCAGTTCTCTTTTTACCTTACCTAGCTCTCTCTTTGGGTATCTTTCTCCAGAGTGAAATTCTTGCTGGAATTTGATGAGGGTTTTTTCCACTGGATTTGCAAATGTTTGTTCCACATTATAGCATATTGTACTGTATCACAAATTATGTTATTATAATACATAATAACACTATATTCATATGTAGTATATTGAAAAATTATATTGTATTAATTTTCATGATATGATATGATATTATCTTCCTTGATACACCCTTCAAAGCAGATGTACCCATCCCAGACTCTTTTGAGAATTTGACATATGAGAACTGTAGCTCTTTTAAGGTAAAATCCAAGTCTGGGAATTCTAATTGCAGTAATCCAAAGTCACTAATAACTTCTGGAAAAAACCCTTCCTGTTCCTTCCTTTCTAAGACCTGCACAAACATTTTTCCTTTATACACACAAGGCAATCATACAAGAATTTTCATTTGTTGTTTAGTTTCATGGTAAGCACATTTTTGTGGTGAATACTGTGTGTTTTGTTACCCTTAGAAAGATTTCTGAAGAAGAGTACTTGCCACTCTTTATCTTCCAAATTATAGAGATTTGGACCATATAACCAAAATAATTATTGTGTAAGCCTTCTGGCATAGGATTAAGAGTTTTCCAGTTTGATAAAATGATCAAAAATACATTCATAGAATATGATCCTCTTATAACATATACTAAACAATGTACAGTTTTATTTTTAAAATTACATATTTTGTTGATGTTATTTGTACTTGTGGCAAAATGACTGAAAGAAAAATACAGTTATACATATACATAGCTTCAGTTTTCTTGAACCTCATTTGACAGAAAATTCATAGAATACACTTTTATCCCATGTATCACTTAGAGTGCTGACAATAATTTTCAGGCCTGAAGGGTGCAGTCCCTAAATCAGATACAGTTCTTGCAACTTGGCCTGAGACCCGAAATTGATAGTAGTTTGATTTAACGGTGACCAGGAAAAGGATGTATTGATGTATCAGCTTTAGGGGCAGCCATATCTGGCAGAAGGGGGGGTAGGCAACATGGGAATAATAATTTCTAGAGCTCTTCCAACAATCTCCTTGGTTTCAGTGCTTGGAAACTGAACTAATTTTGGTCCTATCAGTCTGTTCTTAATCTTCAGTGAATTTATAACATGGCTCTCACAGGGAGACATGTTTCAGTTAACTCAGACTCCTGAAAATGGAGACAGCAGCGAACTGCAGACAGACAATCAATCAAGCGGATAATTGAGAGGGTTATTCAGACTGAGTCTCAGCCTTTCAGTCCTGATAGATCCTCACTGTTTCAGCCTTCAGTTGCAGAGATGTAAAATTCCTGTGCATCACTGTTATAGAAACCAATAATTTTTTATCTCTGAGGCTTATTTTACTGAGATTGGCAGCCATAACTGTTTGGAACCATAGATTTGAAGGCATGACTAGGAGATTTGTAATTAGAACAATTGCTGAAGCTTTCATGTCATAGTGAAATTCTGCAGAGTGAGGCTTTTTGTCATAAAGCGTAGAGCATTTATGTTAGAAATCAACCTACACAGCATCCAGACTTCATGCTAGAGGGAAATGGAGAATGAGTGGTTTGCTGGAGTTTTCAAGCTGGACAAGAAATTAAAAGAGAAGCTTAGAAAAAACCTCACATTTTGTTTTCAGGAAGAAAAACTTGTTTCCAAGTCCTTAGTGCTAAATTTATAGCTCTGTCTTCCAGATGACCGTGTAACAGGTGTTCTCTTCCTCTTTGCTACATGGGTTTTCAGTGCTGAGAGCCTGTGAAACTCCCTTTCTCTTTGTAACCCGTATGATTAGGGAATGAAATATCTTCAGAAGCTGAGCTTGAGGATTAGAGTATTAAACACCAAACAAAATGCCTTAACAGAAGCAGAGGTTTCAATTTACCATGCATTTTTCTCCATGCTCATCTTCTGCGACCCCACCTTCTCTTTCAGAGGTGGAATCAGCTCTTCTCTTGCTGCCATTCTCCTTGGATCTATTGGTGTTTTCTTGACCGTAACTGAGGAAAGATATTCACCAGTTCATTATTCAGTACAAAGGAAATTAAACACCAGAAGAGGATCTATTTTACATTTTCTCTGGAAGCAAAGCCAACCCCAGGGTCTTCCTTTTCCCTCTCCTTTCCCACATTGCATTTTACCATCTCCTCACTGCACTGTCCTCAACTAAATCTATCAAATGGCTGAGATAGATAAAGGAATGAAAATATCATGTTTGGAGTGTGAAATGTTTATTTCTAGTTAGGGAAAAGAGTCATATTTCTACGATTAAAACTGGATGTGTAGAAATGGCCATCTAACGTAGAGAGAGGAGGGGAAGCACTTCAGGCACTTTTATAATTACATTTAATCTCCATATTAACAAATGATGCTATTTCTAGATAAGAAATCTTGCCTAAGAGGAGGGTGGACTAGTTTAACACAAACCAGAATTAAATATCCAGTACACCTGGAGCCCTAAGACAAAAATAAGATGTTGTTTAATTCATTAAAGACTATACTCCCCTGGCTGAGGCACTGCGAAAAAAAGATGACAGAGAAATTAATTAGGAAGTGAGAGATCTTAGAAAATGACAAAAATGCTCCTTAAAGAGGATGTGGAATATGCTAATGAAGTGTTAACCTCTGCTGGCGCTTTTGTAAAACAAATCATGTCAGGTAGAAAAACACCGAGCTGCATGCTGGGTGGGAGTGGCTGTGAGTAAGGCTCTCCTCCTTCCCCTGCAGGGGCTCAGAACTCCTTGATCCCAAAGTGCAGAACAAGTAAGAACAGATCCAAACAAAACCAACAAAACCAACCAACCAACCAACCAAACCTCTCCTAAATTAGTTATTGTCAAAAAAAGCTTCATTACATCAAAATACCATTTTAGTCCACCCAAACCTGTTTGTTCATTTTGAGGGTAGTTGGCTGCACAGCAGCCTCATTGCCTCCCGGTTTCTTTGCCTGCTCCAAACACAGCAGGTTCCTGACATCCCTTATCATTGGGGTGCATGCAGAGAATAGCTTACATGGGGCCTTGATGAAATTTGTTCAAGCGTTAAGAGGCACACACATTTACGAGTAAATATACATATATTTGTAACAAAACATATCCTTTTTTTTTTTATTTGCATTACTCCTGCGCTTGGCAGGCCAAATTCCTCAAAGTAGGAAGTACCCCATGCCCAGACATCAGCCCTTTGCTCACCTGCTGCTCAACCTTTCAGCATGTGCTGTGAAAACTGTGTGTGTGGGCAGACTCCTGAGCTCTTCATAGAGCAGACTCTCCTCTTGACTTTGCCTTGCTGTACCCAGGTAACAGCTCTTTTAGCCATTGCCTAGGACCTTTTGGCAATTAAAACTCTTAAATAAGTAATAATCATAATAAAGACTATTATTGTCTCAATCACAGCTTAGATAGAACCTGAAAGATTTGCAGTGAAGGACTCTGTGAGCCTCATGTTTGGGAGGAGTACAGCAAATTTCATAGCTTTCTGTTCCTACTGGCCATCAGTAGAAAGACCAAAACCAAAGCAGTTAAGTTGAGACTAAATATGAATAACTCTGTTAAAAAATTTGGATGCACAGAAGTGTTTTCTGGATTCTTTAGAGACATTTGAAATTCAAACAAAAAACCAGAACAACACAAGCTTTGTCAACACTGTTTTCATGCAGCCAAATTATCTCTAGACAGCAGAAATGCCAGTGGGATTTGAAAGCTTTCTAGCCTGGCTTTCTTTATATCGGAAACAGGCTCCCTTTGGAGGCCACGTGTTTTCAAAGGTAGATTAATTCAAACATGCTCCTCCTATATGTTCAGTTACAATTGGATCGTCAGAAAAATTATAACCTTCCAAATCCCTCTGTATCGGGCTCAGTGAGATTTTCTCAGCTTTAGGGAGATTACTTATGACTTCTGCTTGGGGTCTGATGCTCTTTTTATGAAACCCTTCCAAGCCTAAGAAAGGAAGTAACCTCATAGCACATAATATGCTGCTCCACAGCACACATTTTAGAGTGAGAAAAGCTAGAAGAGTGGTTTTGCAATAAAGTTTCTTTCTTGTTTTGTGGTTCTCTAATTAAAGGGGCATATACGATCTCTAGAGAAAACTTGTAGCTTGCAGGGATTTAATATACATCCCCAACTTTTTTTTTTCTTTTTTTTTTTGGCCGAGTCACTCTAATCTGTGTTGTATGGGGCTGTGAGAGAAACTTTTTGCCTTTCACATTTTGCCCTACAGCTGTGTAAGACCAGAACCATCACCAGCAAAGAAATAACAACAATCCCAACCCAACCCTTCCCTTATGGCAGGGAGAACCTGAAACCAGAACCAAGCCAACAGGAAGACACATTTCCCTCCACTATCAACACCTTCTTTCAATGTCAGAAGAAAAATGAAGCTAATATGAACATGCTCTCAGCAAGAAATCCAAGAAGTGAGGCGACCCTACTCATCTACAAGGCCTCCGGAAATCCCAGCACTTTCAAACCACATTTTGAGAGAGTCAGTTGTAGCAGAGAATGAAAGTTTCCTGAAAGGTAGAGATGAAGAAATGAAAAATTATTCTGTAAGAAAAATGTCGGAAGTGTGATTCTGGTATGAATTTTGCCTTTTGAATTCTGTGCAAAAATGCAACTAGAATACATATATTCTACCACCACAGTCCATCGTGGCTCCTCTTTAATCCCAGTTTCTTCTTAGTATCAAATGCAGCATTGTATTTTGCTTTTGTAGTTTCCATCTTGGAAATTTAGGTTTAATATTTCAGCTGCTTCTAATTTGACCACACCGAAACTTGGCTTTAATCAGATACGTTTCCTAAGGAATCCAATGAGCTGTGTTTTTTGAATTGCAACAAAAATAGCGAAACTGTTGATTTCAGATATATTTTCCAAGGTGCTACATCCAGCACAACTTGGTTTTGAGAAAATACAAAAGTGCAGGAAAATTTCTCTTAGTCCATGTCTATTCTGGATCTCTCACAACACAAAAACAGTGGAGACACAGACTCCATACCTAAAGAAAGCTGATGGACATTAATCAAAACTTTTACTGCTGAGGTTCTTGACAGCAAAGAACAAAACCACATTTTCCATCAGAGATAGAATGTCCCATTCATTTCATGTTAAATGAGGAAGAGAATGGCAAAAGGATGGAGGCTTTCCAGCATGAAGCAGTGGAAATTTTTCAAGGCTTTCATGAAAAGGAGTAGTCTAGGCTTTTAGGAGAAATAAGGTGGCTATTTGGGAGCAGTGGGCAATGGCTGCAGTAACATTAGAGATATGGCTCTATTATGAATATATCTTGCTATGGCAGATTATTTGGGGGGTTAAATTTAGACTTGCCGAAGTATTCGCTACCTTGCTCCTACACCGTTAATGACCAGAGTCTTGGTTTGGAGATTATTACTCTGACATAATTTTGATAGCCTTTTCAAGCTGTGCCACATGGCATTGTGAAATTGTGTGATACTTAGCAGAACAACTAAGAGTACAGATATTTGACCTATCAGAGGCAGAGGAAAAATTTTCTAAGATTGAGACCATCCTTAAATGAATTTTAGAAATCCATGGTACTAAAACACCTTTGAATAACTAGGCTTTCTCTGTTGCTGAAAGACTTCATGTCCATTCTAAATGCCAGTGTCATACAGTCTGAATACAAACCATTCCTTACCTATGTCCTTGAAATTCATATCAGCAATAATGTTTGGTAGGGGTTTTTGGTCCTTACAAAATCCATTCGCACTCAAGAGCCACGCAGAGATGAATCTCAGAGCAATATCTGAAAACAGCAGAGAAATGTACAAAATTCTGTGTGAAGCAGAGTGGTTTTCGATTTGTAAATGGAGCAATCAGTTTTGGCTGCTGCTTTTACACTGCATCGGCTCACACCATTATTCTGCATTTCAGCTCAGAACTACAAGCAACATTATGGAAAAGTATCCGTGGGGATGAAATCTCTTTTGATGGGCAATGAGTGCTTTGCTACCAGGAGAAATAAAGTGTCTGAAGAGTTGGAGGAGAGTTCCCACACTGAAAATGGAATATTGTTAACAAGCAATTAGTTTTTATCACAATATTATCAAAGACAACAGTTTGGTAGCTGTCTATCAGATCTGAGTTTGTTTGTCTAATGTCCTTAAACACCTCCCAAGACAGACACTCAGGTCTCTCTTGGGCCATTGTCCCCCAGATGAGGAAGACTTCTGTTTCTAAGACAGATAATGTGTAACTGCAAATGGAAGTCCTTTAGTCTTGTAATATGTCCAAGGAATATAAAAATAAAAAGGTTTCCCCCCTATTTCCTTGCAGATGTTGTGCAGGTACCGAAGGTTCCATTAAATAGATGCAAACTTAATGCCAAAAAAGGATGTATCTGTGAAATACATTTGCCAGCCCAATGAATCTGATGGGTAGCAATGGTCCAGACTCTCCTGAGCAGCTTTTTAATGCACTGAGCGAAATAACAAATGCAACTATCCTTGGGAAAGGCCACTGAAAGGTTTTGTGCCTTGGCCGAATGAAAATATTCTTAGGATACATTTGACCACCACCGTGTCCCATGCAGGTAGAATTGCCTAGTGTTATTTGGCTACATTGCTAATTGGTGATGCTTCATCTAATGTGAAGCATTGCTTCAGAAGGAGCTTTCTCCTGGAGGATTGACAAACACCTCTGTCCAAATTAAATTCTGCAGAAGAGCTGATATTTTTGATATTCGTGAACCAATCTGGGAAAGGCCTTTTGGGTTTTGTCTTTCTGAGGGCTGCTGACATTCACACACAGGGCAGGAATGCCTTGCATATGTCCATTTTGTCCTTTTGCAAATGGGGGTGTGTTCATCAGGTCATCCTGACACAAAGGAGATTTTAACTTTCTTGGTAAATTTGTCACTGGTGGTAGGCACAGGAAAAATTGTCTTGTTGACCAGAAAGAGGCAATTTTACAGCAGAAATGGAGAAAATTAACATCTTGCCTGCAAAGCCTGCAGATAATACTGTATGTGTTACCTGCTTTTGATATGCTCTTTTAATTTTTCTTTTTTAACATTTATATGGAGATGGATCTTATTCATGGAGAAGAGTTCAGCTCTCTCAACTACATGGACATCTAAAACTACGTGCAATATATCCAGGCTGCATCTGTGCGATATATCAGCTATGCCTCAGCCCATTAGCTGCCTTTCAGCAAATGAGTTGCTGGAGCATTGCATCAGGTGTAGGAGCTGACTCACCTCCCTGCCCAGCAACACTTGAAATTGCGTCACTTAAACCCCAGTCAGATGACTGGAACTACTGGTGTAGAGTCTATGTAGGTATTTTGCATTATATGTGAAAGTATAAATATATGTATGCGTGTGGTCTGTACATCAGGGCATGCTAGAGGGTTCTCTAAGACAAGGCTCTTTCAGAAGAAATTGTTGAACATTTCCTTCTAGCTCTTTAAAATGTTTTAAGCATTTCAAAAAAGTCACTAACCAGAGGGAAGAAACCAATTGGTGCTCATGAGTGAGCACTATGGCAAAGGAGGAGATTTTGGTACAAAAACCCCATCAGAAAGCAGAAATCCAGGTCAGTCAGGAATATGCGTTTTGCAGCTATGAAGGGACAGCTTTTCCCCACTGACCTTAATGGGAACACTGGTTAGGACTTGGAGACAGTTTAGATGCGTCTACAATAAAATGGTTTGACAGGCTGGGAATTTTCACCAATGAAAACATGCTTGGAGGAAAAGTCTCAATTTTGAGTGTAGGCACCTAAATCTGTTAGTGGAAGTTTCAGTGTATTCAGTGAGTCTGGCACTTGGTTTGCAATCATTTTCTCAGGACCACACAGTAAGTCTGCGGCAGGGACATGACCCAAATGTAAGTCTGCTGAGTCCATGCAGTCCAGTGCCTTAACCACAGGTTTTTGCTTGATTTTAGTAGGTATTTCTGTGACCTTTAATGCTATTTTTCTACTACCTCATAGCTGTCAGAGATTTTAAGAAAGCTTTTGAGGGAGTGAGGTCTATTCAACTGTTTAAGAACCAGTGGTTTGGTATTCATTTATATCAGAACATCTTAAGAGAAGAAAACATTCCAACAGTTTTAAAATGAGTTTGACTTTAATTGCAAAAATAGAAGCCTCTCACAAAGCCAAAATTTCCCAAACGTTCAGTTCTGCACCAAAGAAATTGTATCTAAGCCACTGCTGTGCAACATGTCAAATAAACTAAGGGTGATTGACTGGCACTCAGCTCAACACAGACCCCACCAGGCACTGCCTGACCCAAGGGCTGGAGCAGACCAAGCTTTCCAGCATATCTGAAAACCCTTTCCAGAGCTACATCTTCCCGTGTCTGCTGTAAAAGGAAATGTCAGAGCAAAGCTTAACTTCTGCATTGTTCCCTCCAGCCTTGCACTCTGATCAACCTCCACAGCTCTTTGGGGGGAAGGACCTGAAAAGACAACAGCAGCCCCCACCTATTTGCACCCCTGTGGGTGACATGGATGCTACAGAGGCAGTACCAAGCACCCCTTTCCTGATCCATCCATAGCCGTTAACACTGGGAAAACAGAACCTGTAAAGAATGAAATCCTTGTTACCACAGAACTAATTTAGCTGATACTTCTGATTTCAGTAAGGTTGAGATTTGACTCACATCTTTGGTCAGTATTTCTTTGTAAGAAGGTTTTCCACATGTGGTGGATTACTTACAGCAAAGTGCAGCTTATGTACAACACACAGGGCAACAGAACAACTGATTTACAATCAAAAATACACATCTCCTGGTGTAGATAATCATCAGGGTATTTTTTATGCCATAAAACCACATGTAGCAAATACTAAAGCAGACAATTAATTTTTTGGCTTGTATAAAAAGAAAGGGATAATTCAATTATAACTGTCTTTTCATTCATATCAGTCATGAACAATGAATTTGTGACTTATGAATGTGCCTCAGATTTGCCAACATGGGAAGTCTTACTACATTTTCAAGCCTTTTCAATTCTGTGAACCATGCATTTCAAACATCATCCAATAAAATTTAATTGCATAAAACTTTCCTGCCATGAACATACAGTAATATTCTATCTAGACACAAATTACAAAAAAGTGAAAACTTCTTACGTACTCATGGAATTGTTCATATTATACCCAGATTTTATTGTATATGTTTTGATCACTGGAGGTACATTGCTCATTTATGAAGACTGTATATGCTGACTATCAAATATATTTATTTTATTTCTTTGTCTTGATTGCATTAATTTCTTTTGCTGAAGTGCATTGTTGGTAACTGATGCACCATTATGCACTGAAGAGTGTTACTACTTGCATAACGTAAAACAAATGTCTGAAAAACAGAGATCTTTGTTCATGCTATCCTGATGTATAAAAAAAATAGATACCAAATTACTTATACATGGGCTATAGCTACAAAGGAGAAACACGATCTATTTTTTGGGGGATTTTTTTTTTTGCACTTCCCGAAACTTGACGAGTCCTGACAAACTATTCATCGTGTATGTGGCAGTGCCTGTGTAGGTGGCAGCACATCTGGAGTGATCTGTTGTCCTTCCACATCCGTTCTAACTTTGACTTCCCAAGGAATCTCCTATAGGGAAGAAATTTTACAGCAGAGGATTAAAATGAAAAATGTCTGCAGTCTCTTCTTTCAAAATTGAAGGCTACTTTGTGTTGGAAACACTCTCACTATAATTTTTATGAAGACTCTAAATTGCTACCAGTTCAAAGCTGCAGCCTCCCCAGAGGAGCACCTCCCTTCTGCTGCTGGAAAGGCAATTGTGAGCACAGTGGCTGGGTCCTTGGGAATTAAATATTTGCTATATGCCAAAAGATAATAAAGAAAAAAGCCTGTAGGATAATATAATAAGACGAACCTTTTCCTAAGCTGTCTCCTCTTCATTTGTTGTGGGCCTGAATCTGTTAAACTTGCCTGCGCAGCCTGCAGCAAGCAGAATACGGGCTCTGACTATTTGTAGAGTGACACTCATTAAAGGCTTGAAGGTTATTTTATGTAACTTCCTTCCCTGTGGAAGCCTATACTGATAATGCTGTCTCTGAACCTGAGATACAGCCTATCTTCATGAATCTTATTTCACAGACTGTTTAAATTCTGCAGAACTCTCTCCCACCCCTTCTTAGCAGGGATGTTAATTGTGATGGTATATATACCTAAAGGTACCTTGCATGCACGTGCACACACACTGGGAGAAGTTCATCTCCTTGCAGTGATGAGTGGGAAAAGCTGTACATCTCCTTGTGTACCTCTCAGAAACACCTATCCATACAATATGGTGCTCATCAGCCTTGTGCTGCCATCTGGACTGAGGTATGTTGGCCTTCTTTGTTCAAAACTAAAGAAATAACAAGGAGATAAGAGAGGAGAGTAGGATACAAGGGGTTTCCACCTCTCAGGTTTTTCTATGAGGTCAGCATGGACTGGGAAGGTCTTTTGCATTCTTTTTATTTTGATCTTCTGGAGCTGTTATATGCTAAGCCTTTCATGTAAGCAACTATACCTATAAATGTAACAAGTAAAATATATGTTAGTGGCCAAGTAATCTGTGAAGTTTGTGAAATACATGTAACACGTATAAACATGGTGCTAATAGAGATCAAACATTTTACTGAAAAACCCAGGCAAATATAAAAATAGTATCTTGTTACCTTGAGGAATCTATATGTAGCATAATACAGATGAACTGGGATTTTGATGTTGGATATGCAGGTAATACTGTATTACACCAAGCACTTTCGGTGCTTGCTTGATATTTAGATGGCCTCCAAAATCGGAGAGGAAGAAGTCCTGTCTTTAGCCACACTGCTGAAGTCAGTCAGAATTACTGCTGTGTTACCCAGGCTAAAGGGAAATTAGAAGGTTTTCCATACCAAGGAGCTGCCTGGTCAAAGGTCAGTCTTCTCCACAACTGTGGGTCTTATGCTAGCGAGATAACCCAGCATTACCATGCAACTGGGTAAGAGATTGCTCCTGCTCACCTCCCAGCTGGCCCCTTTCATCAGCTCAGTGTTAGTTTATGAAGCTGAGAAATGCGGTGTATCTACTGTCTCTGGTCCTGGTCATTCCCATCATGAACACATCTGGTGTGGGAGTGGGATGATGGATGACCTTGGTTATCTATGTTCCATATGGAGTCCCCAGAAAGCATTAAGGCACTTAATGGAGGCTACAAATCTTCTCTGCCCTGCAGTCTCTCCCACTCATGACTTAGATTTTGTGCATTTTGGGATGATGGGTCACTTTTTACCTGAACACAGCTCTTATAATAATTCACTGTACATCTATTCATATGTATGTATGCCAGCTAGGCTTTCCAAATGGTTGGTTTTGGTGCCTTTTGTATAACTTTCAACTTCTCAAGATTTTTTAGATTATTTCTATTTTTTTTTTTGTTTTAAATTTTTTTTTTAAATAACAGGATTGTATTCTGTCGAAAGTAGAAAGATAATGTTACTCTGCTTCTAAAGATACTTGGTTTGTGCACTCAGACTATCATCCTTAACTTAGCTTTAAGTCGGCAGCTACCATTTCAATAATTCCAGTGGGTAGTTTTAAAAAACAGGGTGGGCCAAGCACCTGAATTCTATAATCTGGTTTGGATCAAAATGCACATTTTCCAGTCTGATTTCAGTGAGTACATCTTGGGCCAAGAGCAAGTCAACATAAGTTGCAAACTTTAAAGAAAAAATGTTTTTCCTGGAAACATGTAAAATGCACAGATTGGGAAATAAAAACTTCTCATGCTGGTGATACTGAAGGGAAGAAAAATGCAAAGCATGTGAGGGAAGGAGCTGTATCTATTTGACCATATTGTGCAAACCAACATCACCAGCACTTGGGAATGGGGGGGTTGTGTGTAGTCACACATCAGCACACATTACACATTGCACAAATAACTTCCTGTAGTGTGGTCACTTCTCAAAGTGGCTTTTGCTTGCAATGAGAGAAAAAGGACCAGATTCGTAAAATCAGTGCTGATGGCCTTTAAAAATTGGCTGAAGATAATTGTTTCTTTTAAAGATAGGCTTGTGAGGTCCTGAAGTTGGATTATGAAGAAAATCTTAAATGGCATATAAGTACCTTCCTGCCCCAGCAGAGCACAACACCCATCTCTGCTGCTATGAAATCATAGAAAATAAGTTTTGACAAGAATTCAGCGGGTCATCTAAATGGTCCTTATGCCAAGACAGGTGAGCCAGGCCTAAATCATCCCCAGTGCTGACTGCCAATTGGTGTTTCCTGAGACTCACAAAAGCACACCCTGCTTAGTCATTTTACCACAATGCTTCCTTTTCTTGCAGCACTGTGACATGCTCAGCAGTGGGAGCCTTCTCAGCACTCGATTTTACTGGTTAAAACAGCTGTCCTTTATTAGGATGAGGGCAACATACTGATCTGTGTTTGCAATGCTGGGAATTAATTTATTTTCTCAATTATGCTCTGAATGCTCAATAAAGGGGTTCTTAAATACAGATTTGGAATCCATCTGGAAGTACATGAAAAGTTCTGTAGAGGACAGAGAGGGCATATTCACACTGCAGAATCTCACTGGCTGGGGATCAACTACTGTTTCAATGCAAATGACTTTTAGGTTACAAATCCTCATATTTTTGAGCAGTATTTACCTTCACAAAGACACACCAAACTCAAAATTCCAAGTGGTGGAAATGTAGGTACCTTCACATTTTTAGTGTTTCAGATTTCGGTCTTTGGAAGTCTACTCATATTTTGTTTATTGAGGCTGGCAAAGGATGGGAGAAGAGAACAGAAATTCACCACATTTGCGGGGTTGTTCTTATCGCAAAGCAGAGTTATTTTGCTACATGAGCATTCTGTAGTGTTTTAATTAATGTAGCATAATTGCTAAGAATTTTAATACAGAGAAAATTGTTCTGCTTTTGTTGCTGTTTTATTCCAGATAAAATATATTTATTAAGTAAATAAAATAAAAACCAAGTCTTACTTTCTACATCCCATGCCACAAAAATTATTTTAATTTGTGCTG
This sequence comes from Falcunculus frontatus, assembly GCA_013398115.1. NCBI lineage: Eukaryota > Metazoa > Chordata > Aves > Passeriformes > Falcunculus > Falcunculus frontatus. The sequence continues at coordinate 246,737 of VZRV01004286.1, forward strand.
TGTTTCTGTACCTCGTAAAGAATAACAACCAGCATCCACCTAAATCTATCTTTCTGATAGATTTGGTTGCTCAGAGCAACCACACAAAACCTTCTGCCAGAGCAAACGCTCACTAAACTGGGTTTTCATGTGTTGGGTGTGGTGTTTGAGAGGAAACCGATACTGCAGAGGTGATAAATATAAGGTTGGTTTCCTCTTAAAATACAGCTTGAATCCACTGATTTAAGTGTCAGCTCCCTCCCTACTTTTTGATACACTGATACATTAATTATGTGTTTCTGCTGTTCTTGTGAAATCCTTTAGAGTCAAACCACCCAACTTTCATAACTGCAATTATTGATGTTGTATCAGCATTCCCAATAGTACTATCACTAGTGTATGCTGCTATTTATAAAACAGAGAATGAAATGTACCTTATGTGTACAATGATGACATTTCAAACCATCTTGAGATGAAGAAAAATATCATTTCCCATCGGAAATTATTTTGATTAGAAGTTACTCAGTAAGTACCTTTAAAACTCAGCCTTTCCTAAAAAGCCCAAGTGTGATGACAGCCCTAAACTCAGTATGTATGTTAGACCAAATTTTTTGTGGCTGCAAATCATCATCCCTTGACTGAAACCAAAGCTTCCATAAAGACCGACACAAATACACTGAAGCTGCAAACAATATCCTAAACCTCAGATCCTGAATTTGACTTTTCAGAGCACTCTACTAAACAGAGCAAGAAAGTATCATTAACGAAGAAAGAAAACAATCAATATAATGGCAAAGCATTTCCATTTTGTACATCCACATGAACGTAACTGACTGTAAACCAACTTGCACTTACATGTTGGAAACATGTACATTATTAAAACCAACATGTTCATTATTAAACTCTCTATATTCTGCACACTTCTTTTACAATCATCTCATTTGTGTCTTTAGAAACCAGGAATGCCTTCTGCAGCACTCCTGGGAAGTGCAGTGTGCCCCAAAGCTATTCAGAATAGTACAGATTCATAGCAGAGCCACTTTACTGTCTTTAACAACTGACTCCTCCATTTCCTATTGTTCACTGGTGAAAGTAGAAATAGCAATATGAGAGACACTATTGTTTGAAAAAATAACTGTCTTTGTATTCCTTGAAGTGTCAAAAATAGGCATGTGGCTTGAACAAACACACATGATGGTGTTTTCTTGTAAGTGTTCCACTGGATTTTCCGTGTGATGATCTGCACTGCCAGCAGACAGTTTCTTCTTGTTCCCCAGCTCCTCTTTTGTTCCACGGTGGCAGAGCCGGCAGCTCCCTCCTCGCCCTGGGGACAACGTGTCGTGGTGCACAGCTGGTGTGCGTGCTGGTGGTGAGCACAGAGCAGCTCCCTTCCCTGCAAGGCATTGACTCATGCATGGATAGCGGCAATCTGGTCCCTTCTCATAGTGCTGGGTTTTATTCCTCATGAACTCATTCCTGGAAGGGACTTTTCCAGTGAGATGGTGACTAATGCAGGTAGATATGTACGTTATATCTCCATTTAAAATCTACAAATTGAGAGTAAAGCTTAGGGTCTGGTTGTGTCAGGGAAGGAAAATCAGGCTGGCTGAACACAATATTTAAAAATGCTTTCAAATCACTGTGGAGGAAATGACCTCGTGTTTTTGAAGTCTACATTGAATTGTATTGCATAACTCATTCTTGAACACTGAAGAGAGTTGTTCATTGCTCATCCAAGTTAACAGAGATTTGCCTGATAATTTCAATAGAAACTGAAATAAATTATAAGGGTTTTTGGTAGGAATATCTAATGATTAGGAACTCAGGAGAGCAACCAGATTCTAAAAGTAGATGCTTCCTGTGCTAAGACATTAGTTTCTGATTTTTTTCAGAACATTTCAGAAATGGGAACATTTACTGCCATGATCACAATTTTATAACAGAGACAAGCATTCATCTAGCATTCATCTAAGTATGTCTATTAAATAAAACCATAGTTTCCAAACAAATATCACAGTTTATTCAGAGTGATAGAATTGTGTCTCAATGATGAGTTTCTGGGCAGAGTAGTAGGGTGACAATTTTTCCTATTAAATAAATAATCTTGAACTACCAGTATTGTTAAATGAAATCTATTTTGAGATGCCTTCAGGACTTGTGTCGTTAAGCCCAAAGAATTGATCTGTTTCTCTGAAGGTATTTGAGATCTTGGTATGCAACGACTATTTCACCTTAATTTGCTTTATGCACCTGCTAATGGGATGATAATATTTTGGGATATCCTTTGGGGATGGTAATATTTTATGGCATTCTTTGGAAAGCATCAAAATTTCAATACTTTGGAATGAATTTCTGCTGTTCATATGTTTGATTTGTCTTGCAATGTGTGAAATCTTTTAAGCAGTCATCAAGCTCATTAAAAGGGAAAAATAAAGGACTCCGAGTCAGTCACACTTTGTGAAAGTTGATGGTTCAAAATCTAGTGTTAAGGAAAAGTACCAAAAGCAAAAAGTGCCGAAAGTTTCCAATTGCCACATACTGGTTCTTTCTTTCCTATTTGCTGTCGGCTGCCTGGGGTTGTTACAGATGTCAGATGGTCACTTCACACAGCTGGTATCAGGACATGTGGAGATTACACAGCCTGGTGGGCAGGTGCATGTTGCAGTGCATAAGAAGAAATGCTACTCCAGGTCTGCATCACACTCCCTCTACATTGTTGCTGTCAGAGGTTGATGTGGTTCAAATAGGATGTGTCCTTCCACCTGGGCCTGCAGTCTGACACAGCATCTTGGATTTCCACACTCCCACCCTTCTTCCCAATTTTTTCACAAGCAGAACATGAAACGATGTGTTTGCAGTGGCTGGTGCTGAGCTAGGCAGATGTCTCTCCAGATTTTAATGCAACGAGTTCGGAGTCCTCTACATATCTTCCATTTAACTGTTCATTGTTGATGTCATGAGGGTACAGGTAAACAGGGACCTCTGTGATTGATGTGGCAGTGTAGGAGGTAGATCGAGTGGAACAGTGATCTCTGCGCCTTTGGCCCCACTGCGTTTTGTACTGTGCCCATTGCCTCTTCAAAGCTCCTTGTACCTGTCAGAGAAACACACAGCTAGGGTGAGGCGTGATATAAACCCTGTGACAGGAAAGGAAAGGAAAGGAAAGGAAAGGAAAGGAAAGGAAAGGAAAGGAAAGGAAAGGAAAGGAAAGGAAAGGAGAAAGGAGAAAGGAGAAAGGAGAAAGGAGAAAGGAGAAAGGAGAAAGGAGAAAGGAGAAAGGAGAAAGGAGAAAGGAGAAAGGAGAAAGGAGAAAGGAGAAAGGAGAAAGGAGAAAGGAGAAAGGAGAAAGGAGAAAGGAGAAAGGAGAAAGGAGAAAGGAGAAAGGAGAAAGGAGAAAGGAGAAAGGAGAAAGGAGAAAGGAGAAAGGAGAAAGGAGAAAGGAGAAAGGAGAAAGGAGAAAGGAGAAAGGAGAAAGGAGAAAGGAGAAAGGAGAAAGGAGAAAGGAGAAAGGAGAAAGGAGAAAGGAGAAAGGAGAAAGGAGAAAGGAGAAAGGAGAAAGGAGAAAGGAGAAAGGAGAAAGGAGAAAGGAGAAAGGAGAAAGGAGAAAGGAGAAAGGAGAAAGGAGAAAGGAGAAAGGAGAAAGGAGAAAGGAGAAAGGAGAAAGGAGAAAGGAGAAAGGAGAAAGGAGAAAGGAGAAAGGAGAAAGGAGAAAGGAGAAAGGAGAAAGGAGAAGAAAGGAAAAGAAAGGAGAAAGGAGAAAGGAGAAAGAAGAAAGAAGAAAGGAGAAAGAAAGGAGAAAGGAGAAAGGAGAAAGGAGAAAGGAGAAGAGAAAGGAGAAAGGAGAAAGGAAAAAGGAAAAAGGAAAATATCCAGGTCTAATTCCATCAGGTTCAGTGTGCCTCTCTCCTCCTGTCTGTTCCAGAAGCAGTTATTCAGCTTTCAGCCTAAACTTCCTCCCTGCCTACCCTATGGCAGTCACCAATAGATTAGCTCATCCTCTAAATGTGAAAGAGATTGCTGCACGGGAACACAGCACGATGCTATGGTGGAAGAGGACAGGACAATGGGGACTAAAACCCACCTGATGCTGCAGCTGGATTCTTGCCCCTGAAATGCCTGATGCGTTTTGATACCTGAGGAACCTCAGCCTCGAGTAATAAGCCTTTGCCATGAATGGCAAAGTGTAAATACACTTCAAGAGCTTGCCAGGACTAATGCTGTAGAAAGAGTTGGAGGATTAGGACATCTAAACAGGGATTTTATTCTGGTAATTTAAGAACAGGTTCTGTGTTCACAAAACATAGCATTGGTCATAGCCTTCTGCATGGTAGAGGATTTCAACCTTTGAACATTCACCTGTTAGGAATAAGACATTTTATTCAACATTTACATTAAGAGTGATGTTATACATGGCACTAGGAATCAATTTAAACTATTGAGTCCTGCCAGGGAATAAGAAGAACTTCCCCAGCTGCATTTCCGTGTGTGGTGGCTCTTGATAACGCTGTGACATGAGGAGGAAGTGGGCAAATCCTGGCTCTTTTTGTTTAGATCAGTGATTCCGAACAACACAGAGTGGGAATAGGAGCTGTTTGACACAATAATCTGGTGTAAATGACCCTCTCCTCCAGAGGAAGGCAGGTGCAGGTGAGGCACTGTGATGACAGGAGTCCACAAGTTTCTGTGCTCCTGCTGAGGTGGGCACTGTTTGTCATTTGGAGAATGTATTGCTATTCACCTTGTCCTAATACATGAAGAAAAGAAAACAAATGGCTGTGCACAGGTTAATCAGATATTTAGCGCAGGAAAGGTCACAATGGAACTTTAAGTACTTGGGCTGTGAGCAAGGTTTACTATGCCCATATTGAGAATTAAAGTGAAATTGCTGCATGCAGGGATGTTTTATCACACTATCACCCAAGTTTATTAGTGAGAAAGAGTTACTGGGTCAAAGACTAAAGCAGTGGCAGCACTTGATACAGAAATATTACACAAGTTAAACTTTGTAAAGATTTTCATCACTTTAAAATTGCCTTTTGATGTTACATTATGAGTTTTGTAGCTTAGTCACTCCAGAAGCTATGGGGAGGAACTGGAAGAAGAAATCTTCAGAAGTACTAGGACAGTGACTTTCCCCAAATCTCACTGGGGAGGTGGCGTCTAGGGCAGACACAACAGGGACAGTGCAGAAACCTGGACTGCACACAGCAGCTCTGCCTGCCCACAGCCACCTCTCCCCCACCACACCACGGTCACCAGCCACTGCCCACTTCTGGCCTTTGCCTCTGCCCCAAGCTGACCATGTTTGCATTTCACAGCGTGTCATCCATTCAGATTCACGTCAGCATCTTTAGTGAAGGCAGCAAGAGCCTGCTCTTAGAGTCCTTCTGTTCCTCTCCTAGCCCTCTCCTTCCCCTGCCCCCCACACAGACCCCAAGGCTTTGATCACTCTTCCATGGGGAGAAGAGCTGCTGTGCAGGTGAGAAGTTCCTGACAAGCTCCCCAGATGCTTTCAGCTGAACTGGAGTCTGACAGTCCACCAGGGCAACCATAGATCTAGAGATGATAGAGTGGTTAACTGGAGAGGCAAGAACAACGTCCCTGAGTCTTATAGAGCCTGTCATGAGGAGCTTATATTTTTCTTCTTCAAAGGGAGTGATGCTTTCATTGTATGTATGGTGAGTAGACAACAGATACATCCCTTCCAGTTCAGCCCATGATTAGAAGTGCCATTATACCGGTCTAAAAGGCTCCACAGAGCAGTGAGAGCACAAGGTCACAGCATCTTTGTTTTTGTTCTCTGCTGAACTGTTTGTCTGTACAAGAATCTGGCTACAAATGGATAATGGATTGTAGAAGTTGCTGCATTTGAGAAAAACTTGCTAATCTAGTTTTCTGCCATGATTCCAAGAATCTCAGATGATCATAACTTGGTGCCAACTAAAACCATTTAGGCATGGATTTTAAATATGAAAGCAGCATTACTGAAAGTCACATGCACAGCCACAACATATTAATGACTGAGGAGGTGCCTGGGGACCAGGAGGTGCAGGGCGATGCCTGCCATGCTTTCCACTGTGATGACAGGTAAAACAAAGCAAAGACTGAAGCAATGAAGAGCCCAAGTTTATTTACTCTGCTCTTCAAGACTTTAAAGGTTTTTCTGTTCTCTATTAGCCATTCACTCCTCACTGGCATGTGAGATACACAGCTGTTTTTTCCCCGAATAGACTTTCCATTCTGTTGTCCAGCCTTGCAGTCTAGAAGCAATCCCAGGCTTGAAAATGTGGTCTGGTGGGCAGATTATTGCAGAGACCTTGTATCGTCTGTATTACACTGTTGCTGTTGGACAGAGAAACTACAGGGCTGCTGAACACCAAGATTTTATGTGAAAATGTACAAGAAGATTTGTCATTTTAAAAGTAAAAAAACCCGCATTGTTTATGTGTTCTTTCACATGAATGTAGACATTGGTACAGCTTCTTCTTCTTATTTTTAGATTTCTTTCTATCTATGGGCTCATGGTACTAAAGTGAGGTTGGTGAGGCTGTAGTGATGAATGCACTTTGAAACACAGTCAAGTGCTCCTGAGTTTAGCATTGTTTGTCCTGGCTAAGCTTCATGTATTTCAGTCTTGAAGTTAAATATTCCAGTAGGAAAAAGTAAATCCCAGATTAGCCAAGCTTCTGCAGTACTAAAATTAATCTCCTTGCTCCACACTGAATTTTCTTGTGAGAAGTAATTTTGACCTCTATGACAGCAGATTTATGCAGCAGCTTGGAAACAACTGAAGACCAGACTGTGTCTTTGGTCTATGTTCTTCTGCACACACCAGGACTGGGGGAAGTTAGCTCAGCTCAGTTTTCTTGGTCAAACTCAGATTTGTGCTCCCTTTGGAAGGTCCCAATGCCAGTTTAGCATTAGTCTGTTGCTGCTCTTCTATAGGTTTTGTGCCTTATATATCTGCAGATTGTGTAACTGCAGAAATAAATGGGAGGAAGGGGTCACAATCCTTTCATCCTCTCCTGGCCCAGCCCAGCCCAGCCCAGCAACTCCAGAGCGTAAACTTTGCTGGATGTTTATGGGTAACGTGCTGTTGCAAGTAGCACCAAACTGTCTTGAGTCTGTAGTAGAGAGGTGTCATCATTGACACTGCTCACCTTAATGGGAAGTTCTAAAAAAAGCTTCCCTAAATAAAATTTCCCAGAAGAAAATAATGAGAGGGTTTTTCAGCACTCCTGCCACAGACAGTCTGCAAATCTGAAGCAGATGCAATAATTTTGAAAATGGGTGTAATGGTGAAAAGTACCCAAGCACCGACAAAATCACTCTCAACATGTCTGAGAAACCTGCATCCTTACAGTTATTTGTTCTTACTGCCTGACATTGATCCATGTTTCTGATCAGCTGCTCCACCAAGGAGTCATCAATCATGCATATTGGCAAGAATATGCTTCAGATATATTCATTAGTGCAAAACTTGAGAATTGTATTCCTGGGCTTGTAAAGGTGGATATGTTCTTCTGACACTGTAGCACTGTCAATAGTACTTTGGAATTAGAGCTAGTTGATGAAACTAAGAAACTTATAGCCTTTATGATACTTTATGTTTTCAGTGCATTTTATTGTGGCCTTTCCTCATTTTTGACATTGCTACAACCTCTAATCTAGACACAAATCCAGGTGTTCTCATTAGATCTGGAGAATTAACCTTTTGCACTAAAGCTATAAAACATTAAGGAAATTTATTTTGAAAAATCTAATCTGAAAACAATGGAAGGTGACACTGGGGAGAATGAAGAAGGCAATGTTCAAGACCAGGATTTTGGGGTAATACATTGTTTGGAGGCCAGTGAGGAGACACTGGAGTACTTCTTGTACACAGCTATGCAGTCATTCTTATGGGGAGAGGATGCTTCAAAAACTGCCTGACTGGTCTCTACTTTCTTCACAGCAGTGTCTGTGAAGAACAGCATACTAGGGAGTATCAGAAGTTTTTCTTTGTTTCCAGTGCATGGGTATTCAGCTGTGTCAGAGTGGTGACAGTGAGGCAGATGGAGAAAGGTGATAGTAGCCTGCAGATACTGGGGACAGAAATGTGTTAGGAAAAGGCCTACATGTCTTCAACTTTGTTTAGTTGGATGCATGAAACCGTGAACATCTGTAGCATGATCTTTACAGCTCTCATTTCATGTTAGGCTCTGATGTCATTAGGTGCTCACATTTTGCCATTCTCTTTCATGTCTCCTGAGGAGCCACGCTACAGAACTGTGGTGGGAGGCCTCTCATCTTTTTTCTTGAGTTTCTCTGTACATTTACACAGGGAGCCAGCCAGAGGCAAATGTATAGAGATGTTGACAGGTGGTGGCAGAATTTAATACTCTCTGCTGTCCTGAATGTTATCAAATCAGCCAGTAACACCCTATCAATAAGATAACTTGCTTTCAGTCTCTATCAAAACATCAGTGTGGTCACATCATTATATGGAATTTACTAGTTTCTAATAACATACAGGGATAAACAGGACCACAGATATCTCTCTAGGTTGACATACTGAGTGTTAGCATCACAAAGTTTGTTCTGTATCTAATTCATCTACTCTGGATTGAAAATGAACTTTTTAATGCACTTCTCAGCTATGCTAAGATATATGGTGTTTTATTTTGCTACAGTTGAATGCTCTTGATGGTAGAAAAAGCATTTTTCTGCCAACCATCTTTGGAAAATATCTTGTTGTAGGAATTCAAATGGTTCTTGACATATTTTAACCTGCTTTTTTTGTAAAAAATCCCCCCCAAATAGTAAAGTGGATCTAAAACCCACTGTAGGTGTATATACATAGATATGATCCAGCTATAAGAGAATGGGAGAGATCTTTGCCTTAAGGGTTTTTATTTCTTAATTACTAGACAAGAAACATAGACTGTAAAAAGGCCAGTGGTAATCCTCGAAGGGGCACAAGTAACTGCACTCTTCTACCTCTGACAGTGCTACCAGAGATGGATTTGTCATGGCTCTGGCCTGAGCTCAGTGCTGCATTCTCCAAACAGATCCCTGAATGTCCCCTCTGCTTTTTATGGAGTTTTGTGGTCATTCCTGATGTTCTGGGGCGGGAAGGGGAGTAAAGAATTTCTCTCCTTTACTTAGACCTCCATCTCAAACAGATAAGGGGAGAGTATCGTGCCTATACCTCATTAGGTGCCATCTACTTTGTAATGGTAACACACCTGATTCATCTGCTCAGAGATATTCCAGTCACACTCTGCACAGAGCTGTCAGAAATGCACACCACTGCTTGAGTGTAAAGAGTAAAAGCGACTTCGTGTGGTTTCAAAGTTTGTAGCGTGACATGCTTCACATCTGCATTAATGAACAGCAGAATGACTATTTTTCAAGTTCTGCTCATTTTCTGCATTTCGTCTACTTACCTCTCCATTGAAGAAGCAGAATATGGTAGCCACAAGCAAGCCCTAGGAGAAGGAAAAGAGTTTAGGGATCAGAATATATAGACTTCATCATATTTTGGAAATTTGCACTCGATGGATATAAGATAAAAAACATCATTAATCCACTTCCTCTGCATCACAGACACTCCCCATCTTTCATAGGTGTGCTATTAAATGGATTTTTTTGTCTTTTCATAATGTTTTACCATTTCCCCCCCTATATTACTAGATTTTATAGATTATCTGTTATGGCTATGAAGTGATTTATATATATAGGAGATGTAGAGAAGGAAAATGAAAAGTAGATATAAATTTTGCTTACAGAGGAGAACCACACTGCCACTGATTTTGCTGACGAGATGGCAGAGGAATTGTGTCCTATATTTTTCCACTCATTCATCAGAGTGTAGCTATCCAGTCAAAACTGTCAGCCACAGAGAATCCAGCTGTCCCAGGAAGGCTTTAAATTGAACTGTATGTCAGGATAAGTGAACTGGTATCTTGGGCATCACAATGGATGGAGAGTATGTGAGAAGAGGTGTAAGTGGTCAGAAAAAGGAAAAAACCCACCACAGCACATGAGTTAGAAGGTAGGGATGCAGAAAAAAAGAGACTGCAGATCATAGCTTGGTTGTGAATGGCTTTAAATTAATTTAATCATCACCACAGTTGTTCACAGATAGCATTTCACTACTGCTATAAGATTAAACAGGGCCAAGGCAGGAATATGAGATGAGAAAGTGTGAAATTAATAAGAGAGAAAATTCTTGCACAGAGACCCTGCCATTCAGGATTATGTAGTTACACTGGTCCATGTCCTAACTGCACTCACTCTTATTAAAACAGCATTACATAGCATCACCGAGAGCCAAATGCCTTCATTTTAAATTAGTTAAAGCGGTTATTATAAACTAAACGTATGGCAGTTTGTGAAATTGAGGGGAAATCTGCAATGCAGCTTATGTTCCCAAGGGCTGCTTTGAAGAGCTTTACAGCTGTATCTTTTCTATAAAATCTTCATTTAAATGATTACCAGTTGAATTGTAGATAATGCTTTGCAAAATGTCTTGGACTCTCAGATGTGTATTTTGGACCACAAACGTGATAAGCAGTAACTTTTTAACAAAATGCTTAAATAGAGATACACAGGCTGGTTTGGCCAAGTGCTGACCGCTTCAATTTTGACAATTATTTTTCTCTAATAGATTTTCTTTGATGTAGAATTTGTAATTTGACATAAATTCAAATTTCAACACAGAAAAGCATGTAGGAGGAGGGTGAAGGGTAGAAATAGTGAGAAAAAAGTTTCTTTTCATATTTTGGCAAAGCAGTGAGTATTCTCAAAAAACTCAAATCCCAGTGTGCAGTAAGCAATACACAATAGCTTGCCCGTAAGCTTTGGGCTGAGAAGCATCACAAAGTCCAACAAAACCTTACAACTCTAAAGCAGGACATTGCTAGACCAGACACTCCTAAATCAAAATTTTTGCAACGGTAGAAAATTCTCCAGTTCCTCGTGGCCTGTACCAATGTTGTTTCTGCTGTGGGCCCTGCAGAAACGTGCACAGTCGTGCAAAACCTCTGCTCTTGAACTGCACTGTGCACCCTTGCAGCGGGGGCCTCCCTATTGTGCTAAATGTGGTGTCACAAAAAGGAGTGAGCCATAATGGCAAACGAGATGGATCTTGGTCTCCTCTGGGAGTAGGGATGCTCAATGGACAGTCTACATGAGGCATGGCAAATCAGAAGACAGAAGGGGGAGGGAAAGAAGCAGAGAAATTTTTTCCAAGTCTGCTCTTCAGTGAGAGTGCTTGGGGGAATTTGGGAACCTCAGTTCTCCTAAAGACAGGACTTGAACCTGAACTATTGAAGTGAAGACTATTGAAGTGAATTTTCCATTTCACAACCTGTATGGTATTGGAATTCCTCTGTTACATCCTGCAATTGCTCCACTTTTCTGCTATTCAAGAGTGTAGTTCCCTTAACTAATGTTTTCTCCAGACAATTTCTGACAGAAAAGCTAAAGAGGAAGGTGTGGTGATGCCTCATATCCCTTTCAGATTCTCTTCTAGTTCAGAGTGAGTTGAAAGCACACCTGGCTTCTTGCTATTTTGAGACCATGTATGTTGCACATGTTCTGGCTGAAGAAATTATTTTCTTAGTCCGTTCCATGTACACCCCATTGCTCTTCTTCCACCTGCCATGGTCCTCTGGACTCTGCCATCTATATTTCTGTTTCTTCCATTTTATACATGAAGTTTGGCCCATTGTTTAGAGGGCTATTGTTATCTTCAGTTGTAAAGCTACAGAGATACCAGTAGCAGACACCAGCTTTGTCTGTTTGGAGCCAGGAGGGCTTGGGATGACCATAATACTACAGTGGATCTATTAAAATATGTGACAGACTACATGTAGGGTAATGATTTCATTTAAGGCCCAGGGGTTATTTCTCATGTCTCTCTGACACTTATCTTCCAAATTCTGACTGCTGCTGGTTTTTGCTCAGGATACAATTCTTGCTGAGGACGAGATGTCTAGGTCAATTATATCTCTCTGCCACTGTGTGGAGTTGTTAAACTAACCTGTGATATATTGCCTGCTCCCAGCAAGATAATGTTGGCTGTGGTATTGAAAGCAGAAATGAAGAACATATTCATTTTAAGATTAGGACCTTTAATGACTTCTTCTGAAATTATTTATTTCTGAAACTATGTGAAGAACAAATGAATGTGGCTTTCAGCTGAATCATGCCATAGAGATTGTCCAGGGTCAGCAGCTCTCAGACCTTCACGTACCTTATTAACACTGCAGTGTGTTTTTTCCTGTGTTTTAGTGACTATACTGGTCTAAGTAAATTCTTTGCTGGACAGGTATTTAACTTGTATCTCACTCTCCTAGAAGGCATGTGTGTCTTGAAGAGAAGTTCGAGTAATTTGCTCATGTTAAAAAGAAACAAATGAAAAATGCCTATGCAGATAATGCAAATTTACATAGGTTTCTTGTACCTCTTTTTATTTTTCATTTGAGCTTATGTCTCCATTAAACCAAGAAAGCATATATAGATATACCTATTCCTGCTATTCCTGACTATGTACAAGGCCTTAGTTTGTGCCCTAATCAACTACACCCTGTGTTGCTGTTCAGACTTTAGTGGTGTGATATATTCATTATTGATGGTAGAAGATGATGTCATATGTAATTGTACAGATGGTCATAATATAAAAATCAGTTTTTTATTCTCTGTGTGGACTTTGTTCCATGTCCATTCACTTCTCACTTCTGGATCTAAATGGACAGCAAAAAAAAAGAAAAGTATGGCTGAAGTTGTTCATAGAAGTACATCCCATTCCCACCTCTCTCGTTTTGGCAAAGATAAAAAGCTTTGAGGAAAACAGCAGTGCATTTCTCACCACCTTCATTCACAGCACGCTCATACAGCATCTCTGAGGTAAATTACTGGGTTATGAATTGTTAATTTATGTTACATAAAAAAGATAAAGAATGTATCTGTACAGTTTTTGCTGCCACTGAGGTGGGAAGGTTATCGTGAGAGGGCTGAAGACAGCAGTCCACCTGCTGCGAAATGGTAGAGACATTCCATCAGCCAAAGCTCACGTTTTGCTTCTTCTCCTGCTCTCTATGGAGGTTCCACTACTGTCAGTTTTTTGCATGTATTTTTCATACAAAAATGGCACTTTATTATATCCTTCTTACAAAAAAATATTTTTCCTAACTTTATTGGCTCAAAATACGAAACAGTTTTTAAACTAATAATAATCCAAAGAGAAAAAAAAAAGGAACAGAAAATAAAAAAAAGAACGCTTATGTTGTCAAAAGCAGTCCTATAACCTTAACTTTGAACAGAAGGAGAAAATATTTCTGCCTGGTTTGGCATTACAGAGGATATTTATTTCCTTTTAGAGTGAGAAACAGATGGAATGAATACCTTCTGAAATACCTTGAAATATCTCACTATTTTTAAGAGGCTACTTTTAAATGGGTTAATTTTGTTCTGTATAAGGCTGCATAGAAAACTAAATTTAAAACTTGGAGGCAGTGTAGATATACACGCAGTCCAAATTCAGGCCTAAAAGATTCAAAATATCCTTGTACCAGACCAGGCCCCTCTGAGCTGCATCCTCCTGCCTGGCAGGGTGGGTGCTGCAGTCCTGAGGGTGCTGCTTGGAAGCTGCTGGGTGGCACACAAGGTATTTCACTTGTGGAGAGAAAAAATCAGTGATTATTCTCTGTTCAGCAGAAAAAACTCTTTTCACTTGCCAATAAAAACCAAGGCCTTTATGCTGAATTGCTTTTTATCTTCTCATCAGAGGTAGACTTATACATTTAGAGCTGCAGTCACCAAGGTATTGAGGAGAGCAGCTTTAGCTGCTTGTGTATTGCTGTTGATCCAGGGGCTGTTCCTCCGCCCCTCCCTCACAGACCTTCATGGCTCCCTCTTCTCTGGCACAGTGACAGTGCCATTTTATGTAACCTGACAGCCTCTAAAAACCCAGCTTGAAGGTGCTGGAGATAGAATTCAGTGAGATGGGACAGCTGGTGGAGGGAGCTTGAAAGCAGAGGCTTATTCATCCCTGGGCTGGTTTGAGAGCTCTGGGAGGACTGTGTCTGTATGTGGGACTAACTGATGCATCATGCAGTTATTTTTCTACTCTTCCTTTTTTCTTGTGAGGCATTTGCTATGGACCAATGTCAGAAACCAGAAGTTAGGGCAGTGGTTGTTTGTAGCAGAACCTCTGACAGAAGCGCAGCACCACAATCTCTTTACAGCCTGGGACTTCTCAAAAGATTTTCAGGGTTCCAAGGATGGAGAAAGTGTCAGCTGCAACCCCAGCACCAGCAGAGGTGCAGGAGGCCGTGCCAGCTTGTCAGGCACAAGCCACATCTGTCTTGCCCCATCTCAGAATGGAGACCTGAGTGCAGCTACATGCAGGACTGAGGACTCTTGCTGCTCCACTTCTTCACAGGAGGCACTCCCTTTGCCCCGGTGTACAATTTTGTGTTCACTGGGCAGCATGCTGGGGTTTTCAGGCTTTTGACAGTTGTGTTTTCATGCCAGAGGTGTGCAAGGAGTCAGCATATCCTGTACCCTAAAGCTTGACAGCCTGAGGAAGTTTGCATCTTTCATCTGCTTTCAGCATCATCTACCAGGTTTTGAAAGTCAGGTCCTTTAAGGTAGATCTGCAACTCACTGGCTCTTATGGAGTGCAAATGTTTGTTTTGTGGTGCCTAATTTAGGAGCTCTGTTAAATAAGATAGCTGTGTGTGTTCACCAATGCACCTACAGCATCCCAATTCATGCAGGTCATTCCAATTAAGGTGTGCTGGTTTTGTACAGAGTAGAGTTAATTTTCTTCATAGTAGCTAGTATGGGGCTCTGCTTTGGATGTGGGCTGGTGTCATGGGTTGAACAATGTTGATAATGCAGGGATGTTTTAGCTATGGCTGAGCAGGGCTTCCAAAAGTCAAGGCCTGTGCTGCTTTTCATCTCACCCCACCATGAGTGGGCTGGGAGTACGCAAGAACCTGGGAAGGGACACAATCAGGACAGCTGAACCCAGCTGATCCAAGGAATATCCCAGATCATATGGCATCATGATCAGCATATAAAGTGGGAGAAGAAGAAAAAGCGGTGTTTGGAGCGCTGACTTTTTTTGTCCCAGGTAATTGTTATGTGTGATGGAGCCCTACTTCCCTGAGGATGGCTGAACACCTGCCTGGCCATGAGAAGGTGTGAATGAATTCTGTATTTTGCTTTGCTTGTGTATGTGGCTTTTGCTTTATCTACTAAACTGTCTTTATCTCAACCCATGAGTTTTCCCACTTTTACCCTTCCAATTCTCTCGTCCACCCCATTGTGGGGAGTGAGCAAGTGGCTCTGTGGGGCTGAGTCACCTGCTGGTTAAAACACAAGATACTGGTTGAAATAGCTTTCTTTTGCTCGGTGTACTTTTAATTTCAACCTCCTGGAGACTAAAGAGCTGATATTGGCGATGGTGAGAAGAGATATGTACCTCTTCACTTAGAGGATTAACGGGAAGTTGGCTAGCTGGGCTATATGCATTCCCGTTTGCAGCACAAAAGCCAGCCTTCCATTTTTTTATCATTTACGTATCTGTTCTTCAGATCTGTTAGGAAGAATCTGGTCTATTGTGTGAAAGACACATGCAGTAGACATACAGCGTTTGTGAATTTTTTGTACAGGCATATTTGAAAAACCACTTCTGCTTAAAATGGTGAGCATTGATGATACCATCACAAAAAGAGTGGGATGGGTCAAAACCAGACTTCTGCTGTTTTTCAGAAGTGACTGCAGCAGAGGAAACCTAGCTTGTTGATAAGTAAAATAAAATACTGATGTGTTGTTTTTCAACTGGGAAAACCATTCTCTGAAAGAAATACCATTACATGGTTTCTTTTGTGAACAAATTCTTCCTTATCTTCCATCCTCTGAGTTTTACAATAGAATGCAGTGCTTGTTTGCACCATTTCAGTGTACAAGAACTACATAATTAACCTATCAATCCTTCATGTTCACTTAAAGCAGTGATGTACTGTGAAAGCCTGTTTCTCTTTCTGTTCTAGAAAAGGCATAAAAACTACTCTTTTAACCAGTGCAGAAATGAAGAACATATCACATTTTCCACCAAAAAAAGATTGGTAATTGTTCCCATGATGCCTGCTTGCTTATGACTGACATGCCTTGGGCTGCAAAACCCCAGAGGCTATTACTGGTGTCTGCATAGGCTGGCTGTACTGTGGGTCACGGGAGCACGATAGCTAGCGGGGAAACACAGCCATTAAACAAAGCCATTAAACAAGCTAATACAGTATCTGCTAATTACAGAACCAGCCCTAGAAGAAAATGAGCACCAGAGGAGTGAGTATGCAGCTGGCAATCTTAAATATGCATACAAGAAATGTTTGGGAAAGCATTAAGAATGTTTATTTTAGGTTAAAATTAAAAATCCACTCTAAGTGGAAAGGGGAGGATTGCAGTCAGCTGCAGCCAGCAGGACAACTGCACAGCCCTTCCAACAGGCCAAATTTTAGCAGGAAGCACACCAAGATTATACTGCAGAGGTCTCCAGAGCTCTTCTGTGAGAGCAGAAGGAAGCCATCAGGAATGAAACTTTCCTACCTTGGATCCCTCCCTCACCCAGCCCCCTTCATCAGTACAGCCTCCATTTTAACCTCAGTTTGGTGACTTTCTATTCCATAATGGTCATAATTGGAATTTTTAATTAAGAAAATTATAATTGGTTTTGAAATTCTCCAACAACCGTACAGGACTTAAAAGATATTTTAAGAGTAAATTGATTATTGTAACACTCTGTCTTATCCTAACTTGCTAAAACTATAAGCAAATAACTTGTCACAAAAAAACTAATTTGGAGATATTCCTTGATAGCTCTTGTGAATGAAAAAGTAACACTATAGGCAACAATAGAAGAAACAAGACTCTCATTCCTTTTAAGCAGAACTCTAATATAAGATGGCATACACTTCAAAAGCAGACCTGTAAGTTCAGTTATTCTATCTATGCAGCAGCAAGAGCACCCACAGTTTTTGAAGGGATAAGGATGTATCCCTTCAGGATATATAATCTGACAGAATACATAAATTTTGGTAGCCTTATTTATAATTTCATTTAAGGAAAAAGCACTGCTGATTTTTAAGCTGTTTTTTTTATTACAGTATTAAAATAATTTCTTCACATAACTTCTGTATGAAAGGAAGCAAGAAGTAGGGTACCCTATTCACTCACACTGACCACTATTCACAAATGCATTGAAAATCTGCCTTTCCTAGTCAGTATAGGACTGGATATATTCCAGTCAGTAAACCAGATAACCCAGGATTTAAAGTCATTTAGGTTTGGCTTGTTTTGTTTTCAAAAGAAAATAAACTAGACTTACTAAACGATGTTGTAATTTTGAAGCATTTTTGAAATCAAAATATCAGTCTTGTCATTTAAACTGCATAATAATGAAGTTCTAACTGCTAAATGAAGCTTAGCTCTCTGTTTTTTCTTTTATGTGTTGGCATTCCCTCTGTACAACTGTTTGCAAACACTGCTAATTTTAATATTAAGGTCACAGCACTAGTTTCAGTCAATTTGAGCATGTCAACAGAAATTGTGTTGGAACATAAAAACCCTCTGTGAACTCAGTTTTCTCTCCATAGTTTAGAAATAGAATAAACTGATAATATTGGTGACTTATCACATTGTTTCCCCTATCTTGTCTCCGTTCTTTACACAGTGGTGCTGCTCGTGTAGATGCAGATAATCCAATAGTGTGAAATGGTTGGAAAAGAACTGAAAACCCAGTTATTTTCAGCTTCAGCTCAAAACCCCTGGCAACAGTACCTTTGAGTAAATTAGCTTAATATCAAACAATTAAACTACTCTGAAGCTGCTGCTATTTAACATACCTGGTAATGCATTAATATATGCATGATGTAATCATATATTTCTCCAGCAAGGCGGTTTTCTGGTCTCCAGGGAATAATAACAAACTGAATTCCTAGTAAGGGCACCAGGATTAGAGTGGCTCTGACAGCTTTCATATACATGTTGGACTCAGCACGGTGGGTATCTCTCAGCTTTGTCACCAAAACTCGGACAATGTTAAGCAAAAAGAAAAAATTGACCTGCAAAAACAAAACTATTGTAGGTGAAAGCATTCAAATTAAACAGACATTCAAAATACAAACACAGAGCACATAAATGGCAGTGAAGTGTAGCTTTCTAGCTTTATTGTATCTCATAATGAGCAGCTCCATTGCAGTCAGGTCTTGGAAAGTATCTGGAATATTTTCGGGAAAGATATGTTAAGGAGCTCCCTACATGCTTTGGAGCCTGCATGGATGCTTCAGGTGGGCAGGGGTCAGTTCTAGGATGTACTGGCTGTTTTGACACTGATATGGGCAAATTTAGGGTTTCCAGGGAACACTTAATATTATTTTTGTGTCTGAAGTTTAAACGGGGTGGACAAATTGTCCCCCAGAAACAACCACGTCTGTGTCCTGAGTCTGACAGTTGCCAAGCTACCTTGCCAGGTGAGACAAACACCGACATGTCCCTGGGCACATGGGATCTATGGGAGCACACAATTTCCCTAAGGAATATGCTCCATGGACTAATGCTTCAGGCTTGTGTGTGAGCAGGGGTGTAAGGCTGCTCTTGAGGAAAACTTAGGCCACCCTCGTCTCCACCAGACTGCAGGGACCCCGTGGGACTCTACCCACAGGGAGCAGGTAACAATCGCTGTCTCAGGGCACAAACACCAGACACCAGAAAATTTTGCCCCTGACCCTTATGATCAGTGATACCAAGTAGTTCAGCATCTCCTCTCCTCAGTTATTTCTGGAAATCTGATCCCAGCATAGAATAACCTGCCTTTGACCCTGGCTTCACAGAGAGCTCCTTGTGGGAATGCTGAGAGCCTGCAGGAAGAGGGAGGGCAGACCCAGGCTGATGATGAGCTCAGTGGTTACCCTGTGGACATCCCTGGCATCACAGACCCTCTCGGTCTCCAGTGTACCCATATCACTCTTTTCCACTCTGCTACAGCAAAATCAGGCACTGACACTTGGGAGCTTTAAAAGACTTTCTTTTTCCTGCTAATCTTTTGAAATAAGTATGTAAGTTGTATAACTTCCATAGGTATTTCAAGAGCTCAAATCACATTTATATACCAGAAACTTCAGTTGATTTTTTCAGAAAAGTGAATCAGCAAGCTCTGGTAAAGCATTTCATCACTTCTAAACTACACTGGGACACCTTTCTACTCTTTTACATTTGTGCTGTACTGGAAAAGAGGAATAATAAATTATTTCTGAGGTCCCATTCAGCATTAAATGTAAACCTTATTCTCCATCCAATTCTGACTTCACTCCCTCTGCTTAACCTTCACTTTTAGATTTCCCGAAAGTAACTGTTAAAAGTCAAAGACTTTAAAAAGATAAAAATCCTCAGCTCTTCTGAACCAGTCTGTCACTAAGGGATTTTTGTAGCAAATCAAGCAGGACATTCTGTAGACATTGACATCTTCACAAGAAAAATGACTGGAAATTACATAAGCACAATACAGAAATTTCAGTGTCTTATTTTGAAAACAGCTGAAGATTGCTTTTTTCCATTAAAAAACAGTTGCTTCTCTTTTCTTTCTGCCAAGATGTACAGACTGGGATCATAATGACAAAACTAAAGGTTAGATGGCCTCTCTCAGATGGTAATTGGCATTACAATAGCAGATACAATCAGGATCGAACCAATAAACCCACAATAAATGTGATTCTGTGGAACCAACAGACTACCTATATGGCAGGGAAGGATGGGCTGCTTCACATAGCTAATGTTAAAGACTGCTTCTCCAGAAAGGGTGGGAAGATTTTTGGTTTTTTCAGCTATTAGATGGAAAGTTGTTTATTCAAAGGTGTTCCCAGTACTCACTGCGCTACTCTTTGATCTCTGAGGCAATTATTGCAGATACATCCATGCGGGTGTTTGCAAGTAAAAGGCAGATCAAAAACTGGAAGTGCATCTTGGGTGGCCCACTGAGATGAGCTTGGGGCTTGGATTGAATAAAACCCTTTCTGCACCTGTCAGGAAGGTCAGGGTTACCATGCCAAAATGCGGCACTGGCATACCTGATGTTATATGTATGCACATTGCCAAGCTGCACTTTGAATCTTGTCCTCCTACTCAGACAGCCCAGTCCAGTTCTTTCCCTGGACTCTTTTAGCTCCCTACCTTTGGACCATACCAGGTCAGTGACCAGCAAAACTCATGCTGAGCAACCAGCTCGCCTCAGCTAAGGCACAGATAAATAATTGATGACACATAAATACAGTGTATTCGTCTCAAGTCTCACTGGAATAAAGTGTTGTGAGCCTGTCCTTTGTAACACTGAATAGAGAAAACCCCTAGTTTCTTCTGAGTTTTGGTCAAAATACTTATAGTACAGAAGCTTCTATTTTGTTCAGGTTAGCAGAATTTCTAAAATAATTATTATACTGCTGATAGCAAATAATATTCTTACCAATAAAGCTGCCATTACAGGTCCATGAACAATATAAAGCAAGTGCGTGTCAACACTCATCCAGCAGCTGGAGGAGAAATACAACATTAACATTTATTATTGACTTGAATAAAATTTGCTGCACAGTTAAATAATGCTAAGTTCCTTCAAAAACAGACATGCTACTCACTTGTCATTGAAGTATCTGGCTCTTGCAACTGCATGAATGGATGCTGGCACTAAAGGGAATCCTGAAATAATTAAAGTTATGGATCAGTCTTGGTATTTGTTTAGCCTGAATTTCACGTGCCTCACACACTAAAAAGTCTCTGGTTCACAAAACATATGGATGTGAAATCACATCTTTCAGGAAAGAACTGTTGTTCCATTGCACTCAGACCCTGGCAGCACCTCAATGGTGAGATGCAAAAGGGATTAAGATTCAAGGCAGGCCAAAAGGGGAAGAAAAGCCCACAGACCATGCTCTCCCGGGGTGTCCCAAAGCTGCTGCCAGGCTCCCCTGCACCGCTGTGGCTTGTGCAGGGAAGGGTGTGAGCAGGCATTGTGGGAAGGATGGAGGGATCATTCTGTTCTCAGAGCAGTATTGCCTCAGGAAACCAGGGACACTTGTTAAAATCATGTAAATAACTGTTGAGCAAGAGAGAGGCACATTGATTTGCATGCCAGATTATGGAGCAATAAAAAACAGAGTGAAGAGTTTTTCTTTTGGACCCAGTGGCACGAGAAAGTGTTTGGAGCCAGGAGGCTTTTGGGGGGGTGGGGATTTGTGATATCTTCTGTAGGTTCCCAGCCTTTGTGCAGCCAAGCCCATCCATGCAGCTTTATCTCTGCAGGGAGAGGAGCTGTGAACACCATAAATTCACACGTCTTGACTTATTTGTGACACCTCAGAGGAGGCTTTGACGGGGAGCTGGTGGGAGCAAATTTGCACTGGGCTTGGCAACAAGCCATGCTTAACAAAGTGGAAAGCTCAAGTTCTTATTTCCAGCCTGACACTGAGAGTGACAGTCTGGTCCACTCCTGTTCATTTCCCTTCAGCTTCCTTAACTGTTATGTCCCTCTCTGACAGGCTAGAAAACCTGGAACTGGGGAGGCTGCACTGCAGTGCTGACCCCAGTTTGTACAGCCTTGCACATACAGACAGACAGACATGATCTACTGCCTTGTCTGTCCTGTGCAGAGAGCTTGGTGCACACCTTCAGTGCTGCTACTGCCTGTTCCCTATAAACCATGGACCTTTCTACTGAGCTTTGGATATTCTATAATTATAAATGAAAATGTGTGAAAATATCCTGTCAATACCATGATTAATCACAGAGGGAAGAACACAGCTCCTGTTTTTTTCACATTAGTGATTTCATAAAAATATTAAGAAGAGATGGAGGATCCTTAGCCATACTGTGGGGAGTGAGAATAAGGTCCAAAAATACACAAATAGGGCACTCTTATGTCTCCAGATATCTTTAAGCAATAGCTACTTACTCTACTGCCAAAAAAAAGTTCTTATTGCAATTTACCTTGGGAGGACAATGCAGCTGTGGGAGAACAAACAGGATTGCCTTCTCGTTTATATGTTTGTAGAAAATGATGGCTTGGCCTCTGGCTGCAGAATGCCTTTTTTGGGTGATGATGCACAGCAAAACAACAAAAAGCTCAGAATAAAAAGAAAGGAGCTTATGACCTCAGGGTGAGCTGATGGGGTTGACAGCTTGAAAACATAGTTTTGAAGGGGAAATGGAGCAAGTCTGGGCCAGTTTTGTTGTCAGATTGAAATGCAATTTTTAAGGTGCCTTTCTGTTACAGCAAAAATTCTTCAGCTGAAAACTGTGGCCCGGAATATTGCGAGTAGAGCATGCCACACGATGTAAAAAGAGCTTTTTTCTTCTGCTAAACGCATTAGCCTAGGATATTTGGCTCAACAAACTCAAAAGCAAATCTCAAGAATGCAGTGGAAAGTCTTCATTAGCCAGTCACAGGCTAAGAAGCTCATGACTCTCTACAGCTCAGATTTCCAGCTGCAGGCTGGATGTGTTCTTGTAGGGCTAAATGTTGCTCTTCTCTTGTAAAGGGTCAAAAAGCAAAGAGTTACCGAGAAGTGGAGCATGAAGGGCTGTGCGGTCATGGTAACAGGTATCACTACAGAGTCCCACCTACACATGGTGAGCAGTGAATAACACAGGGAAGGTGTTACCCCAGCTGTCCCAGGAACAGTAATAACATATCCCTCTAGGTCATGCCAGGTCCTTTACAGCACAAACTGGCAATTAGGTCAGTGTTCCCACTACAATTTGGAAGGCACTCAGCTCCAGCACTGTCCAAGTAAATGATTCCCTTTTCACTTTTATGTGGGTGAAGCTGCCTCAAGCAGCCAGAGTGGACCGTACTGTTGCACACAGTTGACACTGTTTTCTTGTCCTGCCTGATGGTGATTTCCTGACCCAGAGAAACAATAACGAATAAGAAATGACATCCCCAGCAGCAGTTCCCAGAGAAGGGGTCAACTGATGACGTCAGCCTTGAAATACATCTGCCCATACCTCAAACCTTTTGTAGATGTTTTTATATTTGCTCAGATTTTTACTTTTCTTATAAAGCTATTTTACAAATGTCATTAGTGATTTTTCCAAATAAAATAAGCCCGATCTTCTTGCATAGGGATTAGCAATAGCAATGAATAATGAGTAACTTTATCTTGTACATTTGCCTCGATCTCTTGAATTGTAATTCAGAGCACATACTGCCCTGGTTCCTCTGTATTGCACTTTAGAGAAACATATCTCTCTCCACTGATTAACATAGCTGGATGTTTAAAGTTAGACTGTGTTACTACTCCTTCATACAAACTTAAGGGATCACCAGATAGTCCCAATTAGACCATTTTGCTATTAATAATATTCCTACTTTAGCTGGGAGGTGCTAACCATTACTTTTTTTTTTCTTTTTTCTTTTTTCTTTTTTCTTTTTTCTTTTTTCTTTTTTCTTTTTTCTTTTTTCTTTTTTTTTTCTTTTTTCTTTCTTTTTTTTTTTTTGTGGAAGTATTCATATAGTTTCATTAAAAAAGGCTGCAGACACCATTGTCAAGAGTTACATTCATTTTAAATAACTTTTTCCTTCTCAAGATATCAGGGCCCTATTACCATAGCCACTATCCTCTTTATTTTTTGGGTAGTGCTGCAGGTACTGATGTGTGTCTTATCAGGTAACTTCACTGAATTACCCACCATGCTGCTGGTGTCATTCTCAGCACTACTGCAGCTGGCTTGTAAGCTTTCATTGCAGGCTGGATGTCACAGCTGCCTTAAATTGCACTGCCTAAACTGAATGTCACCAGAAAAAAAAAAAAAAGTTTATGACCATATTCCTCTTGCATAATTGGATATGGAATGACACTATTTTGGGAAGCTTTGTTCTTCAAGACATGAAAATGTAAAAAGCTTTGTCTGGAAGCAAATGTTTAAAGTGACTCTTCACATCGGGCTGCCATTTCAGAGCCCTATGAGACTTTTTATATTCAAATATTCTGAGCTATGAGATCTTTGTAATAGCACAGTTGCTTCTCCAAGAGGACTCAGCTATTTGGATTGACAAAGTCCAGAAAATTTAACTTGAATTAGAATTCTTCAGGGAGGTTGTCTTCATTTAAGAGCTGATAATGTTCCACATACTTTTAATTCCAAAAGCATGACAGGTGCCCCTCTTCTGAGAAAAGATGCCATTCTCATAAGAAGACGGAGTGCATGCTGGTGTTGTCATTAAAGAAACCCCAAAAACCCAACAAAACCCACCAAAGACAAATTCTTACATGCCAGGAGACTGCTATCTGGCACTACAATCTATATAAACTAGAAAATCATGCTAATTTTCTTGGTATCTAATGTAGGTATCCTGAGAGCACTAAGCCTTGTATCATAAGACTTTAAAATGAAAATCCACAGAGGGGATAACTTTGCTGTTACTGCCTATTTAGGATCAGCTATTGGATGCCTAAGTTGTATTTGAAGATAGTGTTTTAAGTTTCTTCAGAACATGTAGAATTGGGTCATTTTCCTCTGATCTAATTACTTAATTATCTGATTATCCGTTAATCTAATCTAAAAATTCCTAATTTTTCTTGGTTTAAACAATAGGGCTATTTTTCTATTTTCTTGCTCTAAATGAAATAATCTTGAAAAAGTACAACTTCGCCAAAGAGAATGGCAAATATAGAATAAATTGTATCTGCTTTAGACAGGGATTGCAAGAACATCCCTATGAGCAGTGGGACAAGGAATAAAGGCCCATCATTTGCTGCTTTACTGCACCAGTGGTTTCAAGATATGGAAACTGCCTTACCAGAAAGTGGAATGAGGCCAAAGATTCATGGTTGCCAAATTGGAAAAAAGGTCTTGATATTGATTTTCTGTCAACACTGATGTGGACTGGGTTTACAATAGTGATTTAATTTTAAAAGAAACTTCGTTTTAATATACTGGGTATATTTATATGGTCTTTTATAGGACCAGACAGTATAAAGGAAAAATATCTGCTGCTGCTGCCCATTAAAAAGGCAAGGGTCCCTCAGTGAAAACAGAAGAGATTGCATATTTGGAAATGAAGAACCAGACCTAGTCATGGTTCCTTGGGCAATATGCCTGTGACCACATGCAGTTTGCATCCATTGCGTACAGGTTTGTAACCTGTCTCGTAGAATATCAGTGAGATTTGCTTGTTGACACCTGTATGTTTCTCTGAAATGCTTTAGAGATCACTGCTGTTGGACAAAACAGTCCTGACAGCAAAGCCATTATCTATGAAGCAGGTAAAATCAATTTTTTTCCTTTACAACAACATATGCTAAAATATATCTGACACTGGATTAACTTCCAGAGAAATTCTGGTTCCTCTTTTTGTATGTTTCACTTTGTGAGGCATAGATATTGATCTTTCCACTTGATTCCGGGAAAATTATCCTTTCTAGGTACTGTCACACATTCATGGTTTTGCGTATAAGTGACAAAAATAAACTTTTTTTCAGAAAAGAGATATATTTGAATAGAAACACATTTTCTCCCATAGCTTTTCTTAACAGAACTTAAGCATTTCCTTCTGCAAATCCCAAGATGCAGCAAATAACAAATACATTTCCTGCTGTTTTTTGTAAGTCTCTAAGCCTGTGCAATTATATGTACTCAAATTGAGGATCCAAGAACTCAGTCCTAAGCTGTGATCTAGTGATATAAACTAGATGATAAGTGGTATGTAAGTGCTAGCAGAATTCAAATATATGAAAGTATTGACAATCTTGCCACGAATGGTGACATACATACCCCAGCCCAAGAGGTAATACCAGTGCAAACGCTGTTCTTCAGCAAACACTGCCACCACGATCAACGTGTGAAGATAAATGCCTTCACAGAGCATCCAGAAGTAGTTGCAGCCCATCATGTACTGATGAAAAAATTGCAGCACTTTGCAGCTTACCTGTTAGATAAATCAGAGAAAGTCACACACTTGACCAGCATTTTGCATTTAAGTAGGCAAAGACAAATGTTACTACTAGGCTATAAGAAAGTAAAGGGGAACAAAATTTCCCAGGTATTTCTGCTTTTTGGGGTTTTTTTTTTCAGTGCCTATCAGTGAGAAAGATTTTAAACTTTTATAAATGAGATGAATTAAAGGAACAGCCCTCACAACTTAGAAGAGAATTATGATAACAGCATTCCAAAAAGTACCACAAAATAAAAAATTTCCTTCAAAAGTCAGTAATCTGATGGGTTTTTTTAGAACTGAAACAAACAACTTGTTCTAGAGGTCAAAGGAGGGCTGTGAAAAAGACAGTAAGATCAAGCTCAAATTTCCTTTTGATCAAACTTAGAAAAGTTTTTTCAGGTCTCTCTTCCAAGCCAGAGTCATTGATGCTTTAAACAGCCTCCAGCTCTGAACTAATTCCTTTGGAAAGTGCAAGTTTTGGTTGCAGCAGAGATTCTTTTTGTAGGGTAAGAGGGATACTGCCTTTAGTGCTTTGTGAGGTGACAGCTTTGCTCTATTTTTATGAAATAACAAATTGGCACGTGGAGCAAAATGGAGCTGGTGAAGTGGTTCCCATGCATGGTTCCACTGAGGCTGCAGACATAGACCTTGACAAGGGATTGTGGCTTCAAATTGCTGGGAAGCAGTGGGCAGATGGTGGAGGGAAGCATGTTGTGTCCACTACTGGAGTGCCAGGTGGTGAGGGACAGTGCTGCTGCTCTTCTGAATGGGTCTCCTGTCTATTTGCTTTCTTAGGGAGGGCAGTGAGGTCCTCCACCAGGACTTCCTTGCCACCAACACCCAGGAGGGCCAGGAGGATTGGGCAGGCATTGCTGTGCTGACAGAGACCTACTGCTTCTGGGGATCACCGCATGCTACCTGGAAACCTGAGGTCATAGCAGTGATGGCAGAGTAACAGTCACCGTCTGTGGCCAAAGGAAAATACTCCTTTCCCTTAACTTCTGCAGATGTTTTCCAAGCTGACTACCTGGGCTCTACAAGATGTCATTAGGATTCACTTGTCTCTTTCAAGAGACATTTCAGCAGTTCAGCAGATAGGGGACTGCATGTTCTGCATCTGTCTGGGCTGCCCCTCTGGATCAGAAGAGCTTCTTAGCCATCCAGTCCACCAACTTCTGTTGCTGAAAAACATTTCCAATTGCCCAAACGTATATTTAGCTCTGTTTCAATATTTGCAGTGCTGGCTGGTGTTCATGAAAATATAGGTTTATTGATAGGTTAGGATATAGGATTCTGACAAGATTAGTGTGAAGAACAGGTTTTTATTTTCTGGTAATTCATTTCTTTCGGCTCATCACATAGGACAGAACAGACTGTTGCATCTTTTTTCCACACTGTGCCTGAACAGTTCTTAAAAGTGTGTCCAAGAAGGGTTGTGTACTGAACCCAACCCAACCAACCACCACCACCACCACCACCAAAACACCTGAAAAGGGAAGATGCATTTGCTCCTTTTTCTGTGGGCAAAAGTGTTCATTAAGGCTCTTATATCATTCTTGGACTGTTTTTCACAGGTCTGGGTCAACATGTGTCCTTCCTTGTTCCCTAGCCCACGCTCAATGCAGCCCCCTAGCTGGTGGCTTGCCTTTCTCCCTTCTCCCCTTAGTGATCACCCATCCCTCTGAGGGCTGCCTTGCCTGACAGGCACTTCCCTCAGTCTGCACACAGATTCAGGCGGCACTCTCCCCTTCATCAGCCAGCCACCCCGGCCTCTAAAATGTAAGCAAACTTTCTGAGCCATCGCAGCAGTTTTCCGTGTCTGAGATTTGGGCTGGTCCAGCACTGTGTCCCCTTGTGGAGGTCTCCAAGGAGGAGCTGCAGGTCAGGGGGGCCACCTGAGGGCTCAATGCATCATTTTCCTGATGGCTTCAGTGGGAGTGACTCGGAGTGACTCAGAGTGCCTCTGTGTTGCACACGGGCTGGTCTTGTTCCTGCCAGGGCCAAATTGTCCCAGCATTCCATCCAGTCACCTGGGCTCTAGGAACAACTTTGCCTTCAGCTTGGTGGGTGGAGGGGAACTGAGCACAGATGGTGAGTTCTGCAGTAAAATCCATGGTACTTCTCAAATCTGCCATTTTGACTTAATGCTTTCCCTGTTTCAACTGAAAAGAAGATGACTGTGGAGGATCATTGGTTCTCTTTGCCAGCTGTATGCACTGCTCACCAACCCTCTGAGCAGACATTGACTGAACAATGTCCAAGGTTCTTCCACAAGAACCAAGTCAGTCTCTGCTGGAACTTTTATCTGTAGCTCAAAGAAATGAACACCTAGAAAACACATTCCCTGACAGCTGCAGAGCTAAACTCCATTTGCTAAATTTCCCAACATTTCTTTCTTTCGTATACCCCCCATCTGAACTATGACTTGTGGCTTCAAAAATGAAATCTTTTACTTATCCTTTAGAGCATTGGACATGCAGACAGCACATGACTCTTGAGGAAAGTAATCACTTTTGATGTAATAAGTTAAAGAATTAAGAAAACCCTTGGCAAAGAATAAAGTATTGGTGTGACTAGTACTTTGATACATATCACATTAATTTGAGAATTTATCTGACAAAGTTACTCTAAGGAGTTTAAGCACAACAGTGCATTGAGATAAATTATGTTAATTCATATTATTGAAAGGGAAACAAAAATCAGTCTTTGCTCTGCATGAGCTAACAAATGCAGTGTGCTTCAGCTGTGGCTAAGTGATGCAATGGAAATATTTTCCTACAATAAAGAAACTGTTTTTCTAAGGTCAGAGCAAGTAAAAGAGATGACCCTTTTACTGATAAGAATTGGATTGGTACAAATAAAACATGACAAGTCTAACCAACATCTTGGTGTATACTAACTGAGAAAATTGCAAAAATAGTAAGTTTTATATAGTGTTTATTCTTACAGAAACAAGTGAAATAAAACAGCAAGATGATACAGAAGCAAATCTTCCACCTGTTCAATGCTTGATAACTGATTGGTTTCTTTACTATAACTTATAAATCTTTACTGTAATCTATAAAGACTGATATCTATAATTTATAAAGATTGATATTTTTATGTAAGGATGGTGAGGCAGTGAAACAGGTTGCCCAGAGAGGTTGTAGACTCCCTGTTCCTGGAAGTGTCCAAGACCATGTTGGATGGCACCCTGAGTAACCTGGTCTAAGAGAAGATGTCCCTGCCCATGGCAGGACTGTTGGAACTAGATGATCTTTAAAGTCCCTTCCAACCAAGCCATTCCATGATTATAGGATTTTGTGACTGTTAACATTGAGATAAAAACATGTGTAGGGAGTTTATTTTCTGCTGAAGACAATTTTTTTGTTGTAAGTTCATTGAGGCAGAGGCTCTGTCCTTGCGTCTTGTACAATTAGCAGCATATTTAAATCCAGGAAAGGAGTATTGCAGTGCCTTCACACTCTGAAGGGGAGTTAAAAGTCATGAGCTTTTCAGTCTGTGGGTGTGCAGGTGACTGAAGCTGGTGGGTTTTGATTCATGAGCAGCACAGGCTGAGAGGAAATAGCAGGTCCTTACTAGTGCAGCCCCGTAACAGTTGCTCAGGTTGGTGTGCCTGTCTCCTGAACAAAGGAATAAACAAATGTTCCTCTGTTTGAGAGCCTGGAAATGGGCAGCACTGCCCTTCACAGGCTGATGGCTATAGCAAGGGGAAGTGTGAAAAAATTGTCAGGAAAAATTACCAGCCCTCAAAATCAGGTAACCACCTAAGAAAGCAGCTCCTTTTGTGGTTCTGTAAAGATGTCCAAGAATGAATATTTTTTTGGCAGAATGCAACCTGCAAGCAAAGAGGCTGCCTCTGGCCATGTGTTTGCATTGCATTGATGGACACAGAAAATGAGAAAGGTTCTTTACAGATCTGCAGGACAGTACCCAAGAAAAAAGATCTCCATTATTGCTAATTCTCCTTCAACATAAAAACAACCTGAAATGACCTTAAATTGTGGCCTAACCACTCAGGGGAAAAAGGGGTCAATAGGAATACAGCCAGTTATATTCTTCTCACTTGCAAATCTTGCAGAGAGTTATGGAGCTCTTGCAAACACCACAGCTGCAGTATGCAACAAAAGCACTTCAAAAGGATTCTGGAACATTTCCCAGAGGAGAAATAAAACAATTTACTCTCCTTTTACAAGAAAGAGCTAGAAACGGTGTCTGTGATGTTTTGCAGGATATATTGGCATATTATAAACCTGTTAATGTTCCAGTCCTGCCAAAGGAGTCCCAAAGGTCCATCTGCCTGTGTAGGACCCTGCAATTGCACAATAATATAATTGGCTTAGTGCTCTCCTCAGCTAATCCAGCAGCCTCTCATCACATGTGCTTGTCATTTCTCTGTTAAGGCTCTCCTTGGTTATTGGTTAATAGCTTATGGACAGAAAATTGCACCATTAATTACCATCACTACCCATCAGGGCAAATCAAGACAAAACTCTTGAACTACATAAACCACAGAAGTCCACTTTCAACAATAGTAACAAAATGTAATATGAAAATGTAATATGCTAATTGTTTGAGGAGGTTGTCCTAGTAATTCAGTCAGAGCAAAAGGCCTGACTCTGTTTTGGCATAGTAAAGTCGTACAGATTCCCGTGAGTGCCCATTCTTGCAGTGCTTTCCTGGGTAAAGGAACTCAGGTTGGCAGTTTGGGAGGTCTGTATTTTACACCAGTCCTTGTCAACCCCAGAGAGCCTGCCCTATGGAAGGTAAGTGTGGTAAAGCCCCTCAGTGTGCATAATGAAATGTCTCTTCTCCAATGCTCGCTGTCCATCGAAATGCCCCTGACTGACATTTCAAATAAATTGCTGAGAACAGGCCAGCCAAGGTTATCGATTTTAAACCAAGCCAGCTATATGAGCCATCACTACAGCTGTACACTTCTTTGATTAAAGGGAAATAAACATATTTGACCTTACTATTCTAGTTTCTCTTCACCTCTGGTAAACCTCACCAGTACATGGCAGCAGAGGACCCTCCTTGAAGAAATTCCTGCTTGCCATGGAGGCCCGACATGATTTATTCAAATTCAGTTTGAAGGCAATACAATATATTCTCAAACATTCTAAACTTAGCATTTTAAAGCAGTAGCTTCAAGTTTGATTACTGCTCTGCCTTAAAAAAAATTGTGGATTTTTTTTCTGACTATTAAAACACTATTCTATGAAAATATTCTTAAATTCCAAGTATCCATATGTTACACAAATAAGCAATAAAAGGATTTTCCAAGGCAAGACAGTGCTAAGTATTGTAGCTGTAAATCACTGGCTATCAGAACATCACACCATTATACAGTGTATCTGCAATGAGTCATCCATTAAACTGTGTTCCAGTCAGAAACCTGGCATACTGGGGCTTGGAAGAAGAGTAATGTTTTAATATACTTTTAAACCATTTACAGAACGAAATGTACACAGTTGCTCAGAGGGCTCCTAGGTTTCGTGTTACAAGAAAGCAAAATATGAAATTAAACAACAGGGGATTTTCTTAACAACGTGTGTCCATGTCTATGCTATAGCAAAGCAGCCATCCCAGACTTACACATTCTGGACAGGAATTAATACAGCTACATCTGCACGTACTGGAGTCCTGGCTGCTGTAGCAATATTTCTCCCTGGACTGCAGCTTTGAGCTCGGCAGGGCCCGAGGGGTTCTCGTGGCACATCTGGCATTGTCTCAGTGTGCGGAGGCCACTGGCTCCTCACCTGCAGGATGCATCATGGCAAGTGCGATGCAGGATGTGAGGCAAAGCAAAAGAGCCTCATCATTCCTGAGGGTTTTATCAGCTTGGTTTCTGAGTGGTGTTGCCAGAGGGAGGCAGCTTTTCAGGGAGTCATTGTAGATATGAGCCTGACTGATGAAGCAGAGCAGAGAGGCCAGCAAAGAGGGAGAGAAAACAACGGTAGGCAGGGTTTCATAAAAAAATAACACAAAATAGCATGACCTGCTGTTCATTTGGACAGGATCTGCTGCCACCTTCTTGCCATAGAGGGAGGTAACCCCTGATAAAAAGGGTTAAGAGCTCCAGCTATTCCAGACACCGGTCCTCCACCATGACACCCGAGCAAGAACCACCAGGCACAGGAGGATAGGACAAGGCAGAGGTTACTCTAATCTGTATCCGGGCATAGCCAGAGTAGTTTAAGTTTACATGAAGTATATCTAACAGCCAAGTACCTTATGTTTGAGGTGTAAGATCTAGACCTGCAAAAGTGTTTCCTGGGGACTAGGTACACATATAGCTTTGATGACATGCATATATCCACTCCACAATTCAGCTAAATGCTCCAAGAGTTTTCTAACTATATGACTGGGATTTGTGATACTAAATATAGACACCCAATCTGTCTCTCCTGTAATCAAAAGATAACGATAGAGATGGAGATTATAGTAAAAATTACCTCATCCTAAAGGATATATCTAAAATAAGCCAGATAGATAGTACCCTGGAGGTAACTTTGTCTATCTTTAGCATGGGGAGACTAGGTCAGCTGTATGTGTCTACAAAACAGGTGTCCAAATGTAAGACATGTCTGACCTTAAATGTTTATGAGTATTTTAATTCTCTAGATGTACTTAGACTCTGCTCCAACATCTTTCCCAGGGTGACCTGCTGCCAGGTAGAGTCCCCAACCCTTCAAAAGATGCTGGGCCAAGGAGTCACCAGAAAATTCTGACATCAGTCGGTTGGGTGTATGCAAGCATAAGCCACTCAGAGGTGAAATGGTGAGCAAAGGAGCTCAATTATCCAAACAACTGACCTATTATTGGCCAATAGCTCATTCTGCCAACTAAATTTAAAGGTCATGTATATAAGTAACCCAAGCCTCTTGATTTTTAACTCCTGCTGAAAATCATTACTATTTCTTCTTTCATACCCTTATTTCACATGTTTGGCTGTTATCTGTAAAGGCACTTTGATGTTCTTTCATTTTTTTCTCTTCTGATTCAGGCTACTTCTAGTCTTAGATACCTTCAAGAAACACAGGGTAGCAAGGTCACGGCTGAAAATGGGCAATACTGCTGGTCTGCACAGCAGTACTGAAAGGCATGTCTGACTTCATGATATAGGTGTGCAGGATGATGTAGTCCCTGGAAAGGAATGGGCACTCTGCATTTAATTCACCTGACCCGATTTAGCCACCTGCTTTAGAGTGAGGTAAATGGTCTCTTGGATTGAGACACAGCTGCCTCCACAGGAAGCACTGCCATTTAATCAGACAAATCCCAGTGAGGAAAATAGCTGTGGCAGCATGGTATTAGGTAGAATATTGTGTTTTGGAAACACAGTACCATCCTTCTGAGGGTAATTCTTTTACTAAGAATCCATGAAGAATTTTGAAAAATCTTTTTGGGCAATTCATAATCAAATTTCTCACATTTCAGGTGGACCCTTTTAAAGACATACAGCAAGGAAAACTTGGAGAGACACCTTGGGAAAATGATGGGAACTACTGCTTTGCTTCATGGTATTTAGACACTGAGAGGTCTGTCTTAAATTAATCCAGATATTCTTTCAGCCTGAAAATTTGTGACAATTCATTAAATATGGCTGGTTCTGAATTCACAACCTGCCTTACTCTGCATTAATCTCACTGAACCTGGTGGGAGGGGAAAGACTTGATCTTTCCTAGGATGGAAGAAGAGATTCTGATTAACATCTGTATCACCACAGCGTTAGCTAATGCAAGCCAGTGATTTCAGTATGGGTGAAACTGGTGCAGCACAGTCCTGGTGCTGGTCATGAGCCTAGAGCTTACTGTTGGCAAAAACTTCATTTGCAAATGATTCACCAGTGTAAAACAAATTCCAGCTCTGAAAGGTGAGCACATGTTCCTGAATCAAAGTGAGAGTCCCTGCCTCCAAGGAAGGTCACACAGCTCTCTGCTCACACACATAGCACACTGTCAGTGATTCCACACTGGCTGTGCCTGGGTGCCAGAGCTGCACAGTAGGATATCCTATGCCTGTGCATCCTGTGCAGTACTGCCCCATCTTCCTTTCCCCTGCAGCTTAGCAGGACTGGACAGGACTGGTAAGGGAGAGTCTAGACAGCAAATATTGTTAGGCAAAGAATTACACCCTGAGAAGCGTGGCTCTGCTGATACCAGAGGAGTGCAATGGCAGCACTGTCCTCTCCATATGTCAATTTTTCTTTGTGGATGAGGGCATAGATAGAGTGGGAATTTCCTTTCCCTGTCACCTCCTGTGGTCACCCCTCTGTAGACACATGAACATCAGGAGCTGTGCTTGCTTCCACCTCACGGGCTCAGCTACCACAACTGCGAACCTCAGAAATGTGATATGGTGCTTTGTTCAATTCGGAAATTCTTCTTAGAGGGGACAACTTCTCTCAAACTCTCAACATTAGTGCCAAATCGTTATGTTCTCACTCTCATTCTATTGATGTCATAATTGCCCAGGTTCTGTGTCACCTCTTTGTGGCTAAACTGGCTGCTGAGGCTCCTGTGAGTAATCTAAAGGAAGCAGGATGGAGGAATAGATGTACTAAGATAAAAGATTTCAGAGAAGCTTTGAGAGTGACAGGAAAGTTCTGGAAATAGTCACATTAAAGTCACATTGAAAAAAAAAATCAAATTATTTAACAAGAATGGCACCTCCTGAAGTTCTAGCCCAAGTATAATACAAGAAAAAACTCAGAAGACCAAAGCATCCCTTTCCTTTGTGGATTCCCACCTTTACTCTTTCCAGGGAGGTCTGCTCCATGAGGGGGGACTGCTGGGGCAACTAAGGAAGGTAAGTCCCATGGAGCAGCAGTTTTGCCATTTATCTTCACTGGTATAATCTATGAGCACCACATTTGATAAAAATATGTTTTAAACTCCCCAGGCTCTTCCAGACTAGATCAGCAGGAACTGAAAACAAGAAGAGACGAGAAGGTAACATTTGTATGGTAAAAAATCCTAAAATTGACACTCTTTCTGAAATGCTGCAAATCTCCTTTGTTTTCTTGTCTTACATTGTCTCTGTATTCCTTTGGGAACAGGGGAGTACCAATACTGGAACCCCATAAATCACAGTAACTATTCTTTATGCACTCCTCATCTGCCCACACACCTCAGTGTTTTATTTCTACTGTTTTGCTGTAACTGTGATAGGGAGGAAACACAATTGGGCAGTCGTGGCTTTCACTTGAATTAGTTAATGGAGAGATTATTTATAGTGCTCTAGTGTCCATGAGAAAGCTAGATTTTTTAATATTGCTACTACCATGGCCTTGCTTCAAAAATTTTAGTGTTAGTGGGCACCAGCCTTTGTGCTCTCTTGCTCTAAGTAGAAATGCTGAATGGGAAGCATCTTACTGGTTAGAAGGCTTGCTTGTTCCAGGAGATGGGTTTTGGGCGATCCACATAACCAAGTGCCCCTTGTCACCCCACCTCATCCCCACAGTGTCTGCAACCTTAGTGAAATACTTGCAAAGGGAAAGGGACTGTGTGCTCCTGCCAGAGACACAGAGTGCGTGTTGCACCATCAGCTAGAGTGGTAAACTAGCTCAAGATCTTTAAAATATATCTACATCTACATAAGCGGGAAAAAAGAGCCTCCATCCTCTCACCCCATGTTCAAGAGCTGAGTTAGTTACAGATGCTGCCAGGAGGAAATGAAATCACGCTGTGTGTAATTAAACAGGGATTGCTTTGGGTTCTTCCTTACCAGCTCTGCTACTGAACCCATATAAGAGGGTGTACAGATTGTTTACACATTAAGGCCTAAAGAAGCTGTGTGGCAACGAGGTGGGGCTTGACAGTGAGATTGGAGTATGTCTGAATGGATGCTGTGTCCTTACTCTCTGACAAAACATGGCCAAGCATGAGACCCCACACAGGGCTCCTAGGAACTACCAGTGAAGCACTGGCCCTTGCCATGGCCTCTATAAAACTGCAATTGAAATATAAACTTTCACACCATACAATGACAGAAGCAAGGGTGAAACTACTACATAAAATGTGAAGAGGCGACAGAAGAACCTGTAGAAAGAACAGATATCTCTACTAGAACAGGAAAGTGAAAAAAAAAAAATACAGTAAGATCTCTAAAAGCTTTTGTGGAAGAGGTTCTAATTACTGAGACACTACTAATTTGTAACCAAACTTAGATCCACCTAAAAGCATATTTATATTGGTGCCCATGGAGCTGATGAATTTGCTGTTTCTCATTGGCAGAGCTGCTCCTTCAGTCATCAGCTGTAGCTTCCTTTTACCCCCCGTCAGTACAAAGTATTAAAATTACTAGTTTTGTGGAATACAGAAAATGAAAAATATGGCTTTGATGTGTAAGGCTATATTGAGAGATGTGACAGCAAGAGTTTTATTTATATTTCTGGAGGTTTTAACAGAGAACATAATGTCCTGTCCACAGATCACCCTTCTACTGTGGGTCAGTCTCATTTAGGAAGGTGATAGATATGTCTTTCTATAAACACTGTTCCAGTTATAGCATAATTAATGCAGTTCCTTGTTCAGATACAACAGTCAAAATTTTCCATATGTGTAAATAAGTGTTCATTCATGTGTCCTGTTTATTTTTGTTTAAATGTCTTTGAACCTCGTCCATTGCTTCTTCATTTCTTGTATGGCCACCTGTACTAGGATCTTCCTTTTCCATGATTTCAGATCCAGATAAATCTGACAGAGAGAGAGAAAGAGAGAGAGAAAATTGTATAACCAGAAAACATGAAGTAAATAAGCAAATTATCATAAAAGTGGCTTGACTTACCATTTTACATGAGCAGAATGATCATCAAAGGATTTAACTCTTAGCAGCAGTGTGAGTAAGGATGTGGTACAGACTCTCCTCATGTAAATGATGCTTTGGATTGTCTCACATCATTTCTCTCTGGGTCACAGGGAGAATGGGGGTATCTTGGTGTTAGGAATGAATTTCCTCTCTTGCTCCTCCTGACTTTTCTCCTTGTTATTTAACAGACCGTTCTTCTTTCAAAATCATGTGGATTTGTTGATATCCTCATAAATTATGCATCGCTGAAAGTATTTTCCCATGGCATTTCATATTTAAAATCTATTGTGAAACTTTAGGTAGGAAAAGAAAAGCAGGAACTATTCGGGTGGGAACACATTTATTATTTTGCAGAATAAATACCACCAACTTCATCTCTGTATATGGTTGTTACATGAGTGGTATCTGTGCTTGCTTGAAATTCAATCTACGCACTTCAGTATTTCTGTATATACTAAAGGTGAGAGCCATACATACATGAGCCTGTGAAGCTCCAAAGATGCACACGTGGAAAGTGGATAAATTCAGCAAACCACAGGAAGTCAGAAGCAGTAATCTTCAAATGGACTTATTAAAACAGAGGATACAGTGGGAGTAGAAAAACCTCAAGCTGTAAGGCTGTCATTTGCTCTGTTGATAGGCATCAGCATAAAAATGTTAAGGGAATTTTTGTATATTTTTTTAACATTTTAAACATAAATCCTTAAAGTCTTCATATACTCACATAGGGATTTTCTGTAATTTCATCATGTGTTAAAAACGTGCTCCTGTCTGTTCCTTTTCTTTCCCCAGTCACAAACTTACAAGTTTATTATGTTACTAAGGTAGCAGGACACACTTTCTAGTAATGTTGGGAGACTTTGAACATATTAGCAGGTCACCTCACCTCCTTTTTGCTATTTTTTGGTTTTTTTGGAAGGGAAATCTAGAACGTGAGGCAAGATCAAGCAGTGAGTGTACACTCATACTTGATGGTGGAACAAAAATGAAAGACCCCAGATCTTCTGGCCCCAAGATTTGTTCCTTGTCCACAGACAGCCTTTCACTGCTGTGTTAAAGAAATGCAAATCTGGTTTGGAAGAAGAAATTGCAAAACAAAGGGTTTGCTCATCAAAATATTTGCTTAGCCAAGAGCTGGAGGCAGTTTTGTTAACAGGACATCACCCGGGTCATTTCCATGACTATACTGAGCACTTAGGCTCCTCTTCATTTTCTGATCAGAGACCTGAGAGCTGAATGTGATACATGAACCTCTGCACCACTTTGGGGCTCCACGGCCTCCAAAGGTAACCACTGGTGTCACTTTGATACTGTCTGTGCCACAGCAATGGAGGTTGGGGTTTTCATCAGGTGATATTCAGTGGGCTGGTACCTGTTCTGTGGCTATGTGGCTCTATGGGAGCCTCTGAGAGCTTTGTCACTGGTGTCAAGATATCACTTCAAATAAAGATCAGACCAAAAGGCACTAGATACAGTTTTTTAATGAAATCTTAAAACACAAGACTCCTTCCCATGTCCTCAATTTTCAGTTTAAACCATTTCAGATAATTTATTTGTGCTGTCAGAAAGTACCATTCTTAACCCTGAGGTAATGATTTTACTTCAATTTAGATGCTTGATATAATCTGCCAGCTTTTTATCTTCAAATATCAAGTATATTTTCATTGCATCTCTTGCACAGGCTATGTACGCATTACGCTACGCAATGAGGAGAAACAAAATGTGTGATTTTAAAATTATTCTTCTGCTCTTCTATTTTTTAATCTCCAGATGGTCCCTGAGACCAGTGATGTTTTCTTTAGGCTGTATATTTTCTCCTTTAATTAACTTACTTAATCAGCACACATTTGAGGGACACACGTGATCAGATAATATCAGGTGCTAATATTTAATTGCTTTCATGAAATTAGAAACAGATAAATGGTTGAATCAAAGTTGAATGATCTTATTAGACTACAAGCTGATCAGTGTTAAAATGAAACTTGAGATTACCACGTTTGCATTAATTTCACGTTGGCTGGGGCTGCTGTAAGGACAGAGCACAATGTCATTGCTGGGTTAGGGAGCGAGATCAGAGCTGGATGACTGAGATCTGCCATACATATTTATCAGCTAAGGGGCTGGCACGATTTGTATCACTATCTAAGAGCAGTGAAGGAAAGGAATGCTTTGATTTACCACCTCCCAAGTTAAAAAATGCAGCAAACAGACCTTTTTGTGTGTTTTATTGAAATAAGGCATCTCTCACTCCATGCTGTCCCTCCCCAGTGTGTGTGCTTGTGAAGGCAGTCACCAAAGGCATCTATCACCTCAGGGGCTTTGTTGGAAATTATCAGGTAGTTGTGGCCGGGAGCAGTGGAGGTCTGACACATAGTTGTATGCATGGGCTGGCTGGAGCAAGCCTGGGGCTTGTACAAGATTCAAGGATTTTTGTCACTTGGTGAAAGATC
Organism: Falcunculus frontatus; assembly: GCA_013398115.1. NCBI lineage: Eukaryota > Metazoa > Chordata > Aves > Passeriformes > Falcunculus > Falcunculus frontatus. The sequence continues at coordinate 285,962 of VZRV01004286.1, forward strand.
TGAGCAAGGTTGAGTAAATTCTCAGAATCTGCACCCTCTGTGTGTGTTTTCCCAGATGGCTATCATTAGCTGCTGAATGGGAATTCTTGGTTCATGGCCATAGTGATTTTACTTGGGTGTTAAGATGAAGAGCAGTCATGCAGTACTTACAGGATCCCTTTTTACAAGGCCCGGGTTAGGGACGACAGCAATGAGGTGGGCAATTGTAAGCATGGAATTCAGCACATAGGAAAAAAACAAATTCTTATGCAGTGTTATTCTTTGACAGCTGAGGCTCCTGAAAAATATGTAACACATGTCATAAATTAGTATTTTTCTTCTGATGTCACTTTAACAAGCTCTTTCTGGCAACAGCCTCTCAAGAATGTCTTTTGGCAAGGCATAATTGGAAAATACATGCCTTGCATTGCAGCCATAACCTCTGAAAAATTTTTGGGTTTGTTTTTACACCTGTTTAGCACCACATGCTTTTTAGACCATGCTGTAAAGACCTATCCAGATACATTCTTAGCTCTTGATGCCTTTCTTTATTTCATGGCAATGGAGATATTAAGTGGTGAAGCAGAACCCTGAGAATTATTCGATGTGCATGATACAAGTAATGAATATCAGGAATACTGCTTTATAAGTAACTGTTCCCCAGAGACTCAATTTCTAAAATACTCAGATGAAAATTATTTTCTACTTCAGGAATTAGTAGTGAGACAGGATGGGAATTTGGGCAGGAATCTCCTTAAATTACAGGGGGATTTGGGTGGGTATCCTGCATATTTGTAGCTACAGCCGAGATCCCAAGCCAGAGAAGGTTGTTTTCCAGCTCAGAAGGAGCAGAAATCTCTTGAAATGACTGTCTGGGGGAGGGTAGGATTTATGCTATTGTGTGTAGCAGAGTTTCACAAGAGAAGTTTTCATAATTCTCATGAAACCAAATCGTGACTGCAGTTTCAGACCCGAACCATCTCCCCTTTCTAATTCATGCCCAAACCCTCATGTCACCTCCTCATAAATTCCCGAGGCAGAGAAAAAGGCCCCTGCAGCACTCCATGCCCCAGAGCATAGTACCAGGCTGACAGAGGGTGATTGCAGAAAGGCAGTCATGGAGCTGTTAGATAATGCTGTGATGTCCAGTGATCCCTGAGAGCAAGAAGGCAAAACTGCTAGGCGAAGACCAGCTAAGAAATACTGCTGTCTCGCTGGGGTAAGCTCAGCACTAGGAGTCTTTTGCAGTCTGGAATGGAGCACAGGCTGTGGCATTTTGCTGCTCTGCATGTGGAGGCCAATATGGAATGCACTCTCTTCAGAAAGAGAGAGCTAATCTAGCCAATTGAATCCTTTTCTGCTTATTTTGTTTGCTTGCTTGCTTGATTTATTTCCCTTCTTTAGCCATTTGGTCACCTGCCATTTATTCTTTGTTTTCCTTACACCTACTTTCTAAGTCGCTGCATGGATTTCTTCCTTTAGCTTGAGCTTATCTTTCTGGTTACGGTTATCAGCATCCAGCAATGCTTATCACTTTTTTTGACCTCATTTATCAAGACACCTTCTTTGGTTCAGGATGTCCATGAGATGCAGATCCTGGTGGCTAGGAATGAGAGTATCTCTGTACACTTGCCCTGATTTTATAGTCTTCCTTTAGCATCAGCTATTGGCATATATTGAGCACCAGATAGAGGGCTAGGTTCATGAACTTTCAGTTTGATTCACTGTAGGACATGGTATTGGAAAAAACAGACCATTCTTTGGAGCTATTTTTGCTACACTATGTTCTTGTGCTTACTCCACATCTATTTGTCCCCACCACAAATCTAGTCTGATGTTCCTTTTCTGCTCCTAAGCTCTGGTGATATTTATTCAGTCCTGAGTCTTCCTTTCTCCCCATACTCCATCACAATACTTTGGCTATGCTACTTAACCCCACTTTTCTTGGGACACTATGACATGCTTATCACTGTCTGTCTTTCTTTTGCAGCCCTGGGAACAGGCCTGGTATGACATCAATTCTGTTCCCAAGAAGTAAAAATTTCCTTTTTACTGGGAGCAGTCTCTTTAGCTCCTCCAATGAAAGTGCAGTGTCTCGCCACCCACCTTTCTGTGTAGTTTCTGGTACAGAGAGTCTTTTGTGATAATCTCAGCCATGTACCTGTGTCTCAGCTCCCATTCCTGTCCTTCCTCATTGCTCTGCCTGACTTTTGGCAGTCTTATTCATCTATTAAATTGGACTGCCCTTCAGTGCATGTTGCCTTTGTGTGCCTTTGTCCAGCCTCCTTTCTCTGCCTGCCTTCCTGTCTTAGTTTTACTATCTCCTCCTTTTCTGTCAGTATTCCCTGTCTTTTTCCCTTGATTCCAGCTTTTAGGTTAAAGACCCACCTGTACCACTAAGAGTGTATTTCCATACCCTCACTTTCTAATTTGACCTTCAGTGTTTGCCATCACAACGACATCAATACCTGCCTGACTTGGTCCACACTGAGAGGAGAAAGTGGAACCAAACCTTACTTGATTCATCCTTTCTGCTGATTTTGACAATCATCTGCAATCTTCTTCTCTGACCTGTCTTAGCTCTCTTCCTGGCCCTCTTCCTGTTACTAATCATACCCTTGTGATGTTTTCGGAGGCTCCTTGGCATTGTTCCCACCATCTTTCTGTATTTTCCCTACTCTCCTTCACTCTTGGGTATGTAGTGTAAGTCTTGGGGATGGTGCTATGGAGGGCCAGGATTTGAACTTGATGATCCTTGAGGGTCCCTTCCAACTCAATCTATTCTGTGATTCTGATAAATCAGTATGCAAGAAGGCATAACTAAGCCAGTTATCCATGTCTAAAAGTTGCGAACTTTTTGTGTCTCCAAGCCTCCATCCATTGTCTCTCTAGAGTTTCAGAGCCTCCTATGTTTTCTGTGGCTCCCCTGTGTTTCACATTGATTGTCTCCTACATTTCCTTTTTCAGAGATAGGTTCTCTTATCTACTCACAGTCACCCTTACTTTACAGTTCCTATCTCCACTTCTCTATTACAATTAGAATATTTTCCTCATAGAACTGCACTGTGAATCTGTCATTTTTTCTCATTTATGAGTACTGAGAATACTGATTTTCATCCCATGCCACTTACTTTCCTCTCCTACCCCATTGCTTAGTTTTCAAATTATTTTCATGCTTTGTACCATGTTCTCCCTTGCCCTTGGGGAAAACTCCCCAAAAATTTCACAAATTATCCTTTCATCCATTACCCTTCAATTCTTTTTAAAAGCCTTGGCAGCAATTAGACTGCAGGTGCATTCATAACACATCATCTATTATTCTGGCAAATCCAGATTTGTTGTACTCCCCATATGTCTTTATACAAATGTCTTTGTTTTAATAATTCAATTGGAGTGATTTGGAGCTAGGAGTACCTCTTTTCTTTTGTGTTTTATTAAATAAGATAATGGGGTCTCAGTTTGCAATTATAGAAATATTGAAACAATGTGACGATGCATGTAGCTGTTAGACACTCTACCCTATGAATACTTCCTCCTGTTATGAGTTAGCATTGCTTAGTGGTGCTCATCACTACTGATTTATTATTCCCTTCTGAAAGTACTGCAGCATCTGTGGTGCCAGATCATTATGAATCCTGACACCCAAAACTGAAAATAAATCTCTGCCAGCAAAAACTTATATGTGGGGAACTGCAATCCCTGCAAGGCGTCTCTAAAGTCAAAGGCTATTACACAGCCCTGAAATCATCTCTTGCTATCTGATGGATTGTCTGATTGACAGCTTCCCTTCAGCTGAAGGTCAAATAATCTATTGCTGTCATAGCCAGATGATAGAAAACAACTGAAGGTAACATGAGCCCTGCTCCCACACAGCTTCATTCTCACTTTCCTATGATTGTAGTTTGGTTTCCTCTTTGTCCTCCCATTATGAAGCACTTTGGTTTAATTCCTTTCTCTCTTCTCCCTGTAACCTTTGTGTCATGGCTTAGTCATGGAAGGGGAAGGAGAAGTGGAGGAGGAAAGAGAGGAGGAGGTGTGTCAGGAAGGCTGCTGCAAAGACCAGTCTTTCAGTGCAGCCTGGGACCAGTCAAGATCATGCATTGTCCATGACTCAGGGCTCAGAGTGAGTCGGACAGGCTGACCCTGCCTCCCTTGCTGCAAGGAGTCACCTTTCTGGTCCATTTAGCATACCTAATTTGACCAGATCCCGTCTTTACTGTACCAAAGAACTCACACCAGAGTATGGGGTTCCAAATCAGATTAAATTGTGCTCTTTCCAGTTTTCTCAAAGCTTTACTGTGGCTATGGTTTTGTACTGTTTATCTACTTAGATGGGAAGGGAATTCGTCAGTCCATTGGGCAGAGTTTCTAGCTCTCTCTGTATCTGATTAAGACATGTTATCACAGGCACTCATCAAATTGCCTCTTTGGAAATTACCAGAATTCATAGCCTGTATTTTGGATCCACCTATTTGGAGTTTGCAATCTTACGGACTATTATAATCTACGGAAAGTCCAACCATTTAGTTTTCCTATGTTTCTTAGTCTTATTCTTGGTGCTGTTGATGTTGGAAGCTTGATCTTTTACTGCTCCTCCTGTCTGACAGTTGAGGCAGAGGCATCTAATTGACAGCAGACAGGTTCGCTAAAGAACAAGATTGAAATGCTCTAGTCAAGCTGCCATACAGTAGCTGTACTGCTTTCACTGGATATCAGTTTAGTCTCCTTTAAAATTCTGATACAACACATCTCTGTTTTTTCTTTTAATGAGGATAACAGGCTGCACTCTAGTGCCAGATTCACTCTTAGGGCTGAGTCTTGTAAGCATCTAGGTCAATAGCTCAGTCCTTCAGCCTCAGATGAAGGTATTCCTGTTCTTCAGGAGCTTGGAGCTCCCAGACACTGCCCCATGCAGTCACTGTGCCTGGCAAGCTCTGGACATGCTCTTCAAGGAACATAAGACAGTAGGTAAATGAAAGGCCTTATGGCATCCCCAGTTGCACTATTTCCCCATGGGCTGCACTTTCACACCAGTCCTGACAACATAATAGGATGGTCTTGGCTACACACCACTGGGAGAGGTCCCATTGGTGAGAGGAGAGTGCGCTCAGACTTCTTTGTCAGGATTATTTATAAAATAAATAAATTTAAAAAAAACCCAAAACCTAAAAAAAAAAACCACTCAGAAGAGCTGCTTCTCACTGCCATGACGCCTTCCAAGATTTCCTTTTGTTGAGATGCCTCAGGGAAAGAATAGAGAGTGTCTGTAGGAAACACTTACTTGAAATAGAAGAAAATTGCCAAGGAAATCAACAGGGATGTTATAGACAAAGCATGGCCAACGATTGCCATGTAATAAAGTATGAACGCCATCTGCAATTTAACAAAAAGAAAAGGCAAGCATGAACAATTTGCGGGGACTTGGTTTATTTTCTCATTAAGGAAGAATCTACAAAAGCAAACTTCCATTTTGCATTTTTTTCTTTTGTTCTTTTTCTATATATTTTTAATATCAGCAATCTCTTAAATAGCATGACTCACAGTCTAAAGATAAGTGTTTCTTACATATGTAGATCTGTTCCTGGTATACTGAAGTAACTGGTGAGATCCCTGCTCACGCTGTGTCACTAACTTTCCCAAGCTCTAGGAGAGTGCAGCAGATGTAATACATTCAGATTTTCAATATGCCCATGACAAGTTTTCGCATATATGCAAAAAAATTATTGAGTAAGATAGGTTGCAGGATTGGTAGAAAACTTCTATGGGTTGAAAGCAGCTTAAAAAACAGGGATCAAAAGCTTAATGGTCACTTTTGGAGATGAGTCAGTAGTTAACTGCCCTCAGGACTCAATTAGGGCTGGGTTTTTGTTCAATGTGTTCATCAACGACCTGATGCAGAGAAACTTCTAAATTTCCAGGTGATACTTAGGTCTTCCAGATAATAGTGAGGCACTCACAAAGGGTCTCATTTAACTGAGGGGACAAGAAGATGTCATATGAGCTTTAATACAGAAAAAAGTGGGCTGATAGACCCAGGACAAGTGATCTAAATCCTGTCTACACAGTGCTTAGCTAAGAACTAGAAACCAAACTCAGGAAAGGGATCTTGGAGTCATCCAGGCCAGTTCTCTGAATCATTGGCTTACTGTGTAATGATAGCCAAAAAGCCAGCAAAATACTGATTATGACTAAAAAAGGCACTGAGGGTAGAACATCAACATATGTTCGAAATTTACACCGCAAATGTTAAATGCATGTGTGCCTCTAGTCTCCATACCCTATGGACACAGCAGAGCAAGGAAAGGTACAAAGAAGGCAGCTAAAATAGCTGAGGCTGAGTTTCTGTGGGTACAAATGCTGGGATTCTCCTCTTTGGAGAGCAGAAGTCAGAGGGGGCTTATGACCAAGGCCTTCAGAGTTGTGGGAGCAGCAGGTGAGGTGAACGTTATCTTCAACTCCCACCACACAAGAACAGCACACCCTGAGACACATTCTGGTTCACATTAGTGTGAGCCTTGGTACTGGGCAACTCAGTGGTCTGACAGTGCTGTGAATCCAGTACCCATGGACAGATAATTGGGCTTTCACTGTGACTTGTGGCAATGAAATCTAAGAGAGGATGATCCATATTTTTTATGCCAGTTGTAGAATAAAATTGCAGGACAGCACCTGGGCTTCAGAATGTTGAGACATTTAAATGTCACACTTTGGTCTCAGCCAAGCTCTTAAGCACCAGCCATCTGTCAGAGGAGTGCAGGAGGCTAAATGTCATGCCAGGCTTCACCACTGCCTCTTTTCTGAAAGAGAGGACATAGTAGCAGCCTGTCCTGAAAAAAAGACTGGAAGTCTTAGTTTCTCTGCTAGGTTTGTTTTCTTTTCAGCTCTACTTCATTCTTTTTTGTTTTGCTATGCCTGAGCAATTTTCCTTTTCTCAGTGATTAGATTAATTCCTTTTTGTAGCCTGAAGTTTTGACACTCACATCTTTTTGGTGTTTCCAAGTAATTTTAAATTTTCACTTGAGAACAAATATGAACACAATTCAGAAAGCAAAGCCATTGCTCTTAGTAAAGGTGCACATCTTATATAATTTAGTCTCGAGACATTTTACAAATTTCAAATAAGTTTCTGCATTCATTAACCTAGGTGGTGGTGGCCTGATCCAGATTTAAACCAAAGTCACATTTACACTGATCTGACCAGGTAGAAGAGACGTGATCTGAGTATAAATACCATTCACCAAGTTATGGAAAACTATGTATATTAACTGAAAATGCCCTAGGTCTCCCAGTTTTCCTTCACAAAGACTAACCACTGCATTGCTAGTGAGCACAAATACTTGGTAACTTGTTCTGAGAGCACCAGCAACCCCAGACAGGACAGACCTGAGTGTGGAGAAGATGAGACAACTTTCTCCAATACAGGGTAGTGTACATGTGACATTTCTTCCACTCCATACTACACGGTTGCTGTGTTTTTTCATGACATCAAATGGATATTTTCTTAAAGGCCGAATTTAATTTACAGGTAACTTGTTCAAAAATATTTTTTTCTGCCTATCTTTTATATAACCTATAGCCTGAAACAGCTAGAGGTGGGAAAGGCCTCCAGATAGCTATGTGCAAGTTTATGTGCACCCTGGAGGATTCTTGGTTATTCAATCTATCTAACTTTCATTTTTCAGCTGCAAGATTAACTGTATATTTGGGAATCAGCAATTGCGTTTTTGACTGTATCCTGCAAATTTACCATGCGAAATGCTTAAAAAAGTCTTTGAAATACAACGATGATAGAACAAAATGGACTGAAATGTCAGCTAACAAAGCATATGGTCTATTGTTACATTTTTAAGAACTGGCTAGATTTTTTTTTTTTTTTAGTGATCTGTCTCAAAAGTATAATGTATCGGTTTTTTTAGTTAACTTCAAACAAAAACCGAACATTTTTACTAATTTCTGCATTCCTTGAACTGGACACCTGTCATGTCCTTCTGACACATAGGACCTATATAACATGCTGACTCAGTACATTCTTTATTTGTTCAGATTTTTTTTCCTGGATTCAGAAAACTTAAATGTTCTTCATTGTTCCTCTAGAATTCAAACTAAGTGGAAAGAGAATTCTCTAAGAGTAATACCTTCAACTCAGTTAATTATATTATGTGCAGGTAAGTGGAAATAGTCTAGAAATGAAGCACATTTCTGTTTACTAAGCCTTGGTTTAAAGGTCATAATCTAACTTGGCATTTCTGTAAAGATGGATTCTTTCTGCACTTACCATAATTTTTCATTTCAGAAAAATCATGATGTGCATATAATTTTCCTTTGTGTTCTATCTGTTCTCTGCGTGAATGATGTTCAAAATTCTTCTGGAAGAAGAAGTAAGGCATGGATAATAGGTAACAGAACTACATTTTTTGCTTCCTTACATGTGCCAACATCTGGAAAAATCATATTTTTATGGTGCTTCCACGTAATGCCTCTGTAAGCTCATATTGTTGCTATTATTCTTGCCTTGTCACATAGGTGAGCCCCATTTTGCCATGATGGTTCATCATCCTGCAAAAATCTTTAGAACTCACCTCCTGTGTAGTCCAGTAGAATTTTCCAATGCCCTTTGGGCTGAGTTACTACTAAATATAACCACATACTGTTTTTTGGCTGCATAAAAAAAGGTCTTCTAACACAAACCCCAAATCAAACCACTTCTTGAATCTTTTCCTTCCACTATTCCAAATAGTCACAAATTATTCTGTCACAAATCTGTAATCAGATTTTCCTGGAGCTTCACTTGCATTTGAGAAAAAAATTGTTTTTGTGAACTTCCGTAACTTAATTTTTTTAAGCTTTTCTAAGATTTCTCTCTCCTTGTTTCTTTTGGTGCTTTTATATTTAGTTCTTTTTTTTCAGTTTCTTTCAGTAGCAACTTGATTTTGGAAATACTGATGTAAATGCTTGAGTCATTATTGTAAATAGTCTCAATTACTTCAATGAAACTCAAATGTGTTCACGCTTGTAAGATTTTCTGGATTGATGATACCTTCATAAATATTTATTTTCAAAGAGTGTGAATACAGGGTGATACTCCTTGCTTAAGAAAAATAATTTTAACTTACATTAATATTACTAGCCCCATAGAAAAGACATCAACATCTTGGAATATTATTGCTACAGAAAGCAAAATTGAGACTCTAAAAGATTATTTTGTAACTATTGGTCAACCAGTGAAAATCATAGGAATTAAAAATGCATTTGAAAAATACTGCAAAATTGTCACATGAATTACCACCAAATTATCCACCCCATAGCAAACTTATATTTAGGTTTGAGCACTCATTAAATAATTTGGATAAGCTAAAATCACAAGATAGGGATATTCTGGTATCTCTCACATCTTATTGCTAGCCTAGCCCAAAACCACTGCCAAACAACATCTGCCTCTTTAACTTCAGCATACCTTCAATTTTTCAGAGGTGAAAGAGTTGCACAGGGTGTAGTTGGACCAAGTTCGGTTGCTCTCAGGATGGCGGAACCAATTTCCAGTTTCATCACAATATTTTGAAGCCCTCTCTGATGATAAATTACAATAATAGTTATTTTAACAGAAGCATATTGTGCATTAAAAAAACCCATCTAAAAGTATTTCTTCGTTTGGGAATAAAATGTCTGTGTAATAAAATCCAAATGCTTTTCAACCTGTGTAATTAATACGCATCTTGCTGGTTTGTTGTTTTGGTTTTTTTCTGAGACTTATCTGGTGGTAAACTTGTTGTTTAGCTGCCTCCTTTTGCCCTGAACCCACTAGAGTATATATCTCAACCTTCATTCAGGTGCAATATTTAGCTAATAATCCATTTAAAGAGGCTGTTGACAGCAGCTTATGGAAGAGAAAATAACCTTAGGTGCTGATGCCAGACCTGGAGGAAGTGTGTAGGGTTTCGGGTGTCAGGGTTAAATGAGTTAAAAATACTGTGCATATAAAGGGCAGTCAGTAGTATATAAATCAGAGCCTGGGTTCTGGAGATGTCAACAGCCCCAGCCCAGTGCTCTCTTTGTGCAGAGGAGTGGAAGAGTCCTGCCCAACCTCCACACTGGTGGAATCGTGACATGGAGAGCGGGAGCATTGCTCGTTCTCCTCAGGCTCTGCACAGCATGCAGGCACAGAGACAAGCAGCCTCACCAACATTTTGGCCCTGGTCCCATGTGTCCAGTTTAATTTAAGATGGCTGCAGAGTTCTCTGTTTAAATAATCTGATGTGTCTTTGGCCTCTACACAGGTGTCTCTGGTGCTGGTTCCTTCACCACAGGTGGCTCTGGTATTCTTCCCAAAAGCCCTGCCATATGGATTGCACTCCAGGCTCGTGCTCCTCTGCACGTCCTTTTGCTGTGGTGGGAGGACAGCGGGGCTTCAGCAGTCCACAGCTCTGAGAGATGCCTGGAGCTGCAGATGTGTGCTGTGTCTCTGTCCCCCTGTCACACTCACACTCCTGCTGGGGACACCCTGGATGCTGAGGTGCAGACGGTCACTCCTAATCACCTGTCAAGCTTGGGACCAGTTCCTTTGGCCGTGCCTCAAGCATTAGCCACGTGGGAGTCACGGGAATGTCTGCCCAAGTAACAAAGACAGGATAGGATCATAAACTTAAATTATTTGATGTTTTCTTAGATAGTGACACAGACACTTAAGAAAAAAAAGGTTTTTCAAGTCTGACTTTTAAAATAGTCTAAAAAGTCTGTCTAGAATTTCCTTTGCCTTTTCTAGCTCCATAATTTGATTGGCTTTTAGATGATCAGCATTTCCAGTCAATAGACTTTTACAGAGCCCATAATCATTTGAACATACACATTTTCATTTTCTGTGGTCAACATTCCCACTTACTTTTCTTCATCTGATGATTAATGGTTCTATTAATTTGTAACATTCATATTCCCTCTCTACAACCTAAAGAAAGGAACTGGTCATATGGGTAAGGTAAGGATTGTATAGACTGAGTTATCTTACTCTGACTAGAAATACACTTTATATAGTGCCATTGCAGCAAAAACCAAAAAAAGACAATCCTTCAGAACACGGCATATTTTTGAAATGATTGTGGATTTCAAATCATTGTTTTGGGGGACTTGTTGAAAATCAATACGTGCATCAGCAATACCAAGAGGAACATATATGTTATTTGAGCCTTCCATTGCTGCAGCTTGGAGATAAACTGCCCGTGTAGCAATGTTCCCTTTTACTCATTGCCAGATGCTATCAAACGCTGGAAAAAGTTTCAATCATGGATGAAAGATTAATGTTTATGCTGCCATGGAACACAGTGTACAAATGTTGCACTATCCCATGCGCTCTGCAAAGTGCACGGCTTTTGTTAATCTGCTACAGAGTACGCATGGCCAGGTCATCCATCATCTGTGTACTTCAGGGTCTAGGTAGGTGCTCTGCCAGAGTGTCATGTGGCCTCTCTAAGTTAGAGACAAACCTTTCGCCTCATACTTTTCCTTGAAGCCAGACAAACGTGGCTAATCCTACTCTGAAAGTGCCCATGCTCCATGGATTTCTTGCTGTGGTGTAAGAATACACAACTGGGGAATAAACCCTCTTTACTGTCCATCCCAGTGACTCAAGCAGGTCAAACATCTCTTCTAAATCTCTTCTTTTATACAGAAACAAAGCTGCAATCCAACCGCTGTTCTACTGCAAGTTGTTCTAGAGTGGCCCAGTAGCAGGTGGGGGATTATGAACCTGGGCATGTGTTGGTTCTTTGTGCTAACCAGAAGAATATGGTAAAGTCTGAAAAATACACATGTGCAAGGATGGGTAAGACAATGCTAGCAAGGCAAAATGGAAGTGTGGCCTTTGAGATTATTAAAATACTGTGTAAATACCAATTTTTTAGGCTCTGTCTGTACTCTATCAGCTTGAATAGGGTACCACTTGAACATTGCATTATTCAAAGTGGAAGAGCAGTGATATTATCTTGGACTGCTCTCACCTGACTGTAGCAACCTTAAAATTACATAAGTCATAGGCAGTTGTGCAGGATCTCTGCAGTTAACTGTGAGAGACAGACACTTCAAAAGCTGTCTGGAGAAAATGGAGGAGAGAAATCTCATCCACAAGTGAAGTTTCATGGGAGCAGTGAAGTGTCTTGAAAGATTAACCAGTGGCAATTATTTGCATGCGTATTGTTTGTTGCACTAATAGCACTTTTATAAATCATAGTTTCATAAAAAACCCCTCAGTCATTTTTACGTAACAAATATCTTAATATCTCTGGAACAACATGATAGCTCTATCAATCAGGCTTTTCACAATTAGACCAGCTCTATAACTAGCACATGTTAAAGGAGCCAACATCAGTTTTTTGTTTATTGCTGAGTTATGGGATGGAAGAAGAAAGAAGCTATCCCGTTTCAGTCATGCTCAGCACATACTAGACATTGGATTCTTTGCCATTGTTTGGATAAACCTGTGCAGTACTTAGTTTTGCAGAGGAAGGAATAGTTGATGTAATGCATCTGATTTACTTACATCCTCAGTAAAATACTCTGGAAGAAACTTTTTCAAAAATGAAAAAAATAACCTTGTATAATACAATGGAGACCCTAGAAAACTTCAATTCCCATGTCCTGGTAAACGAAGGATTATCACTATCTTCAGAGTGTCTTAGTCTACAGATCTAGAATTTGTATAAGAATCATATTGGGCACTATGGGGATAGGAACTGATTTTTAAAATACAGCTGTCGAACTTGCTGAGGAGCAGGACAGAAATACACAGAATGGGTAAGGAGAAAAGAAGCACCTAGACAAAGAGTTCAGATTTGTCTTATTTATAATTGTCCAAGTTATATCACTTCAAGACAAGAAAATAGGACCAGCAGAAATACAGAGCTGTCTATTTTAGTTAGATTCAGCCACAATCTGCATTTTGTGGCAGCAAGAGAAGGGCTCTCCCAGTGTCAGAGCAAGAAGGCAAGGCTGTACTTGCATGTTCTTTGACCGTGAGAGGCAACAACACATTAATCATCATCTGATTAATCATCATCTAATTGCTTATGGATGCATATGGATTTGTTTCCAAATTGCTCTTCCAGAAACTCTGTTCCTGGAGCTACACGAAGAGTTATGAGTAATAGTTTACAAAGAGGAAGTAAAGACAGAAACCCAACAAAGCAGAGAACGGAGGGGAGATCTGCTAAATGCAGCTTTGGCTCACAAAGTGGGGTGGATACAGCTCTTAAATGCTGCTTTCTGCCAAAAAAGAAAGTGAAAGTGAGATGAAAAGGTGTGTCCTACTCAAAAATACTTGCATATCCGGTTCCCTTGCTACGTGACTGCACTAAACTAATCCTGACTAAATGCACTGTACAGGGACAGTGAGGTGGGCAATATAACACTCCCCCACCACAAACCCAACAGCCCACAGGTGGCACAGGGCAAGACTCAGTTCCTCCTGTTGCAAACCTGCCTTGCTAGAAGGCCATTATTTCCACAATGTATTTGCTTTCCTTTCATTAGTAAGAATATTGCCAGCAGGAGTTAAATACTGCATTCCTCAAAAACTAAACTCCTACCAATTTCAGTGTGACCTGGAACCATTTCAGAGGGATTATACCAAAGATTAACCTGTCTAAAATATGAATATAAAATACAGTTCAAGAGAATTAAATGTTGCCTGAATAGGAGCATATAAAATAGCCCTGCTCAGAGCTTCACAGCCAGAAGTGGATGAGACAATGAATTTCCTGCTGTCACTGGCATTAAAGCAGTAGGTCTTGTTATGTTTTTCAGACAAATTGATTTGTTTTTATGCATTATCACACTGCGCATGATGTGCACCGCGAGAAAGAGATTGCTTCTTTCAGAACACAGATTCCTATCTAGTAAGAGCTGATCTAAGTTCAGTGAAATAAGTGGGACTACACTTGGTAGCTAACTGTGAAGTTGTCAGACAGAAAATGAACAGAGCGCTGAGTATGTTCTCCTTCACTTTGTTTCTGTGTTCTTTTCTTTACAATACGATTTCACCTTGTTTACTTTCTAACATACTCTATCAATTTCTTCTTGGCATCAATGCTGAATGTTGTTGGGAATCAGATAGAGAGCTGGTATTTGGCACCCACAGATACAGATGGGAGGAGGATTTGACACTATGCTGACAATGTTTCACTTTTCCAATTATGAAGGATGTAAGTATCAAAGAACAAAAATATTAGACATTATTTTATTACAGGTCTCAAAGCTATACATGGTCTCCTAATGAAGTGTCACAGCCATCAATTAGCTGATACACAGTGGTTCTGTAGAACTTGGTGCAGCCCAAAGCAACATAGCATGAAATTCTTGTTTCAGAAATCCATGGGGTTATTTGCATGCCTAAAATACCTACTGAGGTGCTTGCATATCAGAGACTCAGTGGGGAAGAAATCTGACAGTCACTACAGTTTTCATCATGGGAAATTGCTATTCTTTAGGATGTATTTTCTATTTTTCAGCAGAAAATCCAGCTGTATTTTGTTTAACATGAATAAGTTAGCAAAGGAAAAAATGGCTTGTGACGCAAAACCTGACAGACCTCTCAGGACAGTTCAGTCTGTGCTTTTGGCCATCTCTAAGTGGCAGCCACTTTCATTAGCAGTTGACAGACTTGTCGACACCCTGCTTATTTCTTGTCTCCCTCCTACTTTATTAAGTCTCCGTGTGACAACCAGCCACCTGTAAAGCAAAGGCTGACTGCCCACTGGTTTGATGCCACATCTGTAACACGTTCTGGGTTACTCAACAGCTATTCTAGGAAAGCAGCTCTGGCTCAACCAGGAGATGCTGAGGTGCTGCCAAGACTGGGAAACAGGGTTGACTGACCAGGATACAGGCAAAGAGGCTGATAGTGGCGCTGACAAGAAGAGAAATGTGCCAGAGGAAAATACTGGTATTTTCCAGAATACCACAGGTATTGTTCTTAAAGAGGACGGCAGAGAGAACAGTAGGAAATTAATTACTGGAGGAGTCTTTTCTTCCTACAGCTGTGTATAGAGAACAGGAATACTAAAAAATTCCCAAATTTCAACTTTTAAATCTTGCCAGAAAGAATAACTGCAGTATGCACACACTGTGGGCCAGACTCTGTGACAAGCATTTGTACATTAAGGAGTGATTTGCAATCACAGGCCTTGGCATTAATCAGCATTAGTAAGTGGGGTGAGATCCCTCTCTATGGACAGCTTCAAGTGTTACTTTGAAGAGTGCTGTTGTAGCAGAACAATTAGTTCAGAACAAGTCACTGGAGACAAACAGACAAGTGGAAAAGCTGAGAATAGGTGGCTTGGAGTGAGCAGGAGCGTGGCTCTGAAATCACCCCCATCTATGAAGGATGGGGACCTTTAGTCATGGGGAAACTTCCATGATCACAAGGCTGCCCAATACCCACCTTTGCAGGCACAAGATGAGCATTGCATGGAGTAAACACAAACTAAGACTCTTAGTGCCACTTTTTTTTTCTTCTATGAAAACCATGCAAGCAGGGAAAGCAAAAGACTTGTAGTAAATCTTCCTATTCATAAAGAGGGCTGTTGCTGTATGGGAAGGATATCATGAATGAAATGGGGTCTGAAGCAAAAGGTACAGACCCCATCCTAGAAGCACTATTAACATGCATGCAGGAAAAGGCTTGTGTAACCTCAGGATCCTGAGCCTCAAGGTCTCTCCTGAATGTGGGTACTCCTGTCTGGGAACTGAACCAAGTTTGGCCAGTTCTTCTAAAATGCTCTTTTGGAATCTTTTGTGCAAATAGTCTAATGGTTGAAGCATTCATCCACAGAGAGGGAGATGTGAGTGAAAGGCAGTCCTGCAGTTGAGGGTCTCAGCTTCTCAGTCTGCTGTCCCCAGGCACGCCAATGATGAGCCATGAGCATGACGCTGCTGCAAAGACTCCTCCTTGAAAACTATGACACTGTACAGAAAAGAGGTCAAGTCTTGTGTGTCAGAAAGCAAAAAAAGGCACAAAAGACAAGACCATGTGATCTGGTGCCCGTTGTCTGTCTCAGAGATGTAAACTACTGTAAAGATTTGTGAAGTTGTTCTAAGGGTGTTTCCACAGGAAATGGATAGTGACCTTGCCACATGAGCTCACTTTCCAAGCATAGAATTCCTGAGCAGATTTCCTTCAATCATCCTGTTCAATGCCTTCTTCCACTGGAAAGAGGGATGTTTCTTCACCAAAGATTGAACGGAGGTTTGAATCCTGTCAGAGTCTGACACTGGAAATTTCCCACTTGCTGAATTTTGTAATTATGGACAGCTTGATTTATGAAGAATAGAAATAACAATCAGTCTGGCTGCTACTGAAAATGGAATTCGGCAAAATGCATACTGATCCAACCTGGAAACTCCTCAGTTTCTAAATAAGCAAAAAGCTCAAGAAAATAATTAATTTTAGCTAATGGTGCTGGGTAATTAACTCACAGTTATGCAATAGTCTGTTTCCTTCATTTCCAGTTTGGCACATACAGCTTGGTTTAAGCTCATAGAAAATTTTTAGATTTATGTACCCTCCCTCCAAAATGTTTAATTTCATTGATTTTAACTACAATTGGTGCATTGTGACTATGTGGAATTTTGCACACTGTGGTATCAAGCACTGCTTATAAGCAACACATCCTGAGCATGGAACACACAACTATGTCTCTCTTCAAACTGTACTCTTTGCAGAGTTAAACTTGTGTCTAATATTTCCTCATATCTATTTAGAAATGTTTCCATTGATTTTTCATTTTTCCTTTTCAATGTTCTTCAATTGCTTCTCTGAGTCTGATTCTAGTATTTGTACGAAGAATTCAGCTAACAACTGAAACTCAGAGACTGAAAGAACATTATTTCTGCTCATCTTCTTCCATAAAATGATATTTTGAATGGAAAATATAAAAACTGAATAAAGAACATACTGATACATATTTCAAGCACATAAGCATTTTCTCTTCATTATAAAAACTTAGAATGAGGTGTTAAGAATATTTTGATGTTATATTTCAGAAGTTGACATTTTCATAAACTAGGTTCCATAAATCCACGGGTTATTTTTACATAAATATAAAGACATATAAAATATTTTAAAAATGAAAATATGTAAATTAGGAACCCAAAAACATGATGTCTTTTAATTTTAACCAAGCTTTCTGACGTTTCACAGTGCTGCAAAATGCCACTGTATTGAGCGCATCCACTCAACGGCACGAATGTCCTGAAGACATCCTTTGAAGGATAAAATGATAAAAAGAAATACTGTACCAGTTGGATCGAAATCTGGAAAATAATCCGGACAATTCTGAGCAGTGAGCCTTCCAGCAGGTGTGTCATCCCAGCACAACCAGCCATCCCATGTTCGGTTGCAGAACAGACCTGGACATTTAAGAGGATTGCAGGAGTTAATTCAACATAAAGTCTCCCCTGAACCACTCTGTTCTAGCCTCTTGAGGAATATTGCTGCCTGCAGACGATCAAATTTTCTTTTTGTAATATTCTCCTTTGTTATTGTTACACTTAGAGTGGCATTCAGGTGCTACAAGGTACTTGTTTTTGCTGACCTGATGTTAGCGGTGATGTTCTTTTTATCAGAAAGTTATGTTTTAAAACCTGTTGAACTGAACTTTGAATGCAGGGTCCAATCCTACAAATTTCTCTCCTTGATCTTCTTTCTGTCCTCAGCTATAAGCATGTACAGTAGTGGTACCCCAAGACTTATGAGACACCCAGTTTTCATTTCACCTTTTGCTGCTCAGTAGGTCTGAAAACCAGGTGTTCGAAATGTAAAGGTAGGAAGTATTTGTGGGGACATCCCAGCTAAAAGCAACATTTTCAGAGACAGGTCCCTTTAAGGCTGTTGCCTTGTTCAGCACCAGAGATCGGTGATGGACAAATCCGGTGAAGGAGATGCAAGACTGATCTGTAACAGGCAGATTCTGCCTGCTGATGTTGTCTAGGTAGGCATGCTGTGATCCCGTGCTCATCATGCCCCTTCTGGGAAGGTGGTGCTGTTGAGGCTGTGGGGTGTTCCCAGCCCCCAAACAGGGGCAATGCTGGGAGGCAGAATACAGCTCATTGCTGATCCCCGTTAGAGGGATTGTACATGCCATGGTCCTCAAAATTGTGCTGTAAGACTGCTTCCTGTAACATGACTCATTGTGGATTTATATAAGAAACACATTAAAACCCCCCTAAACTTCCTAGTTATTTTCCATTCAAAACCAGGTTGTGTTGGGGGAAAAGTATTTATCATCAAGACCATCAGGTTAAGGTGAAATAGAATGAAAAGATACATCTTAGCTTTTTTTTGCTCTGGGCCTGAGGAAGTATCAAAATGGAGGTTGTTTTTGAAAGAATCATATAGAAGGCACCTAATAATCACTGAAAGTTATCAACATATGGGTAGCTAATTGCTTCTAGAGCTTTTGAAACTATCCACAGGTAAACTTTCTTACTGAAGTAAGAAATCCGTAAAAAGACATCTGAATTGTTCCAATTCGTACCAATAACTGTTTTTAAGTCAAGCAGTTGTTGATTAAAAATAGAAAGCATAAAAATTTCAAAACTTTTTTTTCCCAGATTAGATGTTGTTCAGAAAGGAAATTTTTATGTACACTTTTTCTTCATTAGCTGAGATTTTATGCACATATATTTTTCAGTTATCAAGTTAAATGTGCTAATGTTACTTGTTTACTTAATTAACCAATCGTCATATCAGCAGTTTGTTATCTTTCCTTTAGGCATTGTCATGTTCTCCTATATCTTTGAAATGTATCTGAAGACTTTTAGGAATATTTTTGTAATGTCAAAGAAAAAAGAAGAATAGAAAATGATTGCATCTTGAGCTTGTATTTGAAAGGTTGTGCCAAATGGAGTTGGAGGGAATTTCTAGTTTTAAAACTTTAAATCCTTTGCCTGGCCTGATAAAGAAAAATAATCACATAGGTCAATCTATACATCATGGGCTTGTCTTTCAAGGTAACTAACAGGATATGTATATGCATACATTTATCTTTATCTGTCTATCTATCTATCTATGTATAATACACACACACATATCTCTACACACACACTGGGGTGTTCTGGAGGGGTGGTCATGTGTTTCCATGTGCCTGAGGTCCTCACTGTATTATGTCTTCAGTTCAGAACACAACTTCACTGGTGCTGGCATCATTCCTTAGTCACCCACTATCTTCATTCTGAGTTATAAACGAATTAAGTGCACATTGCTATGAAAATAACAGCCCCCAGTGGCACCACTTAAATTTGGCTGCCAGCTGAAGGAATGCAGGGACTGCCCTGTCATCCTCCTGCAACAATGCTGCCCTTGAGAACACTACTAGGAATTCACGTCTCGATATATATAAATTCCCAGCTCGTGCTGGAAAACTCGCTTTTTGCAACTTATCACACAAGCAAAGTGCAAAAGAAAGGTGAATCCAGTGGTTACTATCAATGGATGCAAAAATTAGGTGTTTACAGAGCTGGAGACTAAAAGAGTAATCTAACAAGAAATGGTAAGTTATTTTCCTCACAAGTCCAGCAACTAAAAGGCTTTTTCACGCCTGAAACATCATTCTTTCTGTCCCATAACCCTGTTTAACTGCTTGTGGGTATTCTCCATCATTGGCCTGAATTAAAACCTATTTTAAGCAGTAAGAATCTCTATATTCATTCCCAAACATTTCTGCATCAACACCTGGTTATCTTAACATCTAACTCTTCTTTGAGTTTTACACAGCTCAGTAAAACTTTTAAGATAAAGAGCTGTAGAAATGTCTTCATTCTTGTATTACAAAAAATCCCACATTATCAACACCTCTATTAGGCTGGGTGTTTTTGTTAATTTTTAAAAATATCTTTTCCCTTTAAACTGTGTCCTCAGCATCTGTTGTTTACTTGCATAAGTCTCACACTGTAAGTGTCACACTGTGACATTTTTTTCTCTAGCTCCTCAGGTCTTCTTTCATACCTTCTGTGAGAAAAAGTGACCAGAACACTCAGTCCCAAACAGAAATGCTGCTTTATATTAGGCAATTGTAGCACCGGTATTACTTGTCTTCCCTTTTTATTAATCTTCATATATGCCTCATATTCAGAAAAGATGAGTGCTCAGTGTTTTATAAACCTCTTTTTCCTATTGTTGCTGCTGAATGTAGAATACATGGAACTTGTGTTGGTACAGAGCACGACAGCCAGCAGTCAATACACAAATCACAAAAATTTGGAACAGTGAGTGGAACAAGGAGAACAACATTTATATTTAAGATTCACAATCAGGTGTGACCTTGCTGAGAGGTTTAGGAAAGTGCTATTCCCAAAGCAAGAACAAGAGAGATCCAAGCAGCAAAGCACTGAGCTGGAAATGTAGGTGACAGGCGAAGGAAGAACTGTTCATTCCCTGGGCTCCTTCCAGGCTCTTTTCTTTCTTTGCACTTAGGAGGATACTAAGTAAGTGTGAATTTGATTACTGCTTGTGGAAAGGAAACTGCACCCTGAGGAAGACTACGGGTTAGTACAGAGAAGAAAATATTTTCTTATAGTTATATAACCACACACGGCAAAATACAGATTTTTTTAAAACCCTTTTTACCTTTTTTCTTGTATGGAGGAGCTCTGTTCATCCTCTCATAACATTTGAACTGTGAATCTATTATCTTCTGTCGTATGACTGAATTTTCAGTTACTACAGGCTCTAGTGTAGGATCAGTATAATTTACAGTAGAAGAAAGACTTGGAACAATTCTCTGTACGGAAAGGAAAAGCTGTTAGTACAACTGAATAAACAAAGAAGATTAAATTAAAAAAAAAGTGAGGACCAGAAATTTCTATTATTTTTTCTTCAAAGAATGAATTCTTCAAACTTGTACTATTTACAAAGTAAATGCTGAATTTATTAGTTTACCTCATTAAAATATGAGATTTTAACCAAGCCATTTTTCTTGGCAAAGAGAGAATTATTAAATACTTGATAAAGGCTTCAAAATCTTTTCAATTAATTTAGTGTCTGCAAGACAATTTTCTATCTTCCCAAAGTTAACCCCACGAATTTCTGCTCACTTGTGCTGATTTCTCTCTAGACTGTGCAGACAAAATACCTCAGTGCCACAGCCTTTGCTTTGAATTGATTATTTCTTGTTTTATATCATGTCTTGAGCTTCTGCAACTCTTAAAGTCATAGAAACACAGGGTAGAGTTTAAACTTCAATACCTGACCTTAGCTCCTAGTTAAGTACCTAAGCAGACTCCCTAAATTTGATAGTCTAAATAGCAAGATCTCTTTGGTCTAGTGGCATCTTCTGAATTATCCCATTCTGAGCTGTCTGCAACTTAAAAGAAAGTATCATTGCCTCTGAAAGGCAAAGATCTCAGTTAGAGAGGACAGTTATGTTCTTTTGCCTGCCATCCATCCATCCATCCGTCCGTCCGTCCATCCATCCGTCCGTCCGTCCATCCATCCGTCCGTCCGTCCATCCATCCGTCCGTCCGTCCATCCATCCGTCCGTCCGTCCATCCATCCGTCCGTCCATCCATCCATCCGTCTGTCCGTCCATCCCTCCCTCCTTCCTTCCCTCCCTTGAACAGCCAAGGTCTGTGAGCAGAAATGAAAGCGTGGAGCTTTAGTTTGTTCTGTTTTGCCTCAGTCCTATATTAGGACTCTTCTCTGCTTGAAGGTGATAGTAAATGATTAGTTCCTCTGCTTCCTCACACAAAAGCAACATTGCTGTAGCACTTTCCTAGCATGACCCTCTGTTTTCCCCTATACTAAATGGTACCAAAGCCATCACAAGCACATTCAGACTCATTTGCAGGCTGCTTCAAAATCTAGGACTCTCATAAACACGCAACCTTGACCTTTTTAACAGCAAATGCTAATACAGAGGCCTTTAAGCACGCATTTGTAGTTGTTTGAACTGAAAGCATGACAGATTTGAAAGTTCAAATATTGGCTTACTTCTTACATTTTGCTCCCCCTTTTTATTGCACATCACAGGCAATTCTGTTGCATCAAAATGTTACTTTTTTCCCCCATTTGCACACTACAACAGCTTGGCAAAATACACAGCAAAACCACAGTATGTCTGACTTAGTTGAAAAAAAAGCCATTACTTTTATCCTGATACTTCTGTGCCAAACCATGTCAGTTTAATCTTTTTATACTCTTATGTCTAATAAATTATATTTTCTAATCTAGTCTAATCTAATCTAATCTAATCTAATCGGTTTTGACACAGACATTTTCAACTGTGTACACCTGCTAGCTGGAGGATATAGAGACAGTCAATCATGTTGTACTTGAGTAGGTGCTTGAAATAAAATAGGAGTAATAAGAAGGAAAATAGTTTCCGGCAGAGATAATTTTATAGAAATTTTAGATGTATGTATACATCTACCCCCCCTCCCCCCCAAAAAAAAGATACGCTTGGACAATGAAGCCATTTGGAACCTTTCATCTGGCCATCCAAGTGAAGAATTAAGTATCTAGAAAGTTAGAACAGGAAATACAGAAGCAAAGCCAAACATCACAGATCCCTAACTTTTAAAAAGACTAAGGGGAGCAGCTGGAGTCCCCAAGAATCATTTGAATACCAGCCAAGCAAAATCCTAAATCCAGCACAGGAAAGTGTAGATGAGGTTCTTCAGACACCCTCAGCTTTGCCTTAGCCCTTCATGTCCATATCCATGTCATAGGCTCTGGTGCTTCTCTGAAGTGACTAATAGATACTCCACGCTAATTTTTCCCGTTCTTACTCTGAATAATACCTCAGTTCCAAGCTGTTTGTATTTAAGAGAGAAATAAGAGTTTAATCACAGGAAGTTAGGAGGATTTCTGTGGCAATGCCTTTCTTCTTGACAATTTCTCTGTGATTCTGGGCCAGTTTGGGAACACACCCATGTGTGGGATGATGGTTTTGAGGTGTGAAATACAATTCAGAGACTAAACTCATTGTACTCTTATAATAGTTTCATTACTTGTAGTGTGTAATTCCTGAGGAGGTCAGCTCTTATTGGGTACAGGTTAATGAGAATATTTTGATACTTGGAGGTAGAGAGGACGTGTTGTGGATAGACTAAATGTCTTGGATTGTGTATAAAATTATGTAAGAGTGCTCAACCATGTAACCAGAAGGCCCATTCTACTGCCCCTTTACAAGGCAATCATGGCACAGCTGAAATTGCCAGCAAAATTTCTACTGCCCACATTTAGGCCAGGAATTCACTCAGACGGATTAAAAATATGGATGAGTTGTGTCACTAAAGCTCATCAGTGGAAACACTTAATGGCCTCCAGTAAAACGAAAGCAAGTTTGGATAAAAAATGGAGTAATAATATTAGATTTACAGTTGTCCTTTAAATGGTCATTTTCTTTTTTTTCTTTTCCTTTTTTTTCCCTTTTTCTTTCTATTAAACACAATGACTCAGAATTTCAAAGTTAATTGCCCAAAACTCTTTCCAGGCACTTTTTACGTAATTTAATAGCTCGTGTGTGAAATCAAATTAAGGGGTTATACGTAGGTATGCCACAGGTATTGTTCATCTGTGATATGCCCTTTAAATGTACTCTTTCCTTTGATTGCTATTACTCATTTCTGTTTGCCTAGATTTGAAAAGCTGGCCTTGGAAGCTTGAACATAATTTTTTCTGCCTTAAAATCAGATTGCCTCTTCAGCAGATTAATGAAATACTAATTTTGTGGCTTGCTGGAGGTGGAGAAGTCATATCCCTGTTTGAAACATTGGTTTTTTTACTATGTGCAAGAGGATCCCATGTCCATCACCCAGAATTTAAAGTCTGACCTCCCAAAGTCAGTCCAGTGGGCTGGTGATCCCGCCTTTATATACCTGAAGTTCAGTCAGACAAGAATCTTGATGCAGTTTGTGATGCCAGATGTAATTATTCGTTTTAGTCTTTCTCACTCCTTACTGTAGGGATCAGATAAAACTAAATGGGGCAGGAAGACATCTCTGAGTCATTATTCTCTTATTAGAAATAGCAGGCGCTTGGGTATGGCGACATGGGAGGGAAAGCTTAGTATGTACCATGTTAATGGGAGAGGCTGGGAATGTTCCATGAATCTCTGTTTACCAGTGTTTGTATATGCTCTCATGGAATTCACAATTGTAACTCATCTCTGATACTATGTTTTAATTGTCATATCAATGTATTTTAGGAATTAAGACTTAAAACACACATTTGTACCACAAAAAAGATGTCAATTAACCTTCACCTCATAACTACCTACAAATATTGAACCTACAAAATATGAAACAAATTTTAAATGTTCAGAGTCCATTACTGCCCATTAAAAAGCCTTCCCATCCACTCATCAGATACTTCAGATGTAAATATAAATGATGTTTATACAATAACAGCATGCCTCATTCATTTATAAACATTCTTTATTGAGGAGAAATTAATAATTCACAAAAATTGATGTGATCAAATGCACTGAAAATGCACTGAATTCTTCAGAAGAAAACTGTTTAAGTGATGTCCCATGCAGCAGTTTAGCAGCCGTACATATGATGTCACTCCTAAAAGTCCAAGTAAATGACGTCATACATACGACCACCAAGCCACCACGTGACAAATGACTGATATAAGAAAGTGAATTATCATTACAAAGAGAAATAACAGGCTGCTGGGAATGCTGAAGTTCACTTTATACCTAGAATGAATAAAGGATTCTGAGAAAGCAATTTGGCTTTATTATTAAACTATACAGGAGTGAATAAACTATGCCCTGGTTTCTGTAAGAGAAACTGCTGTTAACCTGTGCAAGACTGTGCTCATTTCTGCAAGAGAGAATCCAGATAAAGTAAGCATAAAATTATTTCACTTTTCCCCCACAAAGTATTGGACATGATGAACAAACATTCCCAAATATTTTTCTTCTGCCATCAAGGAGCTTGCAGGACACTAACAGTAACTATACATGACATTTAGGAAAAGAAGGCATTTGTAGCTGTCTTTGATT
Source organism: Falcunculus frontatus (assembly GCA_013398115.1). NCBI lineage: Eukaryota > Metazoa > Chordata > Aves > Passeriformes > Falcunculus > Falcunculus frontatus. Next base: position 310,936 of record VZRV01004286.1, read on the forward strand.
GTAGCTGTCTTTTTCTCTCCTTCCACTAAATATAGTAATTTAGCAACAATTATTGGTGAGCTCAGACTAGTAGAAATTCTGGATGCTCTAACTGTTTGTTATTGATTTCAACAGCTCAACCATTCACTTGGTGTAATACTTTTAAAACTGCTGTGTGCAGTCATCACTTTGTGGATCACTGAATTCCTGCTCTTCAGCACATCACATTTTAGAGCAAGAGCTCAGCATGATTTAGACGAGTTGCAGAGCCCCTCTCACACTTTGACTGTGTTTGAACTACTTTTCAAAACTGCTAGTGTAGTGTTGGAACAGATAGGAAAACAACCGTGATACCTTAGGAAGGTCATTAGCATACGGCATTCAGTAAACATAATAATTTCTATCCATCACAAGTGTGCTAGCAAGCAGCAGGCAATTTCTTTGGGGAAATACTACAACATGACATGTTTTACTTAATCACTGAATGTTAGAAATTTCCCGTACTCTATCGCTGTTGGAGCAGGATGGTAATTATCTCAGTGAGATCCCATATGACTAACACGGCAGATTTTGGCAGCTGTTTAAACAAACATGAGATTGTCAGGCACAGTAGATGAAGACAAGGTTGTTGTAATGAAAAGCAAGTCACAAATCTTACAGTTCTTTTCCATTTCTACAAGATTTGCTTACATGAAGAAGCTTTACTTGCATGTTATCCTGACGAAAACTGTGGGCTAATCCAGAATACTTCATGGATATTTGCTTTCAGCCCTGATTATCATCTTGTGAGAGACCTCTTTACTGCAATCAGCTGCATAGCAACAGCCTTGTTTTTTAAAAAAAACCAAAGATGTAGTCAAAATGTCCTGTTCATTCCTGAAACTGGGTGAATAGAACAGAATACAGCATTCCTGTTTCTTGGGAAACCATGAGCATCTCGAGTCTCAAATTCTCACACTAATTCTTACCACCTTAAAATATCAGCGATTTGCTTTCCAGAGCTCCCCTCATGTGAGAACAGCTTCAGAACTTGTGAGTACACGTATCTACAGTGAAACAACCCATAAACAGTTACACGGGGAAATGTGCATGCAGAACAACAGCTCCCAAAGGCATGGTCTCAGGTGATGAGACCCAGGGGCATCTCACCATCCAAGGCTGGAGAAGACCCTGGGCTCCCAGAGGTGCCAGACAGCAAGAAGGCTCAGAAGAAGCAAGACAAAGGAGGCTGTGACAGATCTTCAGCAGCTCTTCTGGCCCATGGGAGGTCTGCTCTGGACCAGATGCTGGAAGAGATGCTATCTAAGCAGGAAAAGGCTTATTCTCACAATACCTGCACAGGCATGGGTTTCAGAGATGCACAGTGAGAGCCACTGAACTGGGCAGGAGCCCAGCGGAGTTGGTGGCCACACCACCCCACCACTGTATGTTGCCCTCCCAGATGTGAGGCTCAAGCAGGTGCACCACGGGCAGCTCCCCCACCACAGTGGCAAGGGCTTTACTAATGGTTTCTGGGTTCTGGCAAGTGCTTTACTGCTGTACCATAGCTGTATCCCAAAATACACCAGTATCCCAAAATACACCAGTTTGTGCAGTTACCGAAAATTACATGTAGGTTTCCATAGAATTAATTTTCAATGTTTTGTGAGCAGGAATTATTAATGAGTCTTTCAAGAGTTGGAAAGAAGTACCAGACTCTGTGTAGCTTTGTGACTGAGATTGTTACAAAACCTTGTAATCTGACAGATTTGGACTTAGCGAATGTCCACAATTTATTTTTCACTCAAAATGAATTTATTTTAAAACACAATATTGGTCTAGTGGGCCTGATTGAAAATAGTGTGGCCTTCAGCTGCAGCATCCATTTACTCCTTACCATGCATATTGTGGTTGGCTCAGGACATACAATTGGAGTATATGGGAAAAACTACTTCTTCAATCCTCATTTCCAGGGCCATTTGTAGGCACAGTTCTTACTTGACAAAATAAAGCAGAGAATACAGGTCTCTTCTCTCAGTGTCCTGAAAAATTGATTTGCCACACAGGAAAGAGACCCAAACCTTTTTCTTCTTCCTCATTCTCAGCAGTTTGATGCTGCTGGGCATGCTGTGCTGAAGCTCCATCTTTCTTGTGAAGAGAAATGTGCACTGAGGAGATGAACTAATTGCTTCAGCATACAGGAGCTCACGTACTTGAGGAAACAAATCTCAGTCACATTCTGTGGCTCTCAATAATTGCCAAAAACTGGAGAGCATCAGGTATAAAGTGAACTAAGACACAATGAACAGTTAAATTTTCTAATGAAATTTCTTTTGTATTGTAGAAGGCTATCTGGTGATGCGTTATCATGCATCCAAAATCAAGGGAATCCATCAAAGAGGAAGACAATAAGGAGTTGCTTTTATTTCTAAATCAGGTTTTGGAACAACTGACACTTCAGGATTTGTTTGGCAAAGATGAGTTATTATGGATCTGTACATGGAAGTGCTATTTATTCTATGCAAAAAATTACATATATAAAAGAGATGGTTTCTATTAGAAGGTACCAAACCCCCTTGGTGACAAGTCTAAAGGAGGTGGTGGGGAGGAAATGTCCGTGCACATCAAGTAAGTAGGGTCTGTGACAAAACATTGAAGGAGAGATACAAGATGAATCTGAGGAAGTCTTCTGCAAAGGACCAACACTGTATAGAGGGCAGGGTGTGCTCCAGCACTGAGATTGTGTTAGGGAATCACAGCTACCCTAAGAGATGAGATTTCAGGTGAAAGTCTCCCCTACTCAGTGGGGGTGACCACCACAGGGGAACCACCATCACCTGCAGTGGCACAAATGGCACAAACAGGGAGTGAATGGCCCAGAGGAGAAAGCAAGGACCCAGAAAGGTTGTGTTGCTTCGCAACAGCTTGCAGTAAGCAACTGGGAGTGCAGGTCACAAATGAGAGTATGACAGAAAACCATCAAAGTCATCAAAGAAGGGAGACCTAGAGGATGCCTTGTGGGGTGGGTAGAGGAGAAGGATGGGACATCACTCCTGCCTGTGTCACAAATTACTTTAATTATTATATTTTCCTCAGCCTCAGGCAGTGGCTGACATCTCACAGTTCTTGGAACAAAGGAGTTATTTGAAGAACCAACAGAGTCTTTTTGAAAGAGGGGCACACTTCACTCATTACAATCCGTAAATAAAATGCAAAAAATGAATGGTTTCTACCATCTACAGAAGGGGAAATTTTTGGAAAAATGACTGAGGCAAAATATTTTTCATATTTGATCTAACAACAGTATTCTGGATAAATTTAATGAAGGAAATAAAGCTTGTTCACGGTCTAGTTCTGTGGCTGTGGCTTCTTCCCTACCGAAAGGGAAATTAATCTAAGAGATGTCAAAGTAGAGCACAGTATGCCCACTGCAGTAGGGAAAGAAGGCATACAGAGACTGGAAGAGTGAAAATGTAAGGAAATTTGTGCTTAAATTATCCATAGAGGTCAGAAGCGCCCTTTGGTGCAAAGATATTTGAAACGAATGCAGATGCAGATATCATCGAAGAGTTTCTTAAAGAAATCCTAGCCTTGGAGTACTGCAGGGGTGAGCACAGAACTAACATTGCACACATGCTCTGCTGGGTGAGAGATTTAAAAGATCTGGGGACAACAGGGCAAGAATCAGTCCTTCAGGGTAGATCTACAAACCCATGCTGTAGGTCAAAGCACCTCAAGTGTTCAGAAGTGCTGTTGACAATTTTAGTTATCAGAATATTTACAGTCCTGTCACTTGACTGGGAGCAAAATAAGCTGGATCTGTTTCTTCATTTGGCAGTGGCTTTTCATAGGAAGAATTGCTGTTCTTTGTCAAGACCCCAGTCAAGCTCTACAGATCAGATGGGATTCAAACCAGAAAGAAGCTGGTCTGTCTCAGGCTCTTTGTTACAGACATCTCTGACCATGGCCAGTGCATTGTCACATGCACCCTTGCAGGATAGGTAGAACAGCCACCACAAATGGTCACGAATGCCAGAATACTCCAATATACTTCAGGTTAGAACATTTCTCTTGAGCATGGAGATGATTCCCCAAATCATTAACTAATTCTGGACAAATTCTTTTGGGACCAAGTTAGCAGAAATTTTTTAACTCTCTTCAATTCTTTCTCCTGCTCTTCAGCTCTTCTTCGACGGAGGATCCTAATCCTGAACCATGAATTCAATATTTTACTGAAGTAATGTGTTCTTTGCTGTTCTCCTGGGCTCTCCATGATCTCATTTAATTGTTTTCTTTTACCTCCTTCTATCCATTATTCTCTTACTGTTCTCTACTTTCCTTTCCTTCTTTTTATGTATATAAATTTAAGTGGCAAACACCACTATGGACAAATTATGCTAGGCTGAGAAGAGAGACACAACCCAATGAGTAAACCAGGGAAAGCAGTAGCTTATGGTCTCCAACATATTTTCTACAACGTGAGAGTTGATGAGGAGATACACAGAGATATTTCACATCCAAATGTTAAAAGAGAAGATGATAAGCAGAGGGGCAGGAGGACCTAACCAGCAAAACACAAGAAGAAGATGAAGAAAGCTTTCTACAGGAACACAAAGATAGAGTTAGATGGAGAATAAGGTGGCAGCCATCATGCAAGTTACTCATACCACACCAGGGTAGTGAGGTGCTTGTTCCTGGTGGCATCATTCAGACATATGCTGATCATTCTACAACTGAGGCTTTGGGCAGTATTCTCAATTCTGACTACCTGTAATGTCTGTGATTTTATGATAATCGCTAGTCATTTGAGGTTTCACAAGTAGACATCAGCAAAAGGATTCAATTTATGTGAGAGGTATTTAGTCAGGCAGAAATGAATTTACCATGTATTTAGAAACACAATTACTCAGCCATGTTGCATACATTAAAATAAATGTAATGTTGATACGAAATAGTTGAAAATAGCCTTTCAACTAAATAAATAGGCTTTATACCATTATTTCTCATTTCAGTTGCTTTCCTAGTAGCAGATCAACTATAAACAGTGAAAATCAATCACTACTTAAGTCAGTTTGTCTCACAGAACAACATTAAGGGCAGTTTTCAAACACATGTTCCCATGTCACTGATATGTTGTAGCCTGTAAAACACAGAAATGAAAAGTCATGTGCATAACCTTTTTCAGACTTGCAGTGTTGTCTCACCAAGAAATAATGCTTTCAAGTTCAAACTTTTATTAGATAATGTTATTAATCTCCTTTTGAAATTTATCAGTAGGGAAACTCTTTTCTTCACTTGTGCAGTATAACAAGTATAACTTGGTACTCATTTTTCTTAACATCAACACGAGTTTAAATACAGCAGGTGTCATGAGCAGTTCGGTTTTCTTGTACTTACAATTAGAAGGATGATGAGTAAGAAGCAACTCTGGCTTGATTTTTTCATTGTGGAGTCTTCCTGGAGAGACACTTTGTAGATGACCCTTCTGGGAATTAAACAACAAAAACAAAAGCAGTTTTGGACTTTATCTGTTATGATAAATTCCTTGTCTCTGTGTACAAGCATATTTTTAGACTTAAGAATGGACTCTGTGTGCATGGTTATTTGAGCACTCCCAGCCTTACACGTGCTCAACGTTGATCTAACTGGAGGTTGGTATGCTTTAAATTTAGTGTCCTCTGTGAATCTCTGGAGGGAGTACAGACGACGTGGGGTTCAGCTCCATGTCACTGTGTCACCAGCAGCAGATCTGGGTTAAGTCCTGTGTCTTTGTCAGCTGAGGCTACCCTTGTTGTCCTTTTTTCACCTGCTTCTAACCCAATACAGAGCTGCAGACCTATGAATAATCTGGATATTTTAAACTTGACCTAAAAAACCCAGGAAGATCCAGTTTGCAGGTAAGTGTAATACCAGGTCAAAACTCATATTTATGGGGCTAGAGAAAGCCAGAGTTTGAGTAATCTCTAGCTGGGTGAACAGGCATGTGTGGCAGGAAAAGAGAAACTGGGAGAAACACCACAGGATTACACACTCCATAATGCAGCTGGGTAGCTGGGCTATGGATAGACACGCAGCAGTGTAAGCCTCAGGCCGTCGAGCATTACTGCTTCAGCACAAAGTACTGGAGAGGCAGAGCATGGACACTAATCCACAGGTTTGAAGGGAACTGGATCAGCAAATTTTCGGTTTCCTATTTTCTTCCTACATCAACACTCATTTGGGCTATCTGGGAAAAATATCCAGGGGCCACCAGGTATAATCTTATTGCTTCACAGCTGTGGGAGTTCAAGCAAGCAAAGCTCTTTGCATTAGCACATCATTTTAAGCTTTATAAAAATGTAAGTTCTGCATTAAAGTGAGAAATGCAGCTTTTGTCAAAACACATTGTGCCTTCTGGTGTCTCACAGACCACTCGTGGTGTATGTGCTTGAGCAACGTGTGGCTGTGATCACCGTCAGCCACAGTAATGCAGTAAGCACTCACACACCCTCATTTTTCAGACAGCTTAAAAACTAGAAGCTGGGTGTCTACCCGGGCAGACAATCCTGTGAGCACCCTATACATTTGAAACACATAAATTTAATGGGAAAAAGCACAGGAACTCGGATGCTTAGTCTAGTTGACATGTAGTGAACAACACAAACATTTGTGGAACATTTGTCTCAGCAACAACATTGTAACAGCTTTTCTTGTCTTTAAATGGTCTGGAAAGTCACCCATTTTCAGAGAGGAAATGAAATATCGTCCTCATCTAAAGCACAAATATATAATGTCAAAATGTAATAAAGGTGTGGCACTCCCACTTCAACGCTATACATGTGATCCAGTGAGATCATTGCAGTCGCGTCACTGAGACTACATAAAACATAAAGTGATGGCAAAGAGGGTTCAGAGGGTTTATCTCTAATAAGAAGTAGATTTATTACTGTCTGAATCTTGCCAGAACCATTCTGCTGTGACAGAGGTAATGCAACATGCAAATCATATAGAAATAATATCTAATGACACTGTAAGCCACAAACTTGTATTTGATTTTCAGTGGTGGAAAACGCAGTTGAAGCAAAATATGGACAGCTAGTTCAGAGAAAAATGCCTGGAATTGTCTGCATATTTTCCAGGCTCTTCCCTGCACCAATACAAGTCTGTATTGGTTCAAGCTGACAATAAAGATTAATGAAGAGCATATAAACAGTGGCTCTTGGACAGCTGTACAGTGAGCAGACGTACAAGCACGAGTACGGTGTTCATCCAGTTACACACTGTACTGCAAGGTGCACTGCAGTGTGGTGTAGAGCCAGTTTGGTTGGTGCCTCTATTCTTGTAAGCCTCATCACTTCTGCTGCATCTGTAGGGATGTAGTATCAAGTAGGCAAAGGGAGCACTTTGCCTTACAAACTGTCAACAGCTTCAAAATACACAACAGTTTCTACAAATGGCAGAAAGATTAACAAAATAGTGTGACCTAGAAAGCATAAGCAAAATAAATATCAGCTGAATTTACCTGCTATATGTCTGCTTTTCCCGCATTTTTTTGCCAAGAGTGCCTGCAGCACTATGTTGGGTTACAGATATCGATGCAGGTAGATCTTATCCTCATGAGCTTTTGTGAACATTTGTTCTTATGTATTGAAAGAGATATTTACAATGTTTCTTGTGCTTGTCTCTGCTAATTAAAAAAAAAGCCATCTGTAAAATATTTAGCACATTATTTTCCCCTGTGTTAACTAAATTGACTGCACCATATGATACTACATAAGAGTAAATGAGTAAGAACTATTTCCCATGCTGAATCTTAACTAGTCTATTTATTTCTAGTAATTTTTCTTTTAGCCAGCTGTAACCACAGGAAAGGCTGACATGCCAGATAAAATCCAGCACCTTTTTTGTATTTCTCTTTCACAGAAATCTTTTCCAGTGACAAAAATTTCTAGAACTGTTGAGCAACAATATTTTAACAATCAAACTATAAAGCCCCTGATTAAGAAAAGGCTTTTTTCTACTTTAACCACAAGACCAGCCCATAATGCTGCAGCACACTTAGGCTGGCATCAGTACTGGATCAAGGATGATGATAAAGGTACATGCAAATATAAAGTGTTGGTCATTGGGCAAAGCAGAAACAACAGTGAGGCAGAAAGATTCACACAAGGGGAACCCCAGGAGATGGACTCTGTCAGCCTCCAGACAGAGGAACAAAACAACATCTCCATGGCTCTGCCCCCATCTCCAGTGATCCAGGTTCAGGTGTGACATGCCAGGCAAGCTGGGATGTGCAAAGCAGTATGCTTAAGTGTCTGCTGTTCTGGGTCTTTTGTGCTGGAACTATTGCTTTTTTACACGGACACTACAGCCCAGGGTCAGTGTGCTTGCAGCTGAAGGAAAGATGGACATCCCAGAGCACTGGAGCTGTGCTATCAGGAACAGAAGGTGGAACCAGAAATGAGTCTGCTCCCTGGAGCATACTCACACCATGACTCAACCACACATGGGCTTCCACGACAGTGCCCACAGGAGGCTGTTCTCCAGGCCTTCTTCTGGCTGCTCAGTACCACCTGACTTGTGCTAACTCCACAGCCACACTATAGGGCCACACTGTGAAGAGGTCAGGAAATTAGTTTTCAGCTACACAATTTTAAAATAGATTTAAATGGGGTTTTAAATTTATTTTTCTTTACCATTATACCTGGAGAAACAATAATATTTCAAGCTGTTTTAAGAATAGGTATTGCAGAGGCTTTAAGGTATGCATGAGGTTTTCCTCAGATGATGCTTATTACAATAAACAACAAGAATTATGGATAATGTGCTGATAGTTCTTAGGATCACCAGAGCTTATATAAGAATGATTATTATGGCAATTTAATACAGTTTAAAATTACCCAAAAATTGTTTTCATTTGCTGAAGTTCCCAAACAGGTTTTATGTGCTATGCTGATTCCCGTTCCTATACTATTTAGCCTTTTTCCATAAGTCCAATGATGTCCTTACTCAATATTAAGTTAGTATAACATGATTCATGCATTTCAATTCTAGAATACCCATATTTAGGCATTAATCATAAGTACATTGCTAAAGCCCAATACTTTTCCAGGACTGTATTAATTCTTCAGCCCGTGTTGCTTATAATAGTTACAAACAACATCCCTGACTGTTATTTAAACAAGAATATTGTTCTTTCTTTCTTTGCAAATGTACCATTTATGCACCTCATTATGTGCTAAGGTATTCCTCCTGCTTCAGCTGTAATACTAATACCAGTGACACCTTGGGATTAGTCTTGAAACTTATCTGAGGATGAACACGGCATCCTACTCAGTAATAACATCTCTTTGTCTCTGTCCGGATGTCTACAGGTGTAGTACTGTGATGAACAGGGCTTCAATTACAATTGCCACTGGGTTATCCAGAAGGTGGGAAAACCCTCCATACACAGCCATTTGCATGAGGCCAACAAGGGAAGTCAAATTTAGTCAGAAAGAAGGATGTAAGATGGAAGATTTAAGAGGGTAGTAGAGCAACAATCCTCCACCAAGTTCTGAAGAGAAAGAAAGAAAGAAAGAAAGAAAGAAAGAAAGAAAGAAAAAGAAAGAAAGAAAGAAAGAAAGAAAGAAAGAAAGAAAGAAAGAAAGAAAGAAAGAAAGAAAGAAAAAAAAAAAGAAGAAAGAAGGAAAGAAAGAAAGAAGGAAAGAAAGAAAGAAAGAAAGAAAGAAAGAAAGAAAGAAAGAAAGAAAGAAAGAAAGAAAGAAGAAAGAAGGAAAGAAAGAAAGAAAGAGAAAAAGAAAGAAAAGAAAAAGAAAGAGAGAAAGAAAGAAAAGAAAAAGAAAGAAAGAGAGAAAGAAAGAAA
>VZRV01004286.1:321045-379165 GCA_013398115.1 Falcunculus frontatus
AAGAAAGAAAGAAAGAAAGAAAGAAAGAAAGAAAAAGAAAGAAAGAAAGAAACCTGGAAAAAACTTATTTAATTATCCTGCTCTGATAAATCTGCAACATCATCTTTCATGACACTGCTGACATACCTTTGGTTGAGAAAATGGTTTTCAAAAGAGGACTTTGAGGAGTTGCGTCTAAGTACAGAGATATGATGCAAAAATGTCTTTCTCAGTGTGTTTATTATACTCAAAAACTTTGAAACTTCATTTGCCACCTCCCTATTAGGCTGCAAGTTCCTTAGAGAGCTTCCTTTCCACCCCATGCAGCTTTCTCAGGGTGACTCAAACCCCAAGGTATCTATGTTTTCTTACCTAGATAAGAGTTTCAGACCCTCTTGGGGAGTGCCTTGCCACTCAGCACAGAAGGCACCAACCTGCTCTGCCTGCAGGTTAACACTGGACTGGGAAACACTGGGCAGACACACCTGAGCAAGGCACAGGCAAGCCAGCAGATCCTGCTGCTGAGTGTTTTAGGTGTTTGGATCCAGGGAGGAGGTTGCAGGTCTGTTTGTGTGGCCAAAGCTGGAGATAGTTTTGAGGAAAGTATTAAAATGATCCCCTCACTCCCAGTGGGACATTTTACCCCTAGATTCCTAATTCAGGCTACTGCTTTGGGCCAGGAATCAGCCTTACATCACACTCCTACAATCCCAGGTCTTTTGCTGACCAGCATTGTAGTTATAGCCCCATCAGGCAGACGGGCAGACGAAATTCTGTGAGTTTAACCCCCACACCTGAGATAGGAGTAGAGCCAGTCCCTCCTATTTCCCCAGCACATTCTCCAGCCATTAGCCCGCAATAGTCTTTAAATGGTTTAAGTGGCACCAGGATCTCCTGGCATTTCCAATAGAAATGGTGAGCTCTGCTCAGTTATTTCTCATATGCCAGAAAACTGGTGACCATCAGTCCCAGGCAGAGAGATGGATCTCCTTACAGCCTCTAGTCAAGTGTCCAGGAAGATGAGGCAAGGCAGAAGATGTATCTACTGTGTCCTAGTCCTGTACTCCCTATGGCTTACCTTTGCACAGTACCTTGCTGTTTTGCCTCACCTTCCTTTTCATAGGGGACACCCCTGAGAACTAAAAATTCCAAGTTCTCAATTTCTGGTGTCAGGCACATAAAGACATTGTGACATTAAAATTGCAGGTATCTAGGACACTTGCTGCTTATCTCATTCCTTTTGGGAGTCTTGGAGACCCAAATGTTCAGTTGTGTGATGACTACTCAGTTGTTACTGTAACAGATCACAGTTTCCATTAGCTTGCCTGGTGGAGATTGTGAACTGCATGTCGAGTGTGTGCTATGTTAACAAACTGAAACTATCAGACATGGCAAATAGACAATTTCAGAATTATACTGAGCAAATGACCAAATAATTCTACTTTATCGATTAATTTGGATTACATGGGAGCTGCAATGCTTGATGCTTCATTTTTCCATTTAAAACCAGTCAATGAAAAGGGGTTATTTTACCTTAGGTTTCCCTTTAACCAAATCCTGTCCAATAAACTGGACAAAAATAGGAAGAAAGTAGCTGCAGACTTGTCTGTGTCTATTTTTAAGGTAATCACAAAGTTTTGAAAGCCCCCACATTACATATCTGAGCAGCCAATGTGATCATTCACACCAGAGAGAAAACTGAAGATGGTGGTTCTTAGACCGGGTAATATGATGGAGACAAGTATACTTTGAAAGAGCCAAAAAAAGCCAAGAAATATGTTTTGAATAAGAATTATTTATCTAGGACTTTAAAAATTTAAGAGCCAAATTATCCAGAAGATTTTCAGAAAGGCTGAACATTTTATGAAATAAAATATGGTAAAGCCTCAAAGGACTTAGAGGAGCGGATTCCTACCACCTGCCAGGGCATAACTTAGGAGGGGAGTGCTGAGGTGAGGCTGAGCACTGGCACAAATCCCATTTGTGTCACAGGCAGGTATGGGTGGGTGTAGTACTTCTGCATCCTCTAATGACTGTAAATCGGGGGTGATGCCTACTGCATATTAGTAGCCAAAAAGTCCCCAGTAGCCAAAAAAACCCCCTACTTCTTCAGTCCTTAGAAAGCCATTGCTAATGCCCCTCTCAGCTGTTGGACAAGGGGTTTTATGAAGCTGCAAATAAAAGCAAAGAAAATTTCAGGGAGAGACTAGCAAAGTATTTTTGAAATACACAAACTGGATTGTGTAATTAGTTTCAAAAAACTTACTTTTAATATTTTTCGAATGTCTTCTATGAAGTATTTTAGCCCAAAATATTAACAGGATTGTGTGAAGAGTCGCATACCAAGCAATTCTGGAGTTTGGCGTCTACAGGATCCTCTGTACCTTGTTGTATTTCTCTGAATTTGGCAAAATCATTCTGTTTTGCCCAGAAACAGTGTCTGAGGGACAAGGTTTTATGCCTCTGCACCACAGGCTCTGGTGATGCAAACAGTGGTTAAAGGAAGGGAGTTTAGAGATGGAGGAGATGGTGAGTAATAACAGCACATCTACCCCTATATAGATCAATTTAAGCTTTTGTGGAATTGAAATTAAAAGAAAATTGACTTTTATGCTTTTGCAGTGAAAGAAGCAACAACACATGCCATTACACTTTTACTTCAGCCATAGTGCAGTACAGAGAGTGGATCACACTGTGGCTCTGGAAAATGAGTTCATTGCCTTATATCACTAGTCAAAGGACGCACTCTTGAAATAATCTCACTGTTACAAAACAGTGATTGCTCACATAAGAATTACGTAGGCTCTCAGCACCCATCAAATTATCATAGAGTGGTTTGGGCTGGAAGGGTCCTTTAAATATCATCTAGTTCAAACCCTCTCTGCCATGGGCAGGGACACTTTCCACTAGACCAAGTTGCTCAGGGCCTCATCCAGCCTGGTCTTGAACACTTTGGGGGCATCCAAAACTTCTGGGCAACATGTTCCAGGGTATCATCTCCCTCATGAGAAATTCTTCCTAATATGCAATCAAAATCTGCCTTCTTTCAGTTTAAAAACATTGATATTTTCCTTTGACTACAGACCCTGGTCTGATTTGTCCCCATCTTTCTGGTAAGACCCTGTTAGCTACTGAAAGGCTACAATAGGTCTCCCTGGAGCCTTCTCTCCTCCAGGCTGAATGCCCCCTTCTCTCTCAGTTTGTCTTCATAGGAGATAGCTCCAGCCCTCTGACCATCTTCGTAGCCTCCTCTGAGCTCATTCTAACAGGTCCACATTCTTCTTACACTGGGGCCCCCAGAGCTGGATACAACACTGCAGGTGGGGTCTCACCAGAGTGAGTAGAGGGGCAGAATCCCCTCCCTCGATCTACTTGCCATGCTGCTTTTGGCACAGCCCAAGATACAATTGTCACGTCACCATGTTCATACTCGATGGTGAAGGCTTTAATTTTTTTAGTTTTTACAATCAAACTTGAAATGCTGAAGTTAAATGCAAACCTTATATTTCTGAAGGAACACTCAGGATTTTAGTAGCTCTGCTTTCAGTAATGGATAACAAGATAAAACCATCAATATTTTAAAAAACTTACTAAGTGCCAGTAAATGTTACCAGGTTAAAGTCAAGCATTTCCAATCTGTAGAACTAAGAAGCAGAAAAGAAACAGAAAGCTGTGTAACAAAGCAGAGGAATAAAATCTATAGCAGAACATTCCTGCTATTCTGAGTGCTCGAATAGTGGGACTGAGCGAAGCAGCTTTGGCCATTGGTCTGCCATTCAACAGATGAAAGCAACCACACTGCAGGAATGTCTAGCTCATTACCGAACATTCAGAACACCGAATGAACAAAGTAGAGCACTTCCTTGCCATTTTGCTACATCATTATGAATTTCTGGTTTAGCATGTCACACAGTAGCACAGTAAAATTTTAGTCTTTCAGGCCCAGCTGTGGAAGGTCTTTTCAAAAATGCTTGCAGTTTTGGGAGGACTTTGCAGCAGTGCTTGTACAATAAGCAAATATGCAATTATCTGATCTTGGAGGCAGTGAAGCTTAGACATAGCCAAAAGCTTGGAATGAATACTACCCTGCTGTAAGATGAAGATTTCAAAAGAATTACATACATTTATGTCAGACTATAATCTTTCACATAGCCCGCAAAATTAAAGCAGAAATTTAGAATGATTCTCTCTCTATATAATTTTTTTTTAAACAGAGAATACAGTTTTCACAGTCCTTATCACCTGCAAAAAAACCTTTGTGGGCAAGATTAATAATATTAGTATAATTTACCAGGAGAATTGTGAGGGTAGAGCTAAATATACATTGCTAAAGAAACTGAAACCCACTACATGGCTTCAGTCAAAACCTTTGAGTTAAGGAAAAAACTGTATCTATGATTGCCTTTTAATTTTAACTGGAGCAGCATCCCAACTGTACTGTACTTACAGCCTAGGTCTTACATACCAGACATGCCTGTCAATGTATTTAAAAATACTCTAACAAATACTTGAGTTCAGTGGAGCAAGAATATAATGACAAGACAGACCTGGAGGGACTTTGGAAGCACACATAAAGAGTCAGGGAGAAGAGAGAAAAACTGCAGGATAAGAGTTGAATTTAAGGTAATTTTCCAATTACCAAATTCTTTCTGTATCACATTGGAAGAATCTTCATATAGTTGGATGAATGTAGCCTCATATATGACATTCTTCCCTCTTGGATCAATACTTGTTTTAGTCAATACTTTGTTGATTCCATATATTAAGTTTTTAGTTAAAAATCTTTCTTTTGGTTGCAGCATATACTGGAAAGAAAAACAGTTATTTAATATTTGTTTGCAGCCAATTCCCTCTCAGTTTTCCATTCAATCCTTCCCCAGACAAACTCCCACAGGTCTTTTTTTTTCCCCCAACCATACATTCCTATAAATTATTTGAAGCAAGTGAATATTTTATGGGGTTGGCAAAAACCCAAGAAAAATATAATAATTTCTTATTATGTCAATGTTTTTGTAAAAGTCATATAAAGTGTGAAAAGTCCTGTGAGTAGATTGTTTTAAATCAAATGCACATGACATATATTTAAAGCATTTTGTTCTCGCTTGGCAGAATAGCTCATGCTACAGCTGGACGTAGGTTTCAATTCTACCTCAACAAATATGAGCCTGTGTGGAAATAATGCATTTTTCTTGAGGCTGGTTCTAATTTTAGAGCAGTTTTGTCAATAATGAATAAAAATCTTGATTTTGATTTGAGGTTAGGGTATATAATTGTTGTTCTCTAAGGGTTGTATCTAAGGTAATATTAGGGTATTTTAAATTCCATAATAGAAGGAAACAAGTTTTGAGATATTCAAACCCTCTTGTGACAGTCTCTGGAGAAGGCTTTGTATGCCTGAGGTCTCAGCTAACTTTCACAGATACACCAGTTGGTTTAGCTAAAGAATTTTTACCTCTGCTGATAAATCTTTCTTTACCGATGCTCTTAAATTACTGTATCTACTGCAACACTGATACTTCTGTATCACACCTACCCTACAATGAATAGAAAAGTGACCCACAGCTGTCACTGCATTTTAAACTATTTTTACAGCTATTCTAAAGATGAATAAAGATACAATAATGTAGTGATTGATGGAGATATAAGCAAAGATTGGTAAATCCGTAAAAAGAAGATTATCTGCATCACTTATTACAGATTATTTGAATATCACAGTTGTACTGCTTGGATATTGTGTTGTCCCTGTCAGGAATTATGGCACCATTACTATAAAAGGTTAAATTGAATGTAACTGTCTAAATTTCCAGTTGCAATTAGGGGAAAAATCTACACATTTCTCACTAAGGTATTACACATTCATTTCAGAAGTTCAACAGGCCAATTTACATACAGTAAATTACCATGAACTGACATTTTCCCAAGAGGTAGCTACTAGACACTAAAAATTCTGTGGAAGACTTCCAGACTAATGCACATGAAGATATGTACTTTCAATGATAACTAGGCAGGTGAGGTTCACAGTGCTTAGGTTAAAATAAAGGGTAAAATGGGTCTTTCCAAAGACCTGCAGAGAGAAGGTTAGTGTTATCTTCATGGATCCTCTTTTTATCTGTAGATTAGAGCAGCTTAGTGAGGAATACAGATGAGGGAATGGGAATCACTTGAACACTGAGACAAGTTATTCCTGGTTTAACTCACTCATATGCTCCAAGAAAAAAATATAAAAAGCCTTGGTTCTTTGTCCTAAACATCCTTCCAAGCTTACAGTCTGGAGTCCAGGGTTCATCCAAGTGTCCCAAAAGAAGTGCTGAATCCAGATGAGACACAGTGTATTTGCAGGATAACAAAACCAGGAGATGGCTAAAATAGATGGTGGCTGAAACAAGTGAATGTGCCTTGTGAGCTGAAAGGTCAGCCATTACCCATTACCAGCATCAATGATGACCTTTCAGGGACATCAGTGCCAGCCATGCAAACAGAATCTCTTGTGACCTCTTCCGCTGCTTATAAATATTATTAAGCAGAAGAATTTTCATAACCACTTGTGGAGTTCAGAGTCTCAGCAACACCTTCCACAGATCCTAAATACATGTGGTTATGAATGACCAACCACTTATTGCAGAAGCTTCATTGGAACCCGAGTATTCAGGTTCATGGAAAAAAAGCTTTATTTTCTGGCAGATCGGTAGTGGATGTAATGTTCCAAAAAAAAAAGATGAAGCATGAGAAAGCCAGTACAAAGGAGAAACAAGCTCTTTCACCACAACCTTCCCAGCCAGGAAGAGCAGAGCAGTGTTTGGATCTGTAAGTCTTTGCATCTTTCTGCCAAGATGAGCTATCATTAATAAGTTCTTGAGAAATTAGTGAAGCTCTGCTTGTATTAAGCTGCATTTATTGAAGATCTCTTCCTATCCTGCCTTCTGAGGACAACAATGAGAGTTCAGGCTGATTCACTGATTACAGGCTGACATTTTGCTTTTGCTGCCCACTATGCTGGGGGTAAGATCAGAGCCGGATCCTCCAAAGTGTCAAGGTTCTCATTGCCTTCAGCAGAACTGCCCTTCTATGAACCCTGGCTTTTTCTTCTTCCATTACACATGTTGAGTGGAGCTCTGAGACAGCACTGGGAAGTTAACCTATAGACCTTGAAAAGGAAAATGGCATAACATGGGAATGACTTGCTGTCACTTATGTTGGCTCCTCGGAGCCCCTTAAATGGTATACTGTTTTGTTTTTTATTAGCCTCCTGGCAATGTCACTGTCCCATTTGATATTGTTGTTATTATTTTCAAGTTAATTTATCTGATTTTATTCTCTTTTCATGTGTTATTTTGGATGTGACATTCTAGTAAGACAGATAATATGTAGCCTAATTTTGTGCTGGACAGGGCACCAGCAGGGAGCAGGGCGTCTCCAGAGCATCTTGTTATGCAGGGCCAGTGAGACAGGCTGTGGGTAAAGCATCTCCTGCTCCACTGTTAGCACTGGAAGCCTCTGGGGCCACTGCAATTCTCAAGCAAGTCAGTCAAAGTCCAATTATGATCACTTATAACATATTTCTTAAGGATGCCAAAACTAACTTCAAATGCTTCCTTATGCCAAGGTTCGCTTTCAGTAAAATGTTGATATACACCAGCTAAAGCCTGTCTTTAGCAGGGTTTTATTTTGCTGGGGCAGATGAAATGAATTTCTGGCTCCAGTACCCAAAGATTTCAGAACCAACCCCAGAATGACATCTGAAGTCATTGAGGACAAGCCTCCAAGTTTTGAGTCAGCTGAAAATATAGAGTCAATTTTCTTTTCTGAGCACATTCCAGACCCATGCAGGGGCTGGGGTCTGTTCTTAGTTTAGCCTATAGAGTTGGAACTCGGATGTTTATGTAACAGCTAGGCTTAGGGTTTCCCCAAACCTTCCTACCAAATCCAGCTGCAGAGACAAAGGATAATCTGGATCATAAATGATAAAGTTAAACAAGAAAATACATGCCTTCAATGTAGCAGCCTATTTGTAAGACTTTTCAAAATAAACCCCTGGAAGCAGTCTGCGATTCTCAGCAAGATTTTTCCTGTTACACCATAGGTTGCCAACTTTAGCATTTATTTCACTGGCAATAAATTAAAAGACCTGAAACTTTAGACTCTCTGTAATGTTAAAAACTTCAAATATCTGTCCATGATCTAAAGCTTCATGTAGAAAAATAACAGATGATCTCTTCCATAAATTACATTGCCAGACAAAGTGCCTTCATATGGAAAGCACTTTATATAGCAGATAGAGTACAAAAGGGAAGCATATTTGGATGAATACTGAGATTGGGAAAAGATTTCTGATGGCTCTGGAAAGAAATCAGAACAGTCTTTTCAACAGCAGCTACTGCTGACCTTGCTTGACATCCTGACTATCTTGTTGAATACAAAGGTGCGTGTGTATGTGTTTCTATGTGTATGTGTGCAAGCTTCTGTAGAGGTGTATAAAATCTCAAGATGCAGGGAATTTAACACAGCCTAGCTCTTATGAGATCTGTAGAGATCACGTCTTGAGGCCTTTTGCCCCTCTAGTGTTTATTTGGCCTTGTGGTGATGGAAGGAGCTCAGGCTTTTACTTGCTTATAAGTAACTTGGAGCTTTTGCCTAAAGCTTGCCAAGTATTCATCCTGATGAAACACTTGACCTTTATATGAAGTATGTTTCTCAGACATCATCAAACTAAAAAGACCTAAAGAATATTTTTTCTTAAACAATCAAAATATTTTTAGTTATATCTGCATTTTGAATCTTCTGCACTGTACTTAGTGCTTCATCAAGGAAGTGAGAGGCTCAGCTCTCGTTTCTCAGAGTAAAATCTGGTTTTGCATATTACATAGCTCACACATTGCACATATACAAGCAAAAATGCAATGTAAAAGCCACGTATTTTGTTTGTGGACTGAAAACAGCATCTGCATATTTTTTTCTTTATTAAGACAAAAATATTCCTCATATTTTAATTATTTGGAATTTTTTAAAATTCATTCGTTATTAGTATGAGCAAGACAATATCACTTTTGTAGCCTCACTCAATGATCCCATTTGAGCAAGTGTTTCACATCTCTACAAGGAAAAGAAAAAGCAATGCTTTAATACAGGAAGACATCACTGTGAAACTACAAATGAGCTCAGGAGTACTGGAAAACAAAGTTGTATATTTGTGTAGCTCTGTAGCCTGGATCTTATACTGAATGGACAATCTCCTCTGGGATGGAAGGAATGGAGGATTCTACAGAAGCAACTTCTTTGTAGAATGAGTCTTGTCAAATAAGCTGATAAATCAGCTGTGATCTTTGATCTTCCTTTTTAATAGTACAGTTCACAGCAGACACAAGTAGCAGAACTTGCTTTACTGTGCCTACATGTCCTAAAACAACTTCTTCCAGACCTCATAGTCATAGGTCCCTTCCCTATATTTAGCATTTTCCCACTATCCTTTACTTCCTTTTCCCCCTGCATTTTTTTCCAGAAGATACTATTTCTGTCTTCTTTAAATGTAGTCATAATGCTATAATGATAGCACAGAGTTCCACAAAAAAAAAGGAGGAAAATCTGGTGCAATATTAATTTAGTTTACTTTCAGAGAATATTGTGCTAACTGCTTCCCACAGTGTTTCAGTAAAACACTCATATGGAATTTATCTCAAAGCTTTACATCCTCTCTAGCTGGCTGTATTATGTCTGCAAAATCCCCAGCCCTTTGTTATGGAATTAGGATAGGCTTCTGGAGCTCTGGTTATATATTTCTGCTCCAGGGATCACACCATGACAGACTCATTCAACTTTACTTTCCCTCTTAATGAATAGAGTTGGTAATCCACGTTCAGTTGCAATCAATCAGAAATCCCACAATCCCTTTGAAAACAGTTCAAAAGAAACAGCAAAAATACCAACCGCAAAAAACCAACCAAACAAAAACCCCCAAACCAAAATTGAAACAAACAAACCACCCCAAAAGCTCCGCAAAAGCTACTTTGGAAAGCGAGTTCTGAAAGAACCACTATAAGAGGGATTAAATGCCTTCACATTGTACAGTTCAAACAGCTGCTGAGCAAAGGGTGACTCAGCCCGTGCATCCATCTGGGTCAGCCTTGTTTAGGCACAGCTTCAGAAACGCTCCCCCCAGCAGGCTGCATCTGGACATCCACTGCATCCCACCACCAACATGCAATTACACATTCTCATACAGACAGAGGAGCTGCTGGACAGGGGATGGGTACATGTTGCTGAATATCTTACGTATCTTTTAATTTACTGCAACTGGTATAAAATAACAAACTTTCACTTTTTTTGTGGTTCCTGGGCAGTCCCAAATGCATGAAACTCCACTTTTACGCCAGTGTCATCAAAATGTGGGGAGTGGTCAATGACAATAACCAAATTTATGGATTTTGAAGGTTTGAAGTGTTTTAATTATGACAATCATTTCTTCATCGATCTCCTGTAATAATGCTGATAGTAATGGGAGAGGCTGTGAAAAATCATACTGCTCCTATGATTGCTCCTTGAATTTTTACACAAAATCTCGCCCAGCCATTCATCTCTATTGAATAATTCTACTAGATTAGCTTCCTTATTTCACATTTGAGTTAGAATAATGGGACAAAAAAATCAAATAATGAACTAATTTCCTGACTCACATAATATGGTTTTGTACCATTTCCTTCTTGTGTGATCTGATCTATGTTCAGTAAAACCGTCTTTTGGTACAACACTCCAATGGCACTTAAGCTAATGGGCAGATTTCGAACCCTGCTCTTGGTATCACTTTTCTCAGTGGCATCCAGAATTTGACTCAAAAGATTTGATATCTGTAACTAGATCATTAACTTGGTCTTTGATCATTAGCAGCACAAACCTGGCCTTACTTTCATGAGTTCTGCCAGGAAAAGTAGAACATATGTGGAAAAAATAATCTGTGCATGAAAAGAAGTACGACATTACCTTTGACATGAAAGGCAGCATAAAAGACAAGACACTTATTCCATTCTAGCCAACAAATTGCAGAAGCCAGGAGAGAATTTAAAATATAAAGGAGAATTCTTGCCAAGAGATGCTTTTACTTAATCAGAAAGGATTGGGCTAAAGCCAACAAACTGACTTCCACAGGGAAATTTAGATGCTTAAGTCATGGAAGATGATGATAGGAAGACAGACGCTTGGAGCTCTTGACACTAGGTCCCAGCTACTACCAGGACTTCTGCTAACAGATACTGAACTCACTCCTTAATCTGATAACAGATACCGAACCCACTTCTTAATCCGGTAACAGATACTGAACCAACTCCTCAATCTAATAACTCAGCCAAAAGGATGCAACACAGACTGACACTGCCGATACTCCTGTGTTCAAGAGGAATATACAGCATTTACCTGGTTTACAGAGTTCATATTTCAAGAGATGCAGGTATAGCACACAGGGATGCTGCATCCTATGTTAGCTTTCTGAAGTGACTGACCCCTAGTCCACATTATGAATGCTATCCCTTCTGATCTATATATTCACAGACCTTCTGGAGGCAGAGCAGCAGATCAGCAGCAGATCAGCAGCAGATCAGCAGCAGATCAACAGCAGATCAACAGCAGATCAACAGCAGATCAACAGCAGAGGGCCATCTACACCCTAAACAGTTTGGCAGAAGGTGCTGTGGCTTCTGATGTCATCTGGTGTCTCTTATCTGATGTCAATGGATGTGTAACTTGTGGGCTGCTCTCTCCTGTTTCTGGATGAGACACCCCCCTCCTTAAATTCTTTGCCCACAGAGGGATTGACAGTGAGTTGACAGTGGTCAGTTGTCTGTGTACCAGGGTGAAAGAGCTTCAATACTATTCTGCAGGACATTTAACTAAAGACACTCTGTGCACATGAAATAAATCCTCTGTGTTTTGTCTTAGTATAGAGAGGTGCTGCAGTCAGGGGTCCTGCCTGTAGTAAAGAGCTCCTGGTGAAAGACCCAAGTACATTAGGACAGTGCCCAAACTCTGAACTCTGACCCTAGGCAATCATATTTCAGTCCCTCACTTGCAAGGAAAGTATTAATCACGTACCATAAAAAAATTAGCTGTTTATGTTCATTTAAAAATTAACTAATTTTACATTTAATTTTTCATTTTTATGTAATTTAGCTTCTCATTTAAGCTACAAGTACCATATATATCAAGCAAATCTTGACTAATATCTCCTACCTGAAAGACTAGAAAATGTTTGCTTCTATGTGATCAAACGCTGTTAACTGAAACAGAAGACATGAAGCAAAGTTTAGATGAAAATAAAGATTCTACTTTTTACATCTCTTCTGGAACAGAGCAGTAACACTCTTTTCTCTACACTTAAATGTAATGGCTTACAGGTTCTGTTTCTTGTTTCTACCAGGTGCATCTTATTTTAATTTCTCTCTATAGCTATTGATTGGAAAACCATGAAATTGCTCTGCTCTGGTGAGATAGTGAAGGAATTACCAGCAGATATACAAAAGACCCTAAACCCCCATTTGCCTATTAAGGGACCCTGGAATTATTTTATGAAATCTCTGTTTGGATGTGTTGAAAATCAATGACCTATATTTGGTGCTGTAATTTTAACTCTCAATACACTGCATTTGCATTTCAACTATTTTTTTCAAAGGAAAGACAATGAAGTGATGATAATATTTTGGAGCTGGTCTGGGTGATGGATACTCAGCAGTGCATAGATCCTTCTTAGCAAAACTCACCAGTGCTCTATCTTTATTTAACACTGTGTCCCTTTTCCAACAGTTGTAGTGACAATTCCTTGGAAAAAATGCTTATTTTGTAGCACTCATTTTTTTGGAAGACCAAGACTGTGACTTTTCAGGCAGCAAGTTTGTATCTCTCTCTTTGCACAGGACTTAACTACTGCAAAACAAGTGATACAGTCAGCACTGGGTACAATAGGGTCTCACCGGGAATTCTTGTGCCAGGATAGAGGCCAGAGGTTCAAGCAGATGTTTATAGATAAATAAATATCTCACAGGAAATATTAATTATAGAAGTAACTGTTTTGGAAAAGACTGTTTGGCAACTTCATTTTTAATGCCAGGTTCTTCAGTGTGGGTCCTTGAGCGTTGGATTGCAGCATTTATAACAGATGAACAATTTGTGACAGTGAAATACAAACTGTGAGATGTAAAGTACCTGAAATAGGCAAAATTTTCTGGGAGAAATTGTTGTTTTATTTATTTTCATATGAATCAATGTACTCAAACTGATTTTTAACCGAAAAATATTTTTAAGAAGCTTAATTTTTGAGTGTGGCTTCAAGGCTTCATTCCAGGACTAAGTAATTAATAATATTAAATACTGCTGATTGAATAAGAATAAACATCTAGCCCATAAATGTAAATTAAATGTAACAACTGTTTAATTACTATCAATTTTGAAGTTGCAAGAAGTATTTTTTCTTACTTAACTCTGGCCTTACTTTGGGCCAATGGTACTGTTCAAACAAAGTCAACATTCAGTATTGATTTCGATGAAAAGAAGTTTGAAGCAGACAGAGGAAAAGAACGCTGCTGCAAAGAGAAGGGCAGGCTCCCGCAGGGAGCAAAGCTGACAAAAAGACAAACCTCTTTACTCACCATGGGTTTCTAGCTCAAACATCCTCCCTGATAATTGCAATTCCGAGCTGGGGCACACAGCACTATCCACACAACCATGCCTTGCTCAAATCAAATTTAATAATAAGGGCTTGGGAATAAGTTCACTGCCCTGCTTAATTACAAGCCTTATAAAATTTAACAAAACCTCCATACAGGCTTGTTACTACCAGACTCTGACAGAAGTTTCCTTTCCTGCTCCAATCTCCTTCCTCAGGCTGAACAAGTTGAAGTTCCAACAAAGCCCAACAGATGTTCTAAAGCCAAAAGAGATTTCAAATTCCACGGTTTGCTAAAATCATGGGATAAGCTCTCTCTAGGGATGCAGGTTCTGAGTCTATATGAATACTGGGCTATTTCTTGAAATTTTGTTTCAGAAGCCAAGCTCATGTATTGGCAGCTAACCAAAGTTAGCTGTCAGACACAGAAATAAATTTTTGCTCTGAAGAGACAGAATGAAAAACACTGTGGATTGCGACACTGGAAAGACCAAAAAGAACAGTCATGATTTCTAATGCCAGCACATAAGATAAGCTGTTTCTTTTTGTTTTCTTGGATACAAATTAAGGACTTTTTTTCACTTTACTATCTATGACTTGAACAGGACATTGCACCTTACTCGAAGGTAAGTTAGCAAAAAGTAATGGAAAAACCTCCCTAACCAGACTTAAGATGGAAAAAACCTACTGAAATGGGAATGAGATAGTGTAAAAATTAATGCTATTCTCTACTGATAAAGTTTCATCAGATAATAACGTCAAACACACTCTATTGGTGCTGGTAATTAAAGCAATTTCACCTGAGCTTTCTAAATTCATGAGTATGGACTATCATTTCTGCCTTCAGGCTTATTTTTTATTGAAACTATGCAAAATTTTTATATTCCATATCGAAAAGGGTTATTTTCATACTTGAAGTAAACATAACAACAACTGCATTTTTAAAAAAACAGCCTGGCAAAAATAGTCAGACAGAGATATACCTCTTGGTTATGTACAGCAGCCTGCCTAGAGATTCTGGTTACTAAACACACTTGAGGAATTAAGCATTGAAATTTGCATCATTATAACATGATTTAGGGACTTCCAGAGACAAATATTTGCTTTGTGATGCATAAAAATACATCAGGCAGCTCTTGTGCAATTATTACAAAAATTGCACCCTTGCAGAAAATACACAGGAGTCAAGCACATGATAGTTCTTGGAAGTTATGAATGCTGACAGGACAATGCCTTCTCCACTGTGGTGACAGATATTTCACACCAAAGAATATGCCATTCTCTCCTTCCCCACAGATCAAGTCATACATACATTTTTTTTACAAATTTGAAAAATAGGCTACTCCAGCAGTGTGCCATACTGATATCACAAGCTGGTACACCCAAGGAGAGTAAACTTTAAAAACAAAAGTCATAATGGCATCTGCAAACTTGCTTTTCAATTCATGCTTTCTACAGTGTTTTCTCACCTTTCCTTTTGTCTGTACATGTCATGTAAGATCTGTATATCCTACCATCCTTGAAGCAGTTAGAGAACAAAAGGTGTGAAGACGGGACTAGAGCCTAGATGTATAATATTCTGTATTGAGGAAAGAGCTATGTGGGGAAACTTCATACTTTCTCAAGCACAGCAAATGTCCTCGACTAGCACTGCCATAAATCACCTCTCAAACATTTAATTCCCATTTATTTTATGTCAGAATGAGTGGAAACAGTTAAGGTCTACAGTGTCTTTGGCATCTGCAGATTTAGAAATTAGTGTCAAGACAAGCGTAACCCCCTCTCTAAGTGTGCACGGAACTGAAGCAAGGTAATATTTGGCAGCCTAAGACCTGAATTGCAGCTTTCTGTACTCTGTGGACAAGTGTTACAGGTTTTTCATACAAAAACAAGAACAGTGTCTCCTTCATTATCTGAGCCACAACAAAAGATGAAAGGAATTTGCAGTCTTGGGATGGAGCATGCAAACCATGTGTAGCCTTCATAAGGCAACAGCCTTAAAGTTTTCACAATTCTCTCTACACAAAGAAAGCAATAGGCTGCTTCATGATAGGATATTGGGGCACAGTTCAAGCTAGAGATTTTGACTGAGGAAGGAATAATACCGGGAAAGGTGGTATTTTTGTACATTTACAAGGACATTTTTGCTCAAAAATAAGGGACAGGCTACAAAGAGTCATGAATTTTGGCAACAAATCTAAAATGAAGACCTGAGAATATTGAAATTACCATTAATAATCAGCTTTTGATTGACTAGCCATCTGTTACAAATAGCATTTCTACATTTTATGCAATGTAAGGAATTTTTGCAAAACCTGTTTTCTATCCCTTCTTGAAAAAATATTCCAGCACACTCTTTAGAAGTAGTGAATGTTCTGGTGTTATTTGATTTAATCTTCTCACACTATAAAAAACCTTATTTCTGTTTGATAAGACTGGAAAAGGCACAGGGAAAGACTGTGAAAAGAGATTTGGGGATAATCCGAGAGGAAAGGATCCAGTTTGCATCATGCTTACAGATGTTCTGATGCAAGCTGCAGAGCAAGGCACAGACATCAGCAAGAATCTTGCCATTTTGGACACAGTATGGACAAAATCAGCACGTCTTCAACTGTTTTCCTGGAGGATAGCAACCATTGCTTCCTTGGAAATGACTACTGCTGGTAAAAGGTGCAGACAAGCCACCAGAGCAGTGGAAACATGGATCTGAGCTAGTGCAACAGAGTATGAATTACTAATGCTGATACAAATTGTTTTGTCTCCTTTGTATGGACGATATGAGAATGACTCAATATATAATGCGCAGTCGTTCCTACTGCTGGCAAGAGAAATAGTGGCCCAGATCACCTACATCACTTTATACAGGAAGGAAAACAGGATACACATCATAAGGGGCCTCAAGCACAAGAGGACAATCCAGTACTTATGGGGACCAACTGAGTATCTTCTTCTTTTCCTCATCTAGAAAATTTGCCTCCTGATCTGGTTTCTTCCTGCATCATGTGATGGAGAAGATGCAAGCCAGCACTAGGGCTGAACATCTGTGTATGGTATAAATTCATGCCTGTATGGAAGCAGCTGATCTGTGCTTCTTCCCATAACAAGCAGTCCCATAAAAGAGCTGTATAAGGAGAGTAAAAATGTGCTGCCCATGCCATGGGAGTGACTGCAAACAGTGAGAACACCCTGGGCTGACCGCCATGTGGATTGGTACCACTGCAACTGGGATGGAGAGCCTCTCACACACAGGGGACCCAGCCCAAGACAGAGAGGACTTCCTTCTGGTAGCAGATCAAAGAGAGCTGAAGAGAGTTATTAAAAACATTCATTTTTTATTAAGTTGATGTGTTAGGTTGAACCTGAGTTCATGGACAGACCTTTCAACCAGTAGCACTTATTGAAATTTACATATTTAAGCCCTGTGGAGACACAGGAAGTTCCCTTTTGGTTTGAGCCTTTCCATGGGGAGGGGGGGAATATGGGCACCGGGCTGCATTCTTCAGGGCCGCCCCGGGCCTCCCCAGCACCAGGGCACAGGCCCCGGGTGCCTGCAGGAGAACCCCTCAGAGCCGCGGGCAGCTGAGGAACAGCCATCATTGCTGCAAGGCCGAGAGCTCCCGGAGCGGCTGCTGAGGACTCCCTTCTCCCTTCCCTCCACCCCCTACATGGCCTGCGGAGACCCAGTGAGAGCTGATAGAACTGCAAGACTACATCAAGCAGCTAGCAGCATAAAGGGAGTGAGGTTTTTTTCTACCATAAATCCTGAACAACAAAGACCACTCCTCAATGTGGCATCTTCAAGGTCAGAGAGAAAGAGACAAGATAAAGTGAGTGAAGCTGAAGATGGCAGCGGGTAAAAGAGGGCAGAGTCGCACCTTCCATGCGTAGCTTAAAACTGCTTTCTGCAGACTGGAAAGGATGAAAGGAATTTGCAGTCTTGGGATTAGGGTTAGGTTAGTAATATCACATACTGTTTTTTCTCTTTAATCCATTTAAAGACATGGGGGGATGAGAATTCTGTGTGCAGCCTGTGAGAGAAACAAAGGTGACCACGCCAGGTTACCCAGGAGCTGTGAGAGGTTGTGAGAGACTTTCAAAATTTCGATGAAGAAGAGAGCTGTTGTTTTCAGGCTGGAATTTATCTATCCTTAAACGAGAACACCCCATGTGTGGCCCATGTTATTGCAGTGTGAAAGAGACTGTGATTTCTTTCGATGGGAGAGATATTTTTTACAGCGGCAGATATTCTGGGCAGGGCTGTGGCTGGTGCAGTTTGGGAACCATGAGAAGCAAAAGAAACCTCTGTTTCCTTAAATAGTAGAGAGACTTTTAAGAACTTTAAACTGATCAAGAATCATCCTTTTTTATCCTATGTGTGAGTTGGGTAAGAGGGGGAGGTGCTGGAGAAAAGGGTTTTTTAAAAAATTTTTTATTATTTCTTTTTTACCCTTAACTCTGTTAGTAATAAACTTCATATTCTTCAAGTTTGAGCCTGCTTTGCATTTCTACAAATCTCCTATCTCACAAAAGGTAAGAAATGCGAACAAAACCATTACACTTGATAAACAAATTTAACTTGATAAACAAATCTTTCTCACTAACATTTTTTTCTAATTCATCTGTCAGAGCCTCAAGGTCAATTTATTTATAAATATAGATACAGTTGTCAATCAGACAATTGTATTTTTTGCACGTCCAGGCTAAAGTGAATCACCAGCACAGAAATCTCGCTTCAGCGGGTTTATGAAATACACTAATGTGCTTTATTCAATTTCATGTCAGTATATCTGCCCAACCAAATTGTATTTTTCAGAAGCTACACAGTTCAATGTCAAAGCCTTTTTAAGCAAATCAATGCTGCAACCTTTAAAAAGAACCAGTCCTTCAGTTCCACACGGAATCCTTGCCTTGGAGACACAGAACATGAACAATTTAAAATACAACAGGGCAGACCCTCATCCTTTACTGTAAGTAAGTGGGAGTTACTCTCACACGCCAGCAGCACTACCACTATGGACATCCACTTTTTAAACTCAAGAGAAAACAGCCAGGCTAATGCACACAACCTATAGAGTGCCTGGTCTCTTAATTAAACTCTAATTTCACCTAAGAATATGCATGCTCAAGTTGCTCCATCCCTGGAAGTGTTCAAGGCCAGGTTAGATGGGGCTCTGAGCAACCTGGTTTAGTCAAAGTGTCCCTGCACAAGGCAGAAGTGTTGTAACTGGGTGATATTTAAGGTCCCTTCCAAACAAAACCATTCTACGATTCTATGATTAATGAAAGCTTGATGAGTAGTCATCAAAAATCTTCCTTAAGGTTTAAATACAAATTCTGAAATGAAACTCTACACTGAGGCCGCTATTTCCCAGCCCAATTTCTGCATTCTCCTGGAAATGTTAAGTGTGTTGTAACCCACTCATACACCGGAGGATTTTCCTGGCCAAGAAAGGAAATGGCTAAACCAATCTTTTTTTGGAATAAAACCGTAAACCATACTAGTTCAACATCTTGGTTACTGTATCATAGTTATGGTATGTGTCCTATCCCAAATCCTTTTCATGCAAAATGCCTGGGAATTCACCTACTCATAAAATGATGGTGATTTTGTATTACCCATCCATTGTTGCTATATTGCACAGGAGACAGGGATGTAATTGGCACTGGAATTCCTAACTGGAAGTCAGTGCACTGGTTTCGTAGCAAGCAAAACCTTGGCAAAAGGAATAGCCTATCAATTTGTAACAGCAATGACATGCGAATTAGTGTCAAAAGTTGGCTCTCACAACAGGCTCCATTATCTCAGTGGCAGGAAAACCTATGTGGTAGCACTTGATTTTGGCAGACATATGAGGCTCTAATATGACTAAGATTTTTATACCTCTGGGTCTTTTAAATGCTTTTTCATTTGCTTTCATTTTTAATGCCATCTCTGAAAACCTGGAGCTCTACCTTTTGTCGTGCTGATAGTGTTGGTACCTCATTGCTCAGACACAGGTAGGAAAGACACATTCAAATCCTTTCCTTTTAGAAGAGCTGAGTGTGGAACTTGGAGACTTGGCTAAAGCATTTCAGTGTACCAGCAGCAATGTTCTGACCAAGACGAGGGAAAAAACCCACTCGTGTGCAACAAATTCCTTCTCAAGAGCAAGCAAATTAGACTGGCAGGTATGGTTACCCTGAATCACTACTGCATCCCAAAGGTTCTCCCACTGTGAGATAACTGATGTTGTCCTTGCCCAGAGATAAGTGTGCAGGTGTAATTGAATTCTTAATGAAGATGATTATTCAACACAATAAACCCGACCCTCAGTCTGAATTGTGACACTGTGACTCATAGTAAAGAGCCTTTTACTTCCTGAGAAGACACAGTGGCTTCAACACCACCATTCAAGAAATAAAGGTCAGCTCAGCATGAACAAAAGTAGCACCTAGGCAGCATTTATTTTCTTTTGGTGATTCAGAAGTTCAGAGTAATTAGATATTAGAAGGAGCACAATTCCCTTCAATAAAAGCCCTTCTTAGAACTGGTCTGACATCACTAGTGATACAAATTGCAGTAGTAAGCAAATAAAGAAAGCTGCTGCTTTATCAAAAGTGCAGATGGGAAATCATCCTTTTCTCTCTGAGAAGTATTGTGAAAAAAAGAAATTATTCTTTTATTTTTGTAGTTGGCATATTCTAGAATGTTAACACTCATTAGCAATTTAACATTTAGAACACAAAGCAACTATGCTCAGATTATTATGCTAATATGTTTGTGCTTGATCTTTTTAGAATATTATGAGAACATGCTTTTTCCTCCTCAGCATCTTCTCTTCTCTCTGCAAAGACACGCTCAAAGGATGCCTGAAGGTAAGAGATGGGCCTAGGAATATTAAATGTCCCTCTCTGAATGATACTTGAAAAGACTGGTCCTTTCATGTTAATATTCTTCTAAAAAATGGGAATGTTAAGAACACGATAGCTTCCCAGTGGTATCTGGGCTATACACTCATCTCTCATTTCTTACTCAGCAAGACAAACAGGTACTTGTAGGACATGATTCATTCACATTCTCTTTTAAATGTTTATTTTAGGGTGATACAAATTAATACGTTTACATGTCTGTTTCTACATAATGTATGCATTTCCTGATTGGTTCCATGAACATCATATCATGGTTTTGATGAAACTGCAGAAGATCTGCTGCTGGGGAACATCAGCAAAAAGCAGTACAAGCATTGCCCTTCCTTGATATTCAGGGTGCTTTAGTACATTCCAAACCAATATTTGCAAATCAAAATCATGATATCAGTCTGGAGCTTGTCCAAGTCAAAGACTCAGCCTGGAAGAATAGCCCAAAAATCCATGTCACCTGCATGTTTAGAAATACAGTCATGTGAGGTTGTATACAACTTCCCTATTGGAGCAACAAAGACAAAATCAGCACGTCACTCCAGTGGTGTTTACTTCCTACTATGTGCTGTCCTTAATTGCTGTCTGCCTGGACTGTGATACTATTAGCTGAATCAGAAAGAGAAAGTCTTTATGATAGGCAGCTGGGGAAGGCAAGGCCTCTGACTACTCAATTTTTCTTTCTCTTAATCTGAATCATTATTGTTCTTGTGAATTTAAATGTTGCTGTTACATTGAGTTTGAGCTCCAGAGCCAGCGACCCACCCACAGCCCATTGTTCTCCGCTGCACAGCAATGCAGACTGAGCACATTTCAGGATGGACAGAAAAATAATGTGCCATAGAAATGTTAAGGTCACTTGAATGGAGAATAATTGGGAATATCTAGGCTTAGAAGCACTGGAATGGACAACTTCCAATGCTTAAACTGCATCTTTCTACATTTTTTTTTTTGTTTGCAAATGGTCTGTTCTGAACCTGATTAACTTTTCCATATAAGAACTTTATTGAAATGTATATGTTGCTGCATGCTTTTATTTCAAAAACGGGCATTGTCCCTCAAAATTGTGAATTAGAAAAACCATTTTGATACAGAAACCCCAAGCAACATTAGAAATAATTGAATGGGTCATTGTCAGTTATGTCTGATTCAGACTAGAAATATATTTACATTCTCCTGTATGCACAGTTTTTCAAAAAACACAAAATAAATTACAGTAATTGACTATAATGCAGTTTAATGATATTAAATCCCTCAAATGAGATAGCTCTAGATCACACATGAAAAAAAAATGATTGCATTGTGTCACCAGATTATTTTCAAAGGATTCAGCAACAATTTCTTTGTTGTTTATGGTAAAAATGCCTGTTTAATTTTTTATTAAAAAGACTCTACACCACAGAAGCTGCATTTCTACCAAAGATTTCCAATATCCTTGTGAAGAATTTTGAACTGAGCAATTATTCACTCCTTTTACCTGGCCCATTATGTTCCTAGTGGAAACAATTTCTATTACAATTACATTTGTAAGAGTGTTGCAGGAAGGAAGCTCTAATAAACGAACAGGAGCCCAAATTTCTCAGTATTCATTCACAAGGTCTGTTATTCCAATATTTTACAGATAATTTACACAAATACAAAAAAAATCATGACTTGGCAACGTACTTTGTCATTTTTTAATGGTGATAGAGTCATTACATTGCAGTTATGTATTTTATGTCTGTGACAGTTTACCCGTCCTTTCACAGATATGTCTGTTTTCAGCAACAATGCATTAGGAACACACTGGGATTTGCAACACTGAAAAGGGGCACCATGGTACGGATGGCATTAAGCTTCTCAGGAAGGCCAAAATGTGCAAAGGGGTGAAAATGACGGACCAAAGACAAGTTCGACAACATGCCTGTCTTCCTCTGGGATAAATACTGTTGGATATTGTATTGATACTGGGAACAATTTGCAACTCTCCACTTACAAGGAAATGCTGGGGCCATTTGGCTGGAGTGTCTCCAGTCATTCCTAGGGTGGAAATGGCAGCTGCAGGAGTTCCAGCAGGGGCCCATGGCACTAGCTTTCTCACATTACACAGAAGCTGCTACAGTGACATGAGACTAAGGTGTGTATCATAACTCCAGCAAAAAAATTTACCACTACTTTTCATGGTTCCATGGCATGGTTCACATTTTAGCTGACTGATCTCATTAAACACTATGGAAAAAGCAGCAAAACATACTGCACCAATTTTTCAGGTGTGGATCGTGAGGCCCAACAAAAGAGCAACCTAATTTACAAACCCAGCATCAAGTACAAGACAGAACCGCTGGCAATATTGACTCCAGGACTGGTGTTTGGTTCCCATACACTTCCTTTTTGCAACAGTACCTATTGGGAAAGGGTTACAGCTAGCAATTCTTGAGGGAACTGTTTATTACAGAGAGCTCCACTATGGGATTTGGATATGATTCATTTTCTGGAATATGTCATTTGAATACTAAAAAGATGCTGGTTGGGTTTTCAAGGACTGAAAAGCAAAGTTTGACAGACTATTAAAATATATATATATATAAAAATCATCCTTCCTTATGAAACTTTCTTGCAGTTGTTCCCTTCTTGAACTGTCCTGTAAGAATGAAACTTTTGAAAAGCATAACAATAATGCTGAACTTAAACAGACACTGAAAACTCCTGAAAAAATAAACTGGCATTGCCTTCTGTTGATTTCCAGCTCTATTTCGGTTAGTCAATTGAGATCTCACTTGATGAAACATAAAAAAGTAAGCAAATTATTTCTGATTGTTTTTCATGAAATTTGGAAAGCAAAACATTAAAGAAAAAAAATCTAAGACATTACTTGCCTTTTAATACTGCTATTTTTACTTGAGACTCAAGTAGCCTCTCTCTCACAGTTTCACAATAAACTATGACCAACAAACTCATGCTTTATTCAGACTGCATGAATAGGCAGCCTTTCCTGAATGCTCTGTTTTTATGAAATTAGTGGTTTCTAGCTCTATTTGCTGCAGATGAAGAGGATATAAGACAGCAGAACAACATGTCACAGTGGCTGGGCAAATAGTTGTACATAAAGATATTGGCAGCCTTCAGATTTACTTTCATCTCACAGTTGACAGGTGCGAGTGCATAGCATTGATTATAGCACATTCTTTCCAGTACACTTGTGAGATCTATCTGTGAATATGTGAATGGTTTGTGAACAGCTCTTTTCACTCTGTCAGAACAGATCAAGAGCAAAAGTAAAGACGGTGCTGCTAACTTGTGGTAAAAAACTATGTACTATATGGTAAAATTTATGTTCCGCTTCACGCATACCTGTATTGATTTGTGGCATGCTGCTCATCTCTGCAATCACGTACCTCTAAAATTTGAGTCATAGATAGGATTCTATAAGCAGTGTGTTACAAACTACCAGAAAATGCATGGAAAACCTCACATTCTGGATTTATAACTGATGCTTACCCTCACTGTCAAATGAGTATGATCAGAGGTCTGCATTGCTCTAACTTCAGTACAATTGCAAGGATGCTATCTTTACCCAGGTATTATAATCCAAGTGGGAGAGTTGCCTCTTATCTGAAGACACCTATGGATGAATGTGCAAGGCTTCGAAGAGCAAGATTTTGCAAGACAGAGCTGGTGTGAGCCTCTGTTAGCAAGGACCAGACAAGACTGACTCAAGCCATCAGAAGTGTTAGTTCCTCTCTAACCACAGAAATAGGCTCCAGTACTTGATGTTTCCCCTCAAGACACATACACACCTTAGTATTCTTCAGTGAAATCTGGTTCTGCATTCCCAGTTTTCCCCATAGTTGCATGGGGAGCCATGCATGACATAGGACAATATGATGCCTTTCAGGGGTTCAGGTGTAACTCTCTCATGACATGTCTTGAGAAGGACTACCCAAAAGCAGGCTTACAATAAATATCTTTCTTGCTCATTTGAATTGCTGTCATCTAGAAAATATTTGTGCTACATCTACATAGGTTATTGATTTAATTTCAAAGAATTATCTAACTCCTTCAATCAGTCCTTCTTCTTCACTGAGTCTGGGATGGTGGAGGTTATGACAAGAAATGTGGGACAATTATTTGATCATAGAGATAAGAAAGTCTTCTCAAATATCCGGAGAGAAGACAGCTTTATCAGAAATTCTAGCCAGTTACTTTGAGCCTTGTTTTGGAGTCAGTGGTGCGTAGTATACATAGACGTTAGCAGTATGCATCCACCCTTGTCTCTAGCTAGCAGTGCTTTTCTTTTATCTTGTTAGGATTTAATTAGTTGAAACACTAGACCAAAATTCTCTAGCACATAAACTCATCAATATATTTTCATCTGTAACTGGCCCTATCTCAGGAGAATTACAGGAACCCAGTAAGATACATCAATTCTCTTCTTGTTTGCTAATAAGTGTATAAAGCTGAACTACCATACCAAGAATCAGTAAGTCAGTTCTAACCTTCTTCATCTTTTAGTCTTTAGTTTTCTCTTGAAGTCCAACCTCTGCCTTTCAGAAATGTAATTTATGTCAAGAAGTTGCAAAGAGTGAAAGGCAAACACAGCTAACTGACAGCTGCACTCCAGAGAACTGCAATAGCCATTCTGGAAACAGTCACTACATTTCAAAATTCAGTCAAGAATTCTCCCAGGAGCCCCTGGTTCAGTCTAGCTTTGGGTGTATTTGTTTTGATGTAAACAAGAGAACATATGTTATGCTACTAAACAGCAGCACTTCCTAGATGAACAGACTGTAACAGAAAACTCCTACTCGTGCCCTCACACTTGGGACTGAGTTGTAGTGTGGTACAATGCCTGCAGTCTCTGCTCAGGGTGCTGAAAAGCCTGGCTGCCTTGAATTTGCTTCAGCAGAGTGCCTGGCTTAGACCAAGAGTACCTGGCATCAGGTCTTTGTCCTGTAACCAGGAAAAATGAGAAAACATAAATAAAACCAGTGCATTTTTAAGTAGGGTTTGACTGAACAATAATAAGTCTCAAGAAATATAAAAATACTGCGTAATAAATTTCTTGTTGATAATACCTATATGAGTCTTATTCATTAACACCACCTCTATTCTGAGTTCTTTAAATCATAGACTAACCTGTGCCCCAGCTGGGAGCCTGGAAGGTAAAACCTCCAGTCATATCAGTTCTCTAGGAATATGTTGGTCTTCTCCTTTGAACAGAACAAATTCTATAGTGAAGTCCTAGTCTGGCTTTTGCATTCTGGTTATTTAAAAGTAGATGTTCATAACGTCACTGTACTCTGACAAAGAAGACTGTGTGACAAGGTCCAAATCCTAGAGTCTTTACTCAATGAAGCAGAGCCCAGCAGTAGTTCCATGAAATCTGTAAAGGATTAATAGAATTTAGCCAAGAGCATTTTTAGGCCTCAAATCTACAAGCACTTTCCTATCTACTTAATGGTATGAACATGAACAGTCATGGAGATTGCAAAAGTTAGTTGGAGTGGGTTTTTTTGTTGTGGGTTTCACCTATTTCAAAGTATCAACTATTTCTGAACTGTGGTTAGTACTACTTCTTGGTTTAAATCTTTGTCACCATGACATGGTCATTATCAATTACTATTGGTGAACTTAATTAAATTAAATTTAAATTTAATTGAAAAGAAGCATGTTTTCATTTCTTTTTTCCCCAATATTTTAATCCTCAACATATCATCAGCAAATTTTTTTGTTGGTCCAAACTCCTGCAGTTCCTCTCTAACCTATGTCATCTGATAACTTGAAACCACAAATTAATTCAAATTACATCTTTTATAAGAACAGATACACATTACAGATTGCTGCAGCACTGTACTGATTACTGACTTCCTAGTTTTAATATAACTATATGTAGATTTATAATTATAATGCAATACTATAACAGTTTACCTGATATCTTTGCTAATTAAATACGGCATTCTTAATACAGTACTTTGATTAAATCATTTATAATAATGGATCCTCTCCAAATGGTTGGAAGCACTAAAGAAAATTAATCAAAAAATTAGTAAATTGATCTTCATTGAATAAACCCGTTCAAATATGCAGCTAATTTCCTGCTATTTTTTCAGAGCCAATTTTAATAATCATAGCCATAAGCAAAAGCTAAAAAGGGAAAGCATGCGAAATAAGAGGGCCCAAAGAAGTACAAGATTTTGCACGTGGATATCCATAATGCCCTTAAGAAGGCCAGTGTAGTATTTTTGTGTTGTTTCGGCAGGGAATAATTAGTCTGTTGTTGGATTAATCATGTGAGGTGGATGACTACTAACAATTCCATGAAATGTTAAAAAAAATTACAGAAAAAGCCTAAAATGTTTCCAGAAAAACTGATGGCATATTTTTGTGCATAAACTACATGATCACACACACGCCAGTTTCCCGCAGTCTTGGCCCCTAATCATCTAATTAGGAAAACATTGGACTCGTGGCTGATGTGTCCACCTGTACAGCCATATTTGAAAAAAGGAGGAGTTGCTTAATTCCTAGAAGTACAGCTCAGAGGAATAAAAGCATCTAGTGAAATATTTGTATCCCATTATGTGGGAAGGTCATTTTACACTAACTCTTCTTCGGTCAAACAGCTCTTTGCCTCACTCTTTTTCACTCTAGCCTATGACCAGCAGGACTGCCTCCTTCACTCATCCTTGCTCCCAGGCTTTTCCAGGGTCTATGGGGCAATTCCTCCCTGGCAAAGACCTAGATAGCTGGATTCGCCCATCAAGGTAAGGTAATCCTTGAAGGGAAGGAAGCATTCAAATTTTTATCTGCCTCTAATGCTCAGTTTGCTTCCCCAATCCTCTTATTGTACCCTCAGAAAGATGCACAATAAGAATATGAAGTAGTAATCCCTTCAGAACCTTGAAATATTTGAAAATAAAGCAAAGAAAATAAAGCAAAATTAAATAGAATCTGCCTTATCCCCAAAGACTGACTCCACCTTTCTGACTTTACCAGCCCAATGTACTTATAGGACAGAAAAATAATTAAAGAACATAAATTAAATTAATTGCTTTATTTCTGGAAATAACTTATCATTCTATTTAAATTTCCAATTTGTTATCTGCCCAAATGCTAAAGACATTAGCTCATGACTGCTTTTGCTTCAGGAAGGAAAGCAACAGAAGTAGGACAGAAATACTACTGGCTTATTAATTTTTATTACTTTAATGACAGGGAATCTCAAAATTAGGGTCACAGCCCCACCATGATAACTGCAATGCAAACTGGTAGAGTACCTTGCTCAAGAGAGTGTCAAGACACACACAGTTACACCCGGACTCAGGTTACACAAGTGGAAAAAATGGAGGAAGAAAAGAGCATGATAAAATGGAGGAAGAAAAGAGCATGATAAAACAACCACAGCTCACAGCCCACCAGATGCTTGCAACACAACTTATTTAACAGGAATATTCAGTTCTGGTCATCTGAATTGTTTAGTACTATACACACTGGACTCATTTCACAGCTGCTTGGAACAGTGTTATCCACACTTCCTTTGTATTTACTCTGCTGCCTTGGGAGGCTCGAAGGATGGAGAGGCTAGATGGAATGAAATTAAATGTTTAGTTACAACTTTTATCTGTCTGGGTGTGCATAAAATTCCTTCAAGCGACAAAACTGAAAAATTTGCTTAGATAGTTTCCCTGAACTTCCTTCAATTTGTAAGCGAAATGTGGAAAATGGAAGTGTGGCAGATCTCATTTTGAAAAAGAAATCATAGCCTTCACAGAGGATTTCAAACCGAGACACAGTATCAGAATAAACTTAGTTAGCTGACATATATTTGATAGAAAGAGTATCTCCCTCCAAACCCTCAGAGAAAGACAGAAGGGTTTACAGAGAGAGAGCCCTCCCTGACAGTGCCTGGGGACTAAAGGGACTTTTTGACCTCTGAAGACCAGCTTCTGAGACTGTCCCTGTGTGTGTGTATGTGTGTGTGTGTGTGTGTGTGTGTGACTCTGCCAGACAAGACTTTTCTTGCATTCATGAATTCAGGTTAACTCATAAGAAATTAGTATTCGTGTCTTGTCTCAAAACTACAGCCACCACAAGGTCTGAGTCACCTATTTCAGAGAATAATCTCATAAAAAGTAATCACTAACAGCATTACAAACATTTCCTTGTGCCAGACCTGCAGACTTTTTCTTTGAGGTTGATTTCCAAAAAAAGTCCAGGTTAATATGACTAAGCCTACTCCCTAGAAGACCACTGGAGAAGTTAGGGGAATGATGTAAAAGAACTAAAATGAGATTTGCTTAGTACATTATCCTTCTTTTGACACTCTTGGGGACTTGGTGGGAATCTCTGGAGAGGGATAATAGCAGCAAAATATGGCAGTAAAGCTGAGTTTTCAACAGCTATTGATCTGTACCGTTGAGTTCAGCACTAAGGCTTCTATTTTGAAAACATCCTGCCTCTTAAGGCCTCTTTCCCAGCACCTATACACCCCTGAAAAAAGGAAAATAAGTGTCTCAGCAGCAGGTTAAGATGATGTTTCAAGGGAAAGGGGTGGATGAGAGCCCTCAGAATAGGTGCAAATGGGTGAAGTAGAAGCAATGCATCTGGCTGCTCATGCTTTAAAACACTTAAATCCTTTTTCCAGAATTAGCCCTTCTAACGTAGGCCACTAAAGTCAATGGTATTTAACAACGCTTTGTCTGAGTTTGCACTTGTAACCTGTAGCACAGCAGGGAAATAGGTCTTCACCTTCACAGGTCCAATCAACCCCTCTGCTACGAGACTGTCTTTCACCATACACTGACACAACCTTCACCCTTTTCCTGCTCCCATCACAGCCCAATTCAGCCCTATTGCAATAGGCACATTTAAAAGACTGAATTGCTGGAACATATTGCAGCTCAGTATATTTAGAATGATGTCTTTTGAGTCTGGTACCCTGTTATTTTTGAATGTCATAGAAATACTTCGCTGCACCACTTAGTCTGTAATTTTAGTACTAAATAAGACAGCAATAATTCTAGGAATGAGAGGTATTTACTATAAACAAATCCAAAGAATAATAAGATCTCCAGAATCCATTTTTCTATCAGTTATGCGTCTATTACTGGTGGTATAATCAGAAGCTATGGAGTGTATACCATCTGCAGAGCTGGAAGCAGCAGAAGGGACACTTCTGTCAAGTTGGAGTCCTAGGAGCAGGATTCAGCTCCTCAAAGCAGATGCATCCATCTACTTCTCCAGCTACAGGCAGAGCCCAGGGTGTCCTTGAGCCTGAGGCTGGAGGAATGGCCTCAGCAGTAGGAAGCTCAAGCCCTGCCGAGGCAGGTGAGCAGACTGTGTGGCATGAATGAGTTTGCACCAGAGATTGATAGGTTCTGCAGGAACCAGAGGCCCACACTGAACGGGAGGAGGTATGGCCAGAGGTTGAGAATGAGAACTTCAAGCACAACTGGAGATGAAAATCTGTGACTTCTGAAAGCAAGGATGCTCTCTCTCTGACTGCAGATGTTTATTGCAAAACTGTTGAAGCCAGTAGGAAAACTTTCTTAAAGTAGAGAAGTTGGATGGAAGAGGAAGGGAACATGCCTGTAACTTATGAGCTGGAAGAGATGAGTGTTGGAGATATTAAAATCATAAGTGGAAGAAAATTAGGGGAGATGTCCAAGTGTATGAAGTAACATCTCCAGACAGTAAAAACAGGACATACTGAAGACTGACATCAAAACAAGCTGACCACCATGGACTAACTAAAGGAGCAGTCACAACACCTGGAGGTCTGCAGCAAGCAATGGAGGACCCAAAGCCACTGCCTGTCCTCTGTTGTCCTCCCGCATTGACCCGTGAGGATGAACAACAGCTTGGTGTTGGCCCCGGGTGTCGTGGGTTGACCCTGAGTCTGATGGACAGATCTCTTGACCAGTCACGCTTCTCGAAATTTCCATATTTAAGCCCGTGGAGAAACAGGAAGTGTCCCTTTTTTTTTTTCGGTCCGAAGCTCCTGGCGGGGAAGGGAGGGGAATTTTGGAAGGGGCTCCGCTCTTCGGAGCGGCCCCGGGCCTCCCCTCCCCTCCCCCGGCCCCGGCGGGCCCCGGGCCTCCCCGGGTGCCTGAGGGAGAGCTCCCCCCGGGCAGCTGAGGAGCGGCCGTGATGGCTGCAGAACTGAATGCACCTGAAGCGACCGCTGGGGAGCCTTCCCCCCACCACCACCCCCTCCTTGTGGCTGCAGAGATCCGGCGGGGGATGATAGAACTTTCCTACAACCAACTCAGCCTATATTGAACTGTAAAATAACATCAAGTGATGAACAGCATAATGGGAGCGAAGCTTTTCTCCATCGTAAGCTCGAGAAACGGAGATTGATTGTCATCATGGCGTCTCCGAGGTCAGAGAGAAAGAGAAAGTGAGTGAATGCTAAAGATGGCTGCGGGGAACAGAGGGCGGAGTCGTGCTTTTAGCGCGCAGCTTAAAACTGCTTCTTGCAGACCGTGGTAGAGACTGTAATATCACAAACTGTTTTTCTCTTTAATCCATTTAAAGACATGGGGGGATGAGAATTCTGTGTGCAGCCTGTGGAGGAAACAAAGGTGATGACGCCAAGTTACCTAGAAGCTGTGAGAGGTTGTGAGAGACTTTTAAAAAATGTTTTGTAACGAAGAGAGCTGTGTTTTTCAGGCTGGAATTTTGTCTATCCTTAAACGAGAATACCCCATGTGTGGCTCATGGGACCGGGTGGAAGAGACTGTGATTTCTTTCCCGTGAGAGAGAGAAGCATTTTTTACAGCAGCAGATTTTCCGGGCGGGGGCTGTTAGCTGGTGCAGTTTGGGAACCACGAGAAGTAGAAGAAACCTCTATTTCCTCAAATACTACAGAGAAACTTTTAAGAATTGTGAATGCTGACCAAAAATCCCATGTTTTGTTATTATTTGTGCTGGAGGAAGTAGGGGGGGGGATGCTGGAGAAAAGGGGTTTTTTTTGTCTTAATCTCTTATTTTAGTTTACTCTTAACTCTATTAGTAATAAACTTTCTTTCATATTCTTGAAGTTTGAGCCTGTTTTGCATTTCTTCAAATCTCCTATCTCACAGAAAGTAAGAAATGCGAACTAAACCACTACACAGGGCCACCACCAAAGCTTACTGCAGTTCCCCTCAGCACTGTGCTAAGCTTCTTTCTCCTGGAAACCACTTACTGCTCTCCTGACACCAAGGCCAAAGGGCATTCACAGAAAGTTGTAATTTCCACCACCTTTGAAGATCACGCTGCTCCTGAGGATTGAGGCAGACTGAAGGTTGCTGCCAGCTATTTAGGTGCCTTTCAATCATGACTTCCATGTTCTCTTCCCCTCTTCTCTGCCCTCTGTAGAACATCCTCAGCTGTGAGGCTCCAGCACGGCTTCCTGGTGCATACCCTGCTGAATGTCTGCAGCAGCATGGAGACAACATGCTGAAGCAAGAAAAAGCGGAAGTGGAACTCCTTTGACCCTACTCTCCATCAGAGAGAGAGAAAAGGAAACTGTTCTATCCTTGAGTGTCTGATGGACTGCACAGTATTCCTCTACTGGTTGCTTGCAGATGTTGCTGAACATATCCCAGGTTATCCAGGATGCAGTTCAGTCAGGGTGGGATCCACTCCTGCCATAGCCAGCTGGTGTGAAGTGCAGATGGAGTTGGGCTCCAAACAGGCAACTTTCTCCCCCTCATCCCCCACAGCAGGAGTGGGCAATGAGCAGCTACCAGCAGCCTGCTGTGCCCCAGGGACTCAGTATCCTGCGACTTGCTGTTCTCTGCGGGAGCCAGGAGGGAAGGAGCAGCCTCAGCTATTGGAGCAGTGAAGAACAGCGGGGTAAAAAGTTCATGCTAAGCAGTGAGAGTGCAAGAAGCAGGCTCTTAGAGGGAAATTGCTCCCTCATGTTGTTTTTTTTTTTCACTGGATGGAGAGTGGGCCAGAGCTTCTGGCTGCTTCAAGAGCCCTGGGGCAGCTGATGAGGCCTGAGCACAGCAGACATGTCCCTGTAGTTCCATGACACTGCTTTCACCCTTGGCTGCCTGTCCAAACTGAGGAACAGCTGAGTTCCTGAGCTACACAGGCTCTGCACGACATTGGGATGACCCACAGCTTGGTGGGTAGGCCAACCCAAACAACAGTTTGTCTTCATCCCCTGCTCTGCAGAGAGAAGATGACAAGTGCCCTCCCAGAACTCCAGCTCCACTGCCACAACTATTCCCTGCCAAGCAAGATCTCTGGAAGTATAGGAATAGGTGAGGAAGCCTCTGGAATAGGACTGCAAATTTTCTGCACAAATTCAGCCACAGGCCAAAGGCAGGCAGCCCTGGTACTTTCCAGCAGAGTGCTATTTGGGCCACTCTACCTGCTCAGCACTCTGTAACAGAAGAAACCCTCTGAAACTGCTTGTTTCTCTGGATGTGCTTGGGGCAAGACAGGGTCTGCAGTATAACTGTATGTTGTGTCATGTCATCAGCCCTTTGTGCTATGCTCCCTGCCAAAGGCATCTTCAAACTCTCCATAGCCGGCATATCTGCTATTTCAGCCCAAAAGTATGGTACAATGTTTCATCTTCAAGAATGCAACTTTCTCTCTTTATCTATCAGATATCAGATATAAAGGCTATGAATAGACTGTCCTGAAGTCCTAGACCTTGGCCTTTTTGCACTATGGTCATTTTCCTATATTCAATTAAGTCAGTGGAAACCTGCAAATTGTAATAGGCCCCAGGTTTCATGCTCACTCCTTCTGAGGCCAGCATCCATCCCTGTGGAACGGATTCAAAGCAGTTATGCCACAGGTGGAAACACAGTTTGTGGAAGTGGACATGTCTTCACAGTGTGACAACAGCCATGGATAGAGATAGAGCCCTTTGTTGACTAAACACTGATTAATGTGAAAGCAGATCTATAAAATTATTTGCATGTTCCAGCAGCAAACCACTCTTGCAGTCAAAAGGTGAGCTCAAGTCTTCTTCTTACCTTGTTAATTCACCCATCACTGGCTACAAAGAAATCCATATGCAAACATTCCTCACTCCAAGATTAAGTCTTATAGAAATCAGCATAATTCATAGGAGAGGATGGATCAGGGTTATAGATTCTAGTTTCACAAAGCCAGTTTCTGCATACTGTGACTAATAGTTCTTTTCAGGAAAATTTTATTTGGAAGAAGATATAAATACATATGTAAATCTGAGTGTGCACTGAAGTCTCATCGCAATCAGCAAAGCCAGAGAAAATTTAAGAGAGTCAGGCCTGCATTTTCATGTTTTTCTAAAATGAAACCAAGGGGAGACAAATTTTAACAGGATCATTGACCCTGAATTGGGCCATTATTGCATATTTCGTAATTCTTCATTGTGTGCTCTGCACTTTAGGTTCTTATCACATTTATTCTGCATCTCTTT
Organism: Falcunculus frontatus; assembly: GCA_013398115.1. Taxonomy (NCBI): domain Eukaryota; kingdom Metazoa; phylum Chordata; class Aves; order Passeriformes; genus Falcunculus; species Falcunculus frontatus. Next base: position 354,957 of record VZRV01004286.1, read on the forward strand.
CCTTGCACATGCACCACGAGGACTTTTAAGCACCAATTAATAGATAAGTAGAGGAGATGACAGATGGCTTAATTTAGAAAAAGGAAATATTTAACATCCACATACAGCAGCATTCTGCTCAGCTGTCACTCTTCATCACTGTGCTCTGAATGCATCTTAATTATTACAATTACAAATACCTGCTTGTCTTAACTAGCAGACATGCACATTGTTAATATTAGCTAAACCTAAGCCAGCTTTTAAACTGGTGGCAATACAGGGTGCTAATCAAGAATCAGATTTCTGCACTGTCTCTCATAGACTCCTGGGTTCCTGTCAGAGCTTTGAAATTCAAGGCAGTATTTCTCTGTATTAGGTAGTAACTCAATCCCCTAACAGTAGTAGTAGTGACTAGTATTAAAAGTGGCAACAAGTGCAGCTTCAAGAGTGCTTTCATATTGATCCTTAATCACTCTCTCAGATCCTTTATCACTTCCTCAGAAGAGTACTGGCAACCATTTTGTTTTTACAGTTTCATGTCACCACAAACCCTTTATCTGCTAGATAGAAGCACTTAGTGCACAAAGCAATGGTGAGCCTGTGGAGATGCCAGCTGCAGCTTTGGGGAGCAGGTGTGCTCAGGCAGAGAACAGTTCTTCCCAAAATGCCTCTTGTTAGTCCTTATCAACTGTTTAAAATACCACATTTGTGGACAATAGCTAAATGACACCCGATAAAATCAGTTCTTTTCAAAAATTATCATAGAAGCGTTAATAAAAGGTTAGAATCTGATGCTCAAAGTGCAGCAGGTTTCTGCTGAAGTTGTAACCCAGTCACTTAAGCTCTAATTTTCTTTCAAATATGAACCATGGCATTAGATGGGCACTTGACCTTCTTCTTCCGCATTTAAAGTCTCAAACTAAATACTTGCATTTTCAATATGTGATGAAACAAAAAAAAAACCCCAAAACAACCTCTAGGCACAGCATTTAAGTACAAATCTTGATTCAGGTTTTTCATATTTCCTTTTAAAGGAGATGTAAGATCTGGGTTCCAGTTTGCAGGGCAATCCAATCATACAGTAACACCTAGTCCACCACCTACCTAGAAAATAACCCACCCATTTTCAGGTGTATTCTTTTTATCAAACTACTGAAACCAATAGTCTTCTACACACTACTTCACCTTAGATGTTTCCTCAGGATTTGATGGGGAGCTGATTACTGAGACAGACAATGAATTAGGAACAGTGTTCAGTGAATGCCACATGCTATAGGATATTTTTTATTTCTGTTTTCATATTGCTTTCTTTTTATTTCCACTACCAAAAGGTATAATTGTGCACAGAGGCCTGACTGAGGGACTCATATTTACAATCACATATTTATATGCAAAGGAATATATATTAGAAAGGAAATTGGCAGATTTCAGGTTACTTTAGCTTGGATATGCCTAGAAACAAGTATTTCCTTTTTTAGTGCTAAAGCTAACTGAAGAAGAAAGCTTCCTTTTAACTAGATTCCTCATACCAATTTTATTAATAGTTTGATATCCTTGGTGCCCATAGCACTGTAATAAATGTAAATTTAGAAATGGTTGGCACACTTCAGGAGGCTAAATGGTTGTTGACAAAGTACTTGCACAGATTTGCATGATTCTATGTTGCTGTGAGAGCACTTAAAGAGAAAGGAGAGCTATGAAGTCCATTAAAACTTCAAAATGACTTAAACTGAAGCAAATATTGATACTAAATGACATAAGTGAGATTACACATGGAAGAAGGGACAAAGGCAAAGGAAATGGATTTAATACCTTCTGCTTGCAAATCACAAGGGTGATTGAATTCTGAAGGAAAATACTGCCATTTCTATCACATGGAGAACTGGGAGGAGCACAAATGATTACCCCACTAGAGAGTTCAACTAGCTCTTTTTAGCCAAATGATCTCCTCCTCTCCTCTTCATTGGCATGCTTTCCTTTCAAGACCTGCACCTCCACAGGCGCCAGTTGACCTACAGTCCAGGTGGGAAGGGAGGAATGGCCACAAGGGAAGGGATCAGCTGTGGCACACATCCTAGCTCCGGAAAGGGGGAGTCTGTCATTGCTCACACGGCCAAAGAGAACAACAAACTTGCCCCATACACTTGCTGTTTATATACCCAGTGGTATCTTCCTATTCAAATTGTGCAGTTCTTGTAAATCTTCCTGCTTCTCAGGACGAACAGGATCATGTTGAAATTGACAGATTACACTAAGCCCTTGACATTGCTTCCCAAGCAATCTAAAACATGTTTCCTGTTTTCAGTAGAAAGGAATGGAAAAAATTAAAGAGAATTTTAAACTTCTCATTTTAGCATGGGAAGCTGAGACCAGAATGCTGTTCAATAGCATGACATTTAGGAAAAGGGAGGAATGATGCTGAGTGGATTGGTCAAAGGCACTGCTAAAACAAAATATTATGAATCCTTTACTTTTCTGAAACTGAACATTGATTTAGAATTTATTCATTATTGTGAACAGAAAGCACTGTAATTGACTTCTCTTGTGATGAATACTGAGTTTGTGACCAAAGGATTTGAGTGGAGAATAGAAAGTAAATTTTAGCTGAAAATAAATTTCCTAAAATTGCACAACACGAAATATGAGTTTTGGTTCTCTGAAACTTAATGCAAAACTGGTATTTAGTTTGGGCTGAAAAAAATGGGAAATGCAAGATTTTGCCCTTTTTAATAAAAAATTGTATTTTTTCTCCACCAGTTGCCTAGAGATCATGATAATAAGTCACTGTCCCTCCAAAAAAACCACAAAACCCAGGGAAAAAAAAAAGGTTTCATCATTCTGCCACACTGGGTTTGCTCTGTTGGGGCTCCTTTTTTATTCTCAGGTAAACCTCAAACATTTTTTAAGTCTCACTTTCTAAGGACTGTGACTTACATGCTGTGATTTCTTTGTGTGCCAGCATTTAGGATAAAACCCCGTATGTCTGCAGGTAACACAGATTTTAGTATGCTGACAAAAGGAAAGAATTTGAAAATAACTGGCCTGTATTTCTGGGGATGTGGGAAGGATACCAACTATCACTGTCTAGCTGAAATGTTCTACAGACTGGACCCTGGATAAAACAGATTTAATCCTTCTGTAACAGGAACTACAAAGAGCCTGTAAGATCTACTTTTGAATCTTGTGTCTGGTGCCCTTTTCAGCTGGCCTGGGGATGTAACTCTCCATTCCTAACAGTTTCATCACTGCTGATATTCTGCCTCAGAAGAAAGATTGAAAAGAATGGTTCATCAAGGAGACACAGGCACAATTCAGTTTCCATTACCTCTGTCTGGCTTGCAGCAGCAGAAACTCTTATTACATGTCCAGTCTCCACTTTTACTAAAAGCCCCATCCTTCAGAAGCATGGCTGGTGCTTCGGCGCACACCATGGAATTTTCTGAAACACTGTGTTTCAACACCTCTGCTGGAAAGACAACACAAATGAAGAATCAGAGCAGACTAGCCTTTCACCATGAAACCTGCAGTCAGGTAGGGGAGCTAACAGCCTAGGTATGATACAACAGGAGCACAGGTACAACCAGCATTGCTAATTTTCACTGCTGTTCCTGGGAGTGACACTGGTGAATGACTCACTTCAGCCATTCCTGATGCCTTCTACAGAGCATTGACTGGGAATGAGAACTGTTCTCTTCTGGCAGGCACCCCAGGGAAACAGAAGTGAGAATCCCAGAGTCTTTCCATGCAAAGAATTAAAACTTAGGTCAAGGTTTATTTCTGAATTTGAGTGATTCAGTCTTTGGACTACAAATGTAGGCAGCTAACTAATATCAGTCATGTATGTAGAATGCAGAAACACGTATTTGATTGAAAATGGAAATCCTGACTAAAGCACTGTTCTAAAACCAGCAAGGAATTGCATAAACTAATTTTGAAAAATTCCCCACACCAGTGAGTCAGAGGCACTCCATATTTTTCCTCATTAATTTGTTGTGGAGACTGAAAGAAGCCTTCTTAGTACTGCCATGACAGTGCTTTCAAATAATTTGTCAACAACGCCACTTCCATTCTGTAACAAATTTGCATGCTATTTGCAATTGCTCTATACATAGGAATTTAAAAACTGTAATCCATGCTTCTCTATTACCAGGAAAAAAGGAATATATTTCTCACATAAAACCAAAATAAACTAAGCAAATCTTCTGGAATGTATTTGCTCTTGAAATGCAAATCTCTGAGATGGGTAATAAATTCCAGTGTTCAAGGATCTTTCCAGCTGAGTATTTTTTAATTACACAAATAATGTTCCTCTCAATTTCCATAAAGAGAGGTCATTTTTCACAGAGTATAATCAAGGAATTTGGATTGGCCAGTCCAAACCTGCCATTGTTCACACTCCCCCACAAATTTAAAGAATAAGAATGACTGAAACCTTGGGCATGCTTGGCAACTCTCAATTAAGTTTGTCAAGAGAATACATTTCCATAAATATTTTGATTCTAATGATGTAAAATTTTCTTAACAGAGAGGTGCTTCATGAAAAATGTTTAAGATGGGCCTACAAAAACCCTTCATCCAACTGTTTCTTAGATCATAGGAATAATAATATTTTTTAAACCAAACTAGAACAGTGTTATTGTAGGTTTTAAAATTTTGAAAATAACTTAAGAAATTTAAAAAAACTTGAATAAATGACCAGCTTTCCTTTTTAACATTAGCATTGAAAAGCAGCAGAAGAGACATTGAAGGATGAAAACACTGTTCCACTGCAGAAAAGAAATTGTTCAAGCTACCCTCATAGTTTCAGTTCTGTTTGCTGTGCTTTTAACTCAAAATCAATGAATTTAGAATAGCCTGAAAAAGCAATAAGTGACTGTTAGAGGAGACACAGCTGTGCTGGAAACAAGTCTTATCAATATCAAATTCTGATTTTTGCAGCACTAGAAAAGATACAGAACAATCATTTTTTTTCTCTGGGAGATGAATTTGTGCTCTTTTAAGAAAAGTGGAAGAACTATTTTACTTAGAACAGTGAAACACAGTATTTTGTGCCATCTTTGACATTTAGCAAAGGTTGGAAAGATTGTGTTTCTAGAACTGCAAAGTGCCATAAAACATAGAAAAAATAGAAAAAATGTGATGGATAGATTTTAGAAGGAATATTTACTTTAATGACTGTCACGATAATTCTTGGAAGCAAAAGTACAGATAGGAAACAAGATTAAACACAAATGCCATAAGAAGGCCAAATAGTAAGAAAACATTTTTCTTCCCAGGAATATTGCTAAATTTGTGTATTTCAGTGATATATTTTAGTACTGTTAGGAGATTATTTTCTTAAGTTATGTAGAAGCTTTGAAATGTCATGTCATATCTCACTTAACTGATTTATAGACCTAAAGTTGTATGTTAGGAGGATAGTCTGCTTTATTCAGAGCAATTAGATATTATTGGGATCTAGAATAATTGTGAAGGAACTCAAAATATACTTTTTTCAAGAATGAGAGATGTATTATGGTTAGCAGTGTATTTTTAACACACACTGGAGCAATTAATCAATACCTCTGTTTTGAATTTGAATTTTATTTGTATTTTGTTTTTTCTTTTACAATGAAACTGTGAGAACTAAAATATTAAGAAAGTTACCACAACCATATTTTGTTTTAACCATGTAAACTGGTTCCTTAACTCGTACTCTATCATTAACCATTATGTGTGCTATGACAATATCCAGGAGACTTTGTAACCCCTTGTGTTCCCCTTGTGTTACACAAAGTAACCCTTACTTCGTGTAGCAAAGTAAGAAAACATGCAAAGGAAAATATATCTGTGCAAGGAAACTTAGCTATATGACAAGAGAAATGGGTTAATACAGAGTGAGAATGGAGTAAAAGGAAGAAGATCTCCAGCCAACCATCTTAACAAACTGACCACTGCTGAGGTCAATAAAAATCACAGGAAAAGTGCATTTTTAGGAGAACAGCAAAGTGGTTATTCACCAGGGACCACTCCCAATGATGTGAGGTGGTCCAGGAAAGAGAATGAAGGGGTTTTCACAAACAACAAGTGGTTGGTGCATTAGTGAGATGCACCAGGGTTATTTAGAAGTAGAAAGAGAGGCTGACTAACTCATGATGCCTGAGATATGTGACTGTCACACTACTCTTAGCACAGTGCAGGATAGAAGAGCCCCATGAGTGAAGGAAAAGAAACTGTGAGCCTGAGGAGGCTGAGCTTCCAGAGGGATAGAGGGGCATGACTGATGCCCCTGAAGATGATGGATGACCCAGTCATAAAAAAAGGAAATTAGATGATATTGGAGAAATTAAACAACTCAGCCTAACTTCAATATACAAAATGATACTGAACTGTGATAGAGGACAAACCATTTATGACTCCCTAGTAAATAATACAATGATAAGAAACAATCTTTGTGAGTATGTCAAGAAGAAATTGTATTGAGCCAGACTAATTTCATGCCAGGTTATCTAACTGTGGAGACTGCTGTCGGTGTGACTTGAACATGATTTTTCTAACCCAGTCTCCACAACATTCTCATACAAAAAGCTGGGAAACATGGTCTAGATGATAGCACTATAAGATGGATGCAGACTCAGTTGAAAAATAAGATTTAAGGGCTTGGTACGAAAGATTTCCTGTCAGCAAAGTGAGGCACATCAATGTTGTGAGGCTCTCTCCAGAGCCTGATATTATCTCACTTTGTAAAATTCAAACTTTCTCCTTACTAGTATGTGAGGTTGTGTAGGGAGTATATTGTCCCCTTTTGAACACTTCTGAAATCAGCTTTTCAATAAAGTTGGGGACAAATTAATATCCAGAGGAGAGTAACATAAAATCTGGGTGAGAAAGCTGTCTCATGAGATGTGGCAGAAGATGTCTAAATATAGGAAAGATTCAGCAGCATTTTGGAATATGGGAAAGAGGTTAGATTTCTGTTATCCATGAACGGCAGGATAAGACACAACCTGCGTAGGATTCAGAGGGAAGATCTGGTTGCACATCAGAAAAAGCAATCCACCTGCACGTTTAGAAAGCACTCAGTACCCTGGTGTCTTTATAGAAAATCTTTTACTATTCTGCAGCAATAGGAAGAAGGAGGTAGTTGCTCATGGCAGAAGAGATGATGACTTAGTATCTGAGAAGTAAGTCAGTGAAAGACTGTGTGAGAGGTATTTCTGACTGGATAGGGAAATTCTGCACTCACAGATGTCATTAAGGAAGAATCTTCATGACCTACGAAAAAACCTGGAAGCAGACATTTGACCACAAGAAATGGTCTCTAGGGTCACAATGATAGTCCATCTAGCTCAGCTCTACCTTATTTCTTTCTCCCTTCCATCCAGTGTCCATAATTACTGGAGTAAGGCAGTTTAGAGCAGATCTCCTCATCCCCATCTGTCTAATTCCCAATAGTGTCTATCAGCTTGCTGTCTGTTAATTTGTTCAATCCCTTTTGGAAAACCTGCCAATACTCCGCTCTTCACAGACTCCTGTGGCAACAGTGAACTTGCACTGGCTCACCAGTTGCTTTTACCTGTTTTAAATTACAGCTCCCTATTTCCAGTTTTGTGGGACTTGGTGAACAAGTGTTTGGCATTCATTCATCTTATTAACCACCTTCATGACTTTGTAAACCTTGAGCACATCCCCATGGCTTTCTCCTCTCCAAAATGAAGACTTGTAACACTTCTGCTTCTTCATAAAAGGTGGTCACTTCTGCCATTTAGGTCTTACACTGACTTCTGTGGGGTAGTGGATTTTAATGACAGGCAGGAAGGAAGCACAACTCACATTTACCATGTAATTTTATACTTCAGGTAAAACTTGACAAACAAAAAATGGTGCCACAGCCCCACTTATAATGCAAATGAACACAAATCTGTGTGCTGGTTTATATAATATCTACTGATTTTATTTTAAAAATGCTGGTTTTTTAATCTATCTTCTGTTTAACTGTGCTATTGCCTTGTACCTGCATGACAGAGGAACACCTCATATAATCCATTTCAACAGTTGCCTTTGTGGCTGAAAGCTGAAAGTTATTTGCTTTTGGCCTTTTGTTTGCAATAGCAATTGAGCTATCTTCCTAAAGAACGAATGGCCATTTGTGTCCCTTCACTAAGACATGGTAGAGGCCATTGCAAGATTATAACCAGATGCAGAATTACACCTGGACAATGGGAGTGAAGCTAATGGGAACCACAACAGCCCTCCCCCATCAACATTTCTGATTCAGACAAGGAAATTACTAACTCTTTTGCTGCATTCCCTGGACATTTAATGTGGTTCTGTTCATGACTTCAGTTTTTACTGTAGTTTTATGTTCAGCTTTATACACTACATATTTTCAGTTCTTCAGTAAGCAGTTCAGATATTACATGAAAGGCACCTTTAGGTGGTGATTTCTCAGTACACAAGGGGATGACACCAGTTACTTAAAATTTAGGAGACTTTATGCTAAACGAAAAACAAGTGCCAAAACTGATAAGAGACAAAAGCACTAGAATAACAAGCAACTGCATTAGAAAATATCTTACAAAATTACCGATGTATTCACTCTGTTATACAAAGAGTCTGACAGTGAAAGGAGATATTGTTGCAATAACATTTTGGGATAATGTTGACCACTCCATGGAGAAACAAAACTAGAAGTTTAAAGTACCATCTCTAAAAGTTTACTAAGAGAAAGGTAAATAGTAAAAGGAAGTGTATGTATAACTACGGTTATGGAGGGTCCCATAAAAGCCCTGGTCTATTGGGACAAGCAGTTCAGACAACTGACAGGGTTCTAGTTTTCTTGACTGATGTCACAGTTAGCTCCATCTCACATGTTGGAAGGAGGAATCAGCACTGCTGTGCACGTCCCTTTCAGGAGCAGGCAGTTAGACTATCAGTGCTGGTGTACATTTTCTTTCTGTTCCTTATTGTGATGACAACTGTAGCAGAGCATCTTTGTGATGGCTGAAACCACAGTGATGACATCATCTTTTGTTTATCTTTGTTGTCCTTTGATAAATGACAGATAAATACAACAGATTTTGAGAGATTCCCTTAGCAGCAGTACCAGCTTATAAACAACATTAGGTCTACCAGAATACCAAGTTTCTACCTCTCAAAATTACAAAGCAGAATGCAATTAACTAACTCTGTTATACTCAGGATAAACTAGTACATACACACATGGCAGTTTTACTCCTAATTCACAGGACTGCCTCTTTAAAGTATCTGCATTTTTTAAAAATTGCCAATGACACAAGTATGTCATGGCACTCAGTGATTTTGTGCCAGTTCCTAAGGGTTGAAAGCATTTGAATCCTGTTCTCATGGTGAAATACCTACAACCGTGAAGGTGAGGGATCAAGCAAAGGGCTCAAATGGACTGACGAGGATTAAAGCATGAAGGCTTACACAGTTCTAAAATAAACAGCAAATAATTTTCCTTCTCCAGAGGTGGCAGACAGTTACCAAGTTCTTCAGTTGTGGATGCTTTAGAAGCCCAGAGGTTATGCACAATATCTAAGCTAAAATAAACCAGGTGAATAATAGAATGTTTGCCACTGGCTAGCATATACAGGGAGATTTTTTGTAATGTTAAAAAATTCTCAGTGAGCAGACATTAAGGAATGTCTAGCACCAAAAGATCATAGTAAGGGTCAATTAAAGATTTTTTTTTAAAGGAAGAAAAATACTGTGCTTCTAGGCACAATCTACTTAATTGTCTTTTCTTAAAAAGCTGAGGTGCATGCAGGTAGAAAGAAGCCCAATGATGCTGCACAGTAACTGTGACATTTTGAGCAGCATTAAAACTGTTAAAAATCAGTAATTTCAGAAATATTAAATTGCCACTTGTATCCACAAAACCGAGCTGTAACAATTATTAACAACTTTTTAATCTAATAACATTTAGGAAGTATGAAATACAGAAAGACAATCTGCTGTCCTGCTGTCCTAATCTTCTGTGAGCATTATTTTTACTGGATATATTTTATGGAATTTTGTAATGATAAAATGTTTGGCTTTGGAAGCACAGAAAACACAAACAAAGCACCCTTTCTCTGTCTCTACTGCTGCTCATATTGGGAAAAAAGAACTGGACAGTAATGGAAGTGTCAGAAAAGGATTTAGATAGTCAAATAAGGATCCAGTTGGAATTTAAATGCTTTTTTTTTTTGGCACATAAAAAATTGCCTTTCCAAAAAGTACCTAAACTTCATATTCATACATACTTTAAAAGTTCCCGCACACTTAAAACTGTTGGCCCGTGCCTGCCACTGACTAGCTAACTCCTGACACGCCTGACAAACCCAGTGACTATCTCAGGGCTAAGACTCAAAAATTATCACTTCCTCTGTCAGAATCCACTGCACCTATATCTGTACTTTCAATTAAAATAGTATCAGGGTGCAAGTATATGGTGCAGGCAACAAGTTTGCAACCATCTTTCCTCTTATCTGTTTGAATGTGCTCTGGAATGATTCTGACCCACACTAGCTAGTACTATCTTTGAGACTGTCTTGGTGCAGATGACAGTGCAGTGCAGGCTCAAAGCAATTTTCAGCAGGCAGTGCAGGAATAAATATGTAGTTTTATGGGAAAGAGAAACAGGAAAAAAACCCATTCATTTCTCCCTTTTTTTTTTTCATAGGGAAATCTAAATACCTATGTTCTTAGCCTGTAGACCTTTTCGGATATACACTCTCTTCTTCCTACAGGAATATGCCACTGTGAGCAGTGCTTAGAAGTGAGGTCACCTACTTGGCTATCCTAGAATCCTAGGTAGTTTTTACATTTCTACCTTCTATACAATCCTAGTTTATATGGACTGCCCAAAAGAGTAACACAGAAAATATGCACAGACTAAAAACTAGGACTTGTTTTTATTGCCCTGCAAGTCATAGGCATGAAGGCTCACCTTTGATTCCTGTGTTCTTCTCTGCATGGGAATCCAGCCTCAACATCAGACCTGGAGTGCACCTTTACTGTTATCACCACCCCCAAATTGGTGATATGATGCTGTATTGCAATACCGTAAGCACAAAACTTTACAAGAAGAGGCCAGTAAAAAGCCTGGACCCTCTGCAATGCAGTGATGATATAGAAATTTTGAGGAATTCTAACATTTTAAAGGTATTATCCACAATCAATTCTTGAATGATACAGGAGAAAAAGAGTGAATTGGAATCTATATCTGAAAAAAGCATCCCAACTGTATATGCCCACTGGGGAGCAATTCCTGCCTACACGTTCTTACATTCAGGTTGCTGACTGAACCTAGCCCTAGGAAGGCTGACTGTTCATCCTACATTATTTTTTAAGTGCAACTTTTCATAATCAAGCCTTTCCACACTGTCTCTAGTAACCAAACTAGAACTTTATAGCCTGGACGAGAGGACAGTGAGACGGGCAAAAAACTGCTTGGACAGTTGGGAGGTTGGCAGTTAATGGCTCACACACTACTAGAAGCCTGCAACAAGTGCACTGTTGCATGGCTCTGCACCAGGACCTGTCCTGTCCAACACCTTGCTCAGTGACCTGGAGGAGGTGATTGAGTACAGTTCCATCAAACTTGTAGATGATGCCAAGTTGGGAAGAACAGACCCAGGGGCAGGTCTGTCATGCAGAGGGAGCCAGACAGGCTGGAGGAACAGGCTGACAGAGGAACATTATGAAATTCTGTGATAATCTTTGCAAAGTTCTGCACCTGGGAATCTTGACAGACAGCAAGATGAGCCAGCATGAGCCAGCAGCATGTTCTGAGAGCCAAGATGGACAACAGTATCCTGGGCTGTACTAAGCATAGACAGAAGAATCAGGGATGTGATTATCACTTTCTACCTGGGACTTCTAAGACCACATCTGGAACACTGCATACAGTTTCAGGTTCTCCACAAAAAATGCAGTGTTAATAAAATGAAGCAAGTTCAGCAGAGAGCCACCAAGATGGTAGGAAGAGAAGAGACAATGAATATAAATTGAAAAATTTCTGACAGTGATGCCTTGGAGGCACTACCTGAAAACAGAGGCTAGACAAAATTGAGAGAATAAAAGTGGGTATTTATTGAAGGCCCTTCAATGAGGTACACTGTGGGCTAGGGCTACACCCAAAATGGACCACAGGTCACGGGTTTCTCACATTTTTGTGTTTGGTCTATTTGCATATCAGGTTCATTCTCCAATTACAATTTCAGGTAATGATGTCATTACCCCAAGTTTGTTCCCCGTTTTTAGAGGCTTTGTTTACATATTTTGGGGCCTGGGACAACAAGGTGGCCTTGAGTCTCAGGCCTAGAGAGGATTTGTTATGTCCAACCAGAATGGGAGAACAGTAGCTAACAGGCTGTATGGAGTTTGAGAGTTACACACTCAAGCAGTACAGGATCTGAAAAATATAAAAGCAAAGTCCTAAGGCATCAACAGGATATAAGAAAAATTTTTGCACTATGAGGACAATCACTCATTGGAGTAGGTTTTCTAGAGAGGTTTTACAGTCTCCATTCTTGCAGATTTTCAAGACTCAGCTGAAGAAAGCCACGAGAAACCTGGTTTGATCTCTCCTAGCCGATACAACTTCAAGTTTAAAGATGTTGGACTGGAGACTTTCTTATGTCTCCAACCTCAACTCAGCTGTGATTCTGTGGTTCTATGACTCCTGGTTCTTCTAAAGCTAAAATTTTACAACATAATTTTTCAGGCTTTACTGAAATAATTCAGCATTCTGATTTCTTTTGGGTCATGCACTTTGAATTAGAATTACCTATTGTTCCAAGATTCATCTGAACTATTCATTGTCACAAAGAAGACTGGAAGTGCTAATTAAGTTGATGAGTTGTGAATTGTCAGTTTGGATTTCTCAGCCATTACAGTTATGTTGAAATAAATTATATGCATTATTAAAGGGTGAATATCATCACACCCATGTTATAACTAAGGAAGTCTCAGAAGAGAAGACTTAATTTTCTCATTTTCCTGAAGAAAATTAGTTGTATTCCCATACCACAAAACATGAATTTTAAACCACTAACACAATTCATCAAACTTAAATACGTCAAGGGTGGTTTGAAAGAACTGAAGAGTGTTTTCTTAGTAATTCTGGCATATTTTTTAAAGCAACAAAACTTGCTAATATTAGCACGTGTATTTATGCAGAAAATTTGTGTTTCCTAACGATCAGTATCTGGGGAATAAAAAACCAAGGCTTTTCTCAATGCAAATCTGACAGACATCATGACATCTAGGAAATAAAAATATTTTTCAAGTTTTTTGTTACTGAATTCAACATGAAAAAATCCACTGTTGACCATGTGAACAGAACTGTGTGCAAGATTGTTACTTTAATGTGATGTTACTTCCATTATTTATCTATGAGAAAAGAAGACCAGCAATACAAAATAGTTTCTCCACAATTTTGCAACGAGACAGCTCATTCAACCAGTTATTAGGATGGCACAAGAATCCAATAAAGATATCACATACAACCGTGTCATCAGGAGAGTCCTCACTGGACTTGTTGGTGGGGAAAGAACTGTCCTCATGGCTTGCTCAGCTGCAGATTACAGGGTGCATGCTGTGGATCCAGTTTGCAGAGCACTCTGAGAGTTGTGTGTTGCAAGCACAAACAAGACCTTACAGGTAAGATATTAAAAAAAAGATAAAAACATCACACTGTCTGAACACAGCAAGCAAGCAGTTAATTAATGGGTATAAATGAGGGAGCTAAGCTATTCTACACAAAATGTTTACAACAGCAAACAGATATTGAACATAGGAACCCCTTAAACGGAGAGTAAAGACATGTCTTTGACTTATGTTGTTTTCTTTAAAAGAGAGAGACAGGGAAGAAAAAGAATGTCAATTAAGGTAACAGCAGATGAGACCAAATAATTGCAAATGGTTGAATGCAGAAGCTGCAGGATGTACTTTACCATCAAGTGGGTACTTGTTAGAAGCTATTTATGTATCAAGTGTCTCATGAGAGGACCCACAGGAAAAAAAGCATCTGAGCGCTAGAGATGCAGCTGGAAATCATGATGGAATTCAGGCAAGACTCGAGGACAGGATGGATGAAAGGAAGAAGAAGGTTCAGCAAAGAATACCTGATGAGAATGGCTGAACACCATTATGAGGAAGACGAGACGGGCATTGAGGAAGGAATAAAAAATAATAAAAACTTCCAGAATGGGCTTGTTTCTCCAGAAGAAAAAAATAAAAAAAGAAGAAGAAACAAAGGGGAGAAGGAGAGGGAGAGCTAGTGTGTCAAGAAGAGCAGATAGGGATACTGGGCAACTAGAAAAATATGTGGCAATAGGATAATACTTTGAAGAATCTGCAGGAGAATTGGAAAAAAAATTAAAAAAGAAAAAAAGAACAGGGATCCACTGCAATAGCATGAAAAGGCAATTTTCAAAGGGACTCACTGCCCCTACATATATTAGCATTTTGGTTTAGAGCATAAGAATTCTGAAACAGATGACTTCAATGTTTCCACTTAGTACATGCCAGTTTTGTTGGTGGAGCTGCTTGGCTTCCACCTTTGAGAGAAAATTATTCCAGAAGTTGTGCTCTGAAGTGTAAATGAAAAGCATGCTTACCCTGAAGAGGAACAAAAAGGCCAGTCCAAAGTGGGCTAAATTGTCACAAAGTTCTACCCCAAACGTATGAGCATCAAAAGGTTCCAAGTATTTCTGTCACAATCTGAGGTCTTTTGGGATCTATAAAATGAACCAAATGTTGTATATCTGCTGCCATAACTATCATCAACAGTCAGCCCCCAACTCTTTGAATCTCTATCACTCCTTCCCCCTTCATCTTCTCTAATCCTAGCCTGGAACCTGTATTTGGCTTTCCTATGTCAATTCTTGTCCACCCACCCTTCCTGATCTTTTACTATTGACTTTTATCTCTTTTGCAATAGTGAGGTGCAAAATTCCAGAAGGTGCAAATTATACTTTGCCGTGAAAGGGCTGAAGGTTTCCTCAGCAGCAGCCTAGCACTGGCAGTCTCAGAGGGGTGCATCATGGTTGATGAGTGAAGAGGACTGATGAGCCAAACAACCTTAAATTTGAAGGATGAAAATCATTCTTGAGGCGTAAGGGCAGCAACCACCCTTTGGGGGCAGCACAGCAGGAGTATCCGTGTTCTGGAGAGTTTGGATTGGTCTCCTGGTGAGAACTGTCATTGATTATGTTGCCCATTCGGCTGTCTGTGCTCTGGGATACAGGACAACATATCTGCAAGCACATTCTTCAGCCACTCTGAGATCCTGTCCATGCATCCCAGAGAAGAACACTACAAAAGCCAGAAACAGGAGTGTTTCTCTGGCTTGCTTCTGGTGCTTTTGCAAAGCAAATCTGTGTCAGTGTTACAGAGTCCAGTTCAGGCCAGGATACCCTTTTGGTGCCGGTCATTATAGTGGAATGGGAGTAACATGATGTTTCTGACACCGGGGTCATGATTGAGAGGAGATGATGTATGTTACAAAGGCTGTTGTACCTTGATAAATGTCTGTGGTTATGAGCTGTGGGTGAACTCCTCGATGTGACAGCTAACTACATCAGAAGCTCCCCTCTTAGTCCCAGCCTGTACAAGTGTCAAGCTATGTGCCAGTGACTGTCCAAGTGTGCGGGCAGCATGCCATAACACAGCTCTGCTAGAGCCCCAGACAGAGACTTGTGCCATTCAGCCCCCAGGGGGATGGGAATGGAGGAAAGCTTGTGCACTGGGGGGAATACCAGATAGCTGATTGCATGGGGGCCATGGAGAGCCAGCTCAGGCTGATGCAGACTCTCTTTAGAACATGACATCTGTTGTTCCTCAGTGTGGACAGGCAGTCAGGCATAGGAGTGGAGTCACAGCAAACACCTTTTGGGACATCTCCACTGTGCTCAGGCCTTGACTGCTACCCCAGGGGCTCTTGGAACAGCAGGAAGTTCTGGCCCACTCTCCACTGAGTGCAAAAGAAAAAAATCAACATGAGGGAGCAATTTCCCTCTAAGAGCCTTCTCCTCCCTCTCCCACTGCTTAATGCCACCTCTCTGCCTGTTGCCAGTCTTTGTGATCATGCATAGGAACAGAGGCATCAGTTTTGGTCAAGGAACCAGAGTAACCCTAGGCTGGAGTAAAATACCCAAATGTGCATAATGAATATGTGACAAAGATAAGGACCGAGTGCTTCGATCTACTGCTTTGCTCCTGTTGTACCAAATTAGGTGCTAAGATGGACACAGATAGCAGTACAAGAACTGACAGGTGTGTTGATGCAGTGGATGCAGGAAATGGAAGTACAGGTTTGTTGTGTGTCACAAACAAAGATAAAAAATGGAGGCTTTTTAGAGAAGTTAATAATTCCTATAGCTGCAAAACATAACTGTTAAGAAAAACAGCTGTAATTGCTGTTCTTAAGGTATTTAAATGATACTTATCTGTTTGTTTAGACAGAAAGAAAACACAGATCTACACCTGTATCCTCTGCAAACATAAACCAGAATGAAAGTTAACACAGCTATATAGATACACTTCAGTTGTCTATTTTCAGCAATCCTGTCAGGGCCAGCTATAAATTATAGAGAACTTTTCTACAAATATGTTGAAAAGTGATCAAATTAATGTTTGTGCCAGTATCAGGAAGAAATAAAGTGGGGGTGAATGGAGGAAAGCGAGGTCTGGCAGAGAACGCTGAAATACCAGCTGTAATTATAAAAAGAAAAAATTTTCACATGCATTACAGAGATAGTCACAGAGCTAGTGCATCTTTATTTTATGAGCTTCCCTATTATCAAGCTGTGCAACACAGCCATGAAATTAACAGTCAAATAAGGAACTTAATCCTGACAAAAATAACATTCCCACAGACATTACTGGGAGATTTGTCAGAAAAGTGTGTTCAGAACTTGACCTCTAAAATGAATACAGTGTTGGTGGGTTCCTAATTATAACATCTCATTTAGCTACCGCAGTAAGGCAACTGAAGCAGGAAGAAGTACAAAAAGTCAGTTGTTGCCAGATGGCTTGGTCTTTGCAGCCATTACTCACAGAAATAATATTTGCTCACACAAGGTGGCCCACAGCATTCACTGGAGTGTGACACAACTTATCAGATGAATTCAAGTTTCATGATAAATCTTCCTAAAAACAAGTTGTGGCAGAGAATCAATCTTTTCTTTCCAAGCACAGAGTTGTTGTGGGTAAAATAACTACTTTTCACTAAAGTAATCATGGACAAATTACTTGTTTCAGTGACTTTAAGAGCCCGTAATTAATTCAAGAAAACCTTAAGTGTCCTTTTAAACTAAACAGCTAGCTTGCAATCCGAAGTCATGAACAACAGAAGTTCACCAAAAACATGGGTGTTTTAATGATTTTCAAATGGGTTTTTATGCTTTGTAAGCAGTTTTCTTACATATATGAAAGTTGTTATTTGGTGTTATGCTGGAACTGCTCAAACCTGATTCAAAGCCAACTGATGTCAGCAGGAATCTTTTCTCTGATTTCAGGACCTTTCAGATTACAGGCAGTATTTCTGCAGGAACAATAGGACCACGCAACCCCAAAAAGAAATGAGACCTCACCAGTCGAAGGATGAAGACCATAGTTCTGGACAGGGATCAAATTATGCTAAGAAAGCTACCACAGCTGTCAGAAAGAGACTTTAGCTGACCGGCATTTCCCAGGTATAGGAAAAGAAAAATATCAGAGGCTTCTGATATTACCCATGAAACCTATTTAATAATGGACATACAGAACTGCATAGCACCTCTATTGCACGGACACATTCTGAGGTTCTGTTTTTTCAGGTTTCTGGTTTTTACTGATACCAAAGAAACTAAAGCCAACTAGTCAAATCAACTTAATTAATTAAGAAAGCATACACTTATAGGAAGGCTTTGTTATCTTATTTGTCCTAGAAAATTAATTATGTGTAGTCAGTAGAACTGCAACCATAGTGCTGTCATGAGCAGTAAAAGAAAGCAGAGCAACCCATGAGTGCAGCAGTTTTAGTAATTGCAAATTTGAAGCACATTTCTTTCTCGTTATGTTTGAATATCCAAACTACTGTGCAGTAAATTTGGAGTTTAGGCATGATGTCACAATCTTGCTTCTCTTTTACGGAGAACTATCCCATTCAGTATCCATATAAAAGGAAGAACGAATACCATTCTCTTCAGTGAGATACGAACATCAAAATGTGATTAAAGCATTACCTCCTGAATTCATTCTGAAGGAATGCAATAGATTAGACACAAGATTCATTCCCAGTGCAGTAGAATGCCTGCATACTTGAAACAGGAATAGACAGGAAAAGCAAAAATCACCATTCCAAACCTTCTTCAGCCCCATTGCCCATTAGGTATTTTATTTTATTGTTTGCGGTTATGCTGCAAACAGAGATTCAGCAGTCGTATAACTGGAACTCAGCAGCACTGCATTTTGTCCTGATGCCTGTATAATTGCTAGAGGAAGGTATTTTATTTACACAGCTGTGATATGTTTTGTAAACAGGTTGATTCTGACTTCTGAAAGCTCACGGAGAATTATTGCAAAGGAAAAAAAGCAAAGCTGATAGAATCTCCCACGTGTTTGACTTCTTGCCATGTTTACAGATAGGACCACAAAACAATTTCTGTCTGTTTTTTTCTGGAAAGGGGCCAAAGCTATTTAAGGACAAGCAGCCCAACAGGATCCTATCTGAGCACAGCTGTTCCAAACATTGCTTTATAGTCCCAAAGTACTATGACCAGTCCCAAAGCAGTAAGACTGGTTGCTCCTCTGGAATTAATAAAGTTCCAGTGTTAAACATCACCTAATACATTTTTTAAAAAAGATAAGCAAAGTTCATTTACAAAGCAAAGGCAGCTTCTCCATCACTTTTATAATGGCACTGGTATGACAGATACTGCTGTCATTACTTCTGCTGTCAACACAGCTTCCAAGTGGACAAGCAGGATTTTCATCTCAAGTCACATTTGCTTTCCTCAGATAACCACATTCTTTATGAGAAATGCTTTATACTCATCATGCATTATCAATAATCTTACATTAGACTTACCTCACAACAGCTTATGCACAAACAATGCTCTGATCTAACAAAATCCCCAGTTATATTTGTTTAGCATATTGCATCAGTGGAAAGTTTTAACTTGATCTGTTAGCTGAAGGTTTTTTGGACTGCTGAGTCACACACGATTAATTCTAACAATATTTTAATTTCCTTCATGATTAGGTAACTAATGATTTGAAATGAGATTCGGTGTTCGAAACTGAATCAGAATTAGCTTTTTTTTTTTTTGATGAATGAATTATAATTGATTTATGAAGTGGGACTCTCTAGGGCCTGACTTTGTAGTGCTTATTGATGAGGCTAAATTCCCATTGAAACCAATGAGCAATTTTCCTCAATAAGCATTGAAGGATCTGCCCTTAATACGTAGAAGTTATAACTAGCTCTAGCTTCTGAGCCCCTCTTAGGACTGCAATTACAAACACTACAGAGCCATAATCCCCAAAATAAATTTTGTTAAGAATTACACCAGAATTTCTGAGTAATGTGTACATGGACTTATCCCAAGGGTTTTATGTCTGCCCATGACTACAGCATTTTGCTAGCATAATAAACATAGAAACCTGAATTGGAAGTATATGGGCAGTATACTCCTAAGGTGTTCTCCACCAAAACAACTCTGGATACACTATGCAGATGCAATTAAGTTTTATCAATAATAATCATTCCTCTTTTTCTTTTTCCTTGTGATTTCTCTTTGAATTCTCACAAAGAAAAAAATGAAGAATCTGTCTGTATTTGGAGGTCTAGGAAGGGATTAAAAGTCACACAAATGCAATGTTTTGGTCTTTTCTTAATAGGTTGCTTCTCATTATTAAATAAAACTATTTGTTTTTTCTAGACCAAATGCACAAATATTATTTTTTTCCAACAAATAATTTTAAAAACTTCAGTTTTGTGTTGCAGTGAAATATTTAGCAGTTTTTTCTTTTTTCTATTTTTTTAAAAATCAAGATGTTGGCATTTTAAGGTCATCTTCTTTATAGATTTATGTACCAAGAAGCAAGTCTCTCAAAAATGAACACATTTTAGAACCATTTTGCTGAGTTATTTCCATATTGTTTTTTAAAGCAATTTGGCAAGTATTTTTGATGAAAAAGCTCCTAAACAAAAGTGCCTGCACAACCTGAGACCAACTCTAAAAGGCAATTTACTAGATATTAGAACATACTCATTTTTGAAGCAGCTGTTGTATTAAATCTGCACATGAGTTATAGCACCTGTCATCTCCTGATGTCATGAAGTTGCTATGTAAGAATTTGAATGGACTTTTCCCTGCTGGCATCAGTGAGAGTTGAATCAGCCATGAAGCCTCTGTCCTGTCAGAGCTGAGGTTCAGTAGACTAAGAATGAGCCCTCATGTCTGAACACAGCTTTGATTTGAGTTTCAAGGCCTTAAGAGATTTCAGCTTTTATAAGATTTTGCCGGGAGAGAGGCAGGGTTTTCACTAATGTTTCATAAAGGTATGTCAAGGAGTTTTAGGAAAAGATGGAATATCTACTAGTTCTCTGCAAAAAACAACTATTTCAACAATGACCTTGAAAACCAAATTAGGAAAGAGAGGTGTCTCCCAACTGAGAGGGAGTAAACAAAGAAAGCACCTGAAACTGGAAGTGAATAATTTTCTGAACCACCGATGTCAATATTTTATGTAAAATAAGAATCTTCTAGAAGCTCCTATGAAGAATTGACATCTTTCCTGTTGTTCATTATATAACCAAGTATTTTTCCATTGTTTTCAGAAAAACACAGTTATTGTTGTTCATTTCTACAGAAACACTCACATATCACATAGTAGTAGATAGCTGTGCAAGCACTGCTAAGGAAGGAATTTTCTTACAATGCTACAGTCTCAAACCCAGTAGTACATTTAAAGATATGTTCTTATATTCTCTAATAAAAACAATCTTATATCACATCAAAAATATAATCCAGAAAAGCTTCTGAAATATACCAGGAAGCTGCAAAGATGAGTCCACAAATGTCTCAGTTTTGTGATGTTACTGTCCTTTTTGTAGAGGCATAACTTCAGCCTGCTCTCTGAAGATGTGGAAGAATTCTTTATCGTATCCCTCTGGATGGTGCTGATTGACTGCCTCCTTGCACCAAGTGATGCACACACAGAAAAATCTTTTGTCTCTTTACTTGTGTAAGAAAGGGATTAAGTTTTATGCTCTTTTCCCTAACAGATCAGAGACTACCCCCAAGTAAAACAAAGGACCGAAAGCAGAGTGAACAGCAGCACTGAGGACATGAGAGTTCGCCTTTCCAAAGTGTGCTGGGATCTCCCAACACTTATTCAGAATGAATTAAGAACTCTGTTGATGAAGTACCTGTCTCACTGCAGCTGCAGATTCACTCAGGTGAACTTTATTTACCATCCAGTTTCTAACAGAGACAGGGCTGTGCTGGCTGGTTTCTCCACACTAATGTACAGTTGTGCAGTCC
The DNA here is from genome assembly GCA_013398115.1 of Falcunculus frontatus. NCBI lineage: Eukaryota > Metazoa > Chordata > Aves > Passeriformes > Falcunculus > Falcunculus frontatus. The sequence goes on from VZRV01004286.1 coordinate 376,460, forward strand.
ACTGTAACCAGTAAATGTCACTTACCAAGAGCTGCTTGTCCTGCAATTGTAACATTACTGTCCTGGCCATGACACAGGACTGAGCTGAGATCTCAGAAATTAGATGAAAAATCCACAACAAGGGACTATAACAGCTCATGCTCTCTGTAAACTGGACCACAAATTCAGCAGATGGTGACACATCTTCCCATTTAAAAAAGTCCCTTGTCCCAAGTATCTATGGCAAAATAATAATAATAAATACCAAATAAGTCCCTACTAATGGGAATGGCTGTTTTCTTGGCCAACACATCAGGCAGTGAATCAGGAGTGGAGAAGGCCAAGAAAATGAAAAAAAGTTTAAAAATTATTTCTGAGTAGTAAACTGTAAAAATTGCTGCCTGGCACGGCAAACGTTGAGCTCTGCAAATGTTGTCAGAAAAGCATTTCAGGAACTCTGAAGAGGATCCTACTTAGATGCCATATAGATTGAGGAAGCTTATTCCACACCTACAGTTCGTTCCTAAAAAAATTATTATTTTTTTGCTTTCTGTCACAAGATGAAAGCAAGCCTCCATTATGTAGATGTCTCCTTTGCTTGGGTTTTGTGTGATTGAGATATTATTCTGAGTGCTGACATTTGACATCTACACTGTGAGTTGTGTTTTAATACTCCAAACATTCAAGGAAAAGCATTGGGCTCTCTAATCCAGATGTTAATTTGGCTTTCTGAAAAGCGTCAGGATGAATTCTGATCAGCACTTCTGCATAAGCTTCAGAGTTGAGTTTTATAACCATATATAAAGATCAAAGAACTAATCAAATGTAGAAACTACTAGCTGATTTAGAAGGTTAGTATTACAAATGGGTAAGTTGTCTATGAACAAATTTACTTTTTCAATCTTGCATTGGTCTGCAAAATCAGTTCTCAGTACAAGCATGAATAAGGCACGTTCTCCCAGTGGTCTGTTTGTTGAGTAAAGCTGGCTGAAGAGCAGCATTTCTGATTTGTGAAAACTTTTTGGTGGGAAGCAGGGAGGGTTGTTGGGTTTTACTCCCAATCAAAAAAAATTCCTTTTTTTAATTTCCCACGAACTGGAAACTGAGAGAATGTTTCATTCTGACAATCCCAGCACATGAAACTTCCTCCAGGAAATAACCTCACTGCATGCAGCAGCTGCACAGTGAAATCAGCATTCCTTGTAGTTTCACGCTTGCTAATCTCCCACCTTGCTTTCCCCAGCAGCTGCCAGGGTGCCCCAGCCCCACTCCCTCACAGCCACCCTGGCTCCCCACTCACAGCCCTGCAGCTACACCCAGCCATGCCTCCACAACTGGCCACAAATCCCTCATTTCCACAGCTTTCAGGCTCCAGCCTATGGAGACAGAACCTGCCAAGGCTTTCAGCTCTACAGCAGAAAGGTGGGAAGCCCTGGAGCACATGGCTTTCTTAGGGCCTTTACTATTGGGAGTCCTGGTCCACCATGGTCCACCAGTGCACCTGACTGAAAGCTTATTTAGCATAAATATTTGCGGAAAACCATTTTGATTTAGGGAATAATTATTAGTTCCCTGGTCTCTGGTGTGCACAAGTCGCTCATCTTGAGAATACAAAACATGAGAAACCATAAGTGGCAGACTGACCTCTCTGTCTCACCATGTCCTCATTTTCCCTGAAGGCAGGTATCTATATAGACATGGAGAAGAGAAATGGATCCTCATTATTGTTGCCTTATGAGTGAAACTGACTCCCACTAAAGGCTATGTTTTTTGGTAGGATTCCAGGCTGTGATTTATTCCAGCATGGAAAAATCTGCCTTTCCTCAGCTCATGACAAAAATATTATCAGTGTAGTCCTTTATTTAGAATCATATACTGCTGTATTTCATGGGATGCTTAAGACTGATTTCAAATTAATATTAGCAAGATGCACTTAAAGTGCTGAATTTACACGTACATACTGTAAAACAATACTGCAATTGTTCTTAAGTACAGCTTATAGAAATAGAAAATTATTAATGAAACTTCTGAATGAGCGCAATACAAAATGTAGCACACTCAAGACACTGAGATTACATTTATATTACTGATCCAAACATGCCCAAAACAGTTCCCTGGAACTAAGGCATGCAATAACCCCCCCCACACTATTCAACTGTCCTCTTTTTGAAAACAGGATATCCACATCCCAGCTGCCTATTGTGGCCATCCCAGGCGATCCTTGGGAGAGCTCTAAATCAGCTGAGGAGAAGAGTGTGTCAGAGGCTTCTCCAACAGTTTTGAAGTATGATGATATTGCTGTATCTCAGGAAGGTAGCCTGAGACACACACACTTACGAAGCCTTAAAAACTCTGTTACTTACTTGACAGAACTGTATCAATACCACTCAAGTATGCAACCCTTTTGTCATGTCAGAAAGCCACTGGAGTGTGGTATGTATAATCTGGGTCAGGCACTAATGAGGATAAGCCAAATGACAGGCTTGTTTAAGTATGGCATGTTGACTAGGAGCGTTAATTCCAGTCTTTCAGAATTTTTCTGCCATGTAAAGGGAGTTACTCACAAAAAACTAGATGTATGCTAGAATGACAAGTCTTGAATCTGTATTCAAGGTTTTGGCCAAAGGAAAATAATGATTTCACTGAAGTGTTTTGGTTTTTCACTGGAAAGCATCATGATTCCATTCGGAAAAACGTGCTTTTTTTTTTTTTTTTTTTTTTTTTTTT
>VZRV01004286.1:379178-463384 GCA_013398115.1 Falcunculus frontatus
TTTTTTTTTTTTTTTTTTTTGGGAACACACGGAGGAGAAGAATTATCATATTATTTCTGCTGTTAAACTGAGATGATATACTTTTGTATTTTGCACTTGACAATTTTCCGTAGCTGCCTGAGCTGCTATAGTCTTACATGAGCTGAGTCTGCATTTCCCTATCCACATTTTCCTCTCTCAGCTAATTAATACCATTCAACAAATAATTAAAAAATCTTATAGATTCAATACAAAATGCTTTGTATCTGCCTAACATTTCTTTTTTGGGATACTTTTGAACTTTTTATTCCCTATAAACTTCTGGTTATATTCTAAATTAACAAAATTTTCCACTACAGAAATTGATTGTAGAACATCTTTATGACCCCATTTTTCTTATTTCTCAGATGAAACCAAAAAAGGAAATTAACCCATCTCAGAATTTTTGATTCTATTATGACATTTTGCATTGTTTAAAACTATGATTTTTGCTGTATCTATGACAGTTCAGAAAAGTCAATGATAAGGTTCGTATTTTCAGCCCAAGTGATTTTTCTCTTTCAATAATATCAATACCAATATTAAATTATATTTCCTAAAACTGGTACAGAAATACTACTGCAAAATTTTCCCACATAAAGATGCACAGATCATTTGGAGGAAAGACAAGAAGGCATAGAAATTGACAAAGAAGATCCAATTTTACTCACAGAACTTCCAACAGTCTATTAAGTACATGGTGACGAGTCTTCTTTCACCACAAGGAATAACTGACAGTCTTGATGTAGTGAAATGATTTGTGTAAAGTGATAAAGCAAGTCAAGAACACAATCTAAATCATGTTACTCTTAATCCTAATCAGATATGCTGGCATCCAGTATATTCACTGTCTATGCAAGCACACAAAGGTCATAAGGAAGACAACTCCACACATTCAGCAAGTCATTAATGACAACTTTTATTGGACTCTATGACATATGAAACTCACCAAAGTAACTTTTTTGCTCTGCAGTTTTACAAGGACATGAGCAAAAACTTGTACAGAAGCCTTTTTGTCTGTGCTGCCCATGACTTATACCTTAAAAAAATGGAAAGAAAGATCTTTCACCACGGTAAATTTAACATGTTGTACTTTTTATTATGAAAATATGTTCATTTCATTGATACCACTATGTACAATGCAAATCTTTCACAATGCCTGCAGACTCTTTTAGTATTCTCATCAGAGCAACATATATAATTACATAATAAACACTAGGATAATAATAAGGGATACAAGCTTTACACTAGTAGCAGTCATTAGAGAAATACAAGCCATAGGGACTCTTGATACTCCAATAATTTTACACTCAGTACAAAATGTCAGACATTTTGTAACCTATTCCCTAGAGAATCTTCTTAAAATCAGGCTGCATTAGATATTCTGAATTTATTAATTTTGCCTTCCTGTGTATTATATTCTCCTTATACAGTTCCTTTTCATCCTATAATGGGATTTTAGGAAACTATTGCCACATTCTGTTAATGCCATTTCAAAAAATTAGTTTGTAATCAAACACTCAGTCAAACCTGAGTGCAAATGCTGCTACTGAAAAATGTTTATCACAGACACAATAAATTTAACCAGCAGAGTTTGCTGAGGGAAAAATTGTTCTTATTATCTGAAAATGAAGAATTCTGTCAAGCTAGCAGGAAATATAGCTATAATCCTAGATGTGATGATTACTTCTTCAGACAGTTGTACACTGAACCACTTAGACTACACCTCTGTTCCTGTGTCATCAATACTGAGAAAAAAAAAGAATTTTGTTTTCTATATAGCCATTATACCAACAACCAACATTATATCCCAACATTAAACATGCTTACATAGTATTGATCTGAAATTCTAAACTACTTATCCCTTAATTATTCTACTGTATAATATTAATTCAATAAATTGTCAGTAAATTGCATTTAAGACTAAGTTTTGACACACAATCAAAAAGAATTTATGGGTAATAAATATTTTCATTCTAATTTTACTGGATATGGTCAGGGTCCAACTTCTCACCTTGCATTAATAACAAAATCATATTTTTCAAGGCCAAGGATGTCCCATGTAAGTAGTGCAGAAATATGATTAATGAACAACTTTGTAGTAACATTTTCAGAAAAGAGTTCACTCAAAAATCCATATGTGAAAACAGTCGCCACAACAAAATTATTCTCCAAGTTTGTTGTTTTGTTGGTGGGTTTTCGGTAAAAATTATCACCAGAGTCACGTCTGTGTAGGTGCGAGAGCACAGCTTACAAAAAAAAGCCACTGAAACATTCTAAGCATATTTTTGTTATTTTATTAAAACTTATCCTAAGAAGTCAATGTGAGTTCAACCTGTAATTGGACTGCAGTAACCAACAAATATTGTGGGGTTGTAATGATTTATACCAGAAGAGTAGAATGCAGTATAGATGCAATGCAGTGCTTTACAACGGAGATAACAAATAAAAGAATAAGGGGAAAGCAGACTAGAAGGGAGAAACTGGAGTCAGTAACATATGAGCTACACATGGAGATTAGGAGTCCATAGAATGAAGAGAAACTATTCATGTAGCCATCTACAAGAACATAACATATAGGCAGGCATGACAGGCTAGAAAGAGGTGATGTTACACACACTGACCCCCAAATTAGGAACCAATTGGTCATATGGAAGGCAACATGTTCACACACATCCTTTCATTTCTGAATAATATTGTATTTTCGAAATGGAAAGAAAGCCATTTGTATTTGAGTTGCACCACAGTCCCTAGTCAGGATGATCTGGTGCAAGACCTGAACTGGTTTGCACTCTTGGTGCACAAAGACAAAGGAGCACTAGGGTTCAAGACTTACCAGCCACCACAAGAACAGCTTTATGACAAGAAACAGAGCAGTTCCCTCTGGTAGATAAGAAAATTTAGTCCCTTATAGATAAACTGGAAGGTCCAAACTTAGACTGACAGAAATTTTCAGAAAGGATGGCTTCAAGAGGCTAATTATAACTTCTTTAAGTTTTACTAAAGGAGTACTTTTTGTACTGCTGCGTATCATTTGAACACAACTGCAAGTGATGCAGTAATGCCCAGGTTGTTTCTAATGGAGGTTTTGATGTGAACAGCTTGTTATTAATTAAGACTCAATTGCAACCCAGCACCCAAAACAGATGCCAGAAATACGCCAGAACTTCCCTTTTGATCAGGAACCAGTCTGACTTTTATTGCTGCGGTGACTGAATCATCAAGAACTATATGCATTAATATGGTGTCATAGAAGCAGGTCTCCTTACGCAACCCAAAACTGAAGCAGAGCAGGGGAAGAACTTCCCTCAGTGCAGCCACAACAGCTCCTGCCTGGAGGTTGAACAAGGCCTTTCTTCTTCACACAAATTAAACAGGCACTTTTGATTTCAGGTTATTACGTCACAATAATTATTACCTTTTCCCTGAACAAATTTTAACAAAAAGAGAATCTGCACACATCTTCCCCTTCCCTGTGCCATCTGAAATAAAAACTATCTTCCCCTGAAGGACTTCACAGACCTCATTTTCCTTAATTTATGAGATCTGAGATCTACATTGCAACTCTGTTTTCAATATCAAAACCCAGTTCTGTTCCTCCTCAGAATCCCATTTTACCACACATCAGTTGCTCACATGAAAAGAACTAATACCAGGAAACGAATATATTTTTAGCTGACTTTAATGTGACTTAGCAGCTGGAAACAAGAACAGCTTGTTCTGTGAGACACAGTACTCCATGGACACCAGTTTGGGAAGTAATGGTAGAACTTTAAATAACCTTCTCCAGCTAGACATGTTTTCCAGGAACCTTTGACACCTCCACAGCCCCATTCGGCCTTCACATGCCATGTAATTTTGGTTGCAACAGCTCCCTTACACTCAAAACCGAGCTGCCAGCAAGAAGAAGCTCCCACATCAAAAGGAGGAGACACCCCCAGCCAGCAGAAGCTGTGGGAGGTACTGCAGGCTATCCATTGTAGTGAGGCAAGGAGATGCAGAGAACAAGAGAACCTAACAGGAGTCATGCACTTAATTATTCTCTAAAGAGAATAAAAAGTATCTGCTCACAATTGTTCCCAACCAAAAGTACATATAATATTTTCATTGTGCAGTTGTATTAATGATAAGGGAATGAGGAACTGGAGCAAGTTTCCCAGAGAAGTTGTGGATGCCCCATCCCTGGAAGTGTTCAAGGCCAGGTTGGATGGAGCTCTGAGCAACCTGGTCCGGAGAAAGGTGTCCCTGCCCACGGCAGGGTGTTTGGAACTAGATGATCTTTAAGGTCCCTTCTGACACAAACCTTTCTGTGATTCTACGATTCCATAACTTTATGTCTCAAAACTCACTTAATCGAAGAAATTGTGTTGTGGAGTTTGTAGCAGCATTTCTCAACCCATGTTAAACAAGGAAACCACCTTACTCTTTTCAAAATTACCTGTAGATCACCTTTCATTCTACTGTGAAAAACAGCTGTAAGTTTGCATGTTCATGCATTTTTCCCAGTTGGTTTCTGCTCCATGCGTGGGACTCTGGCATAGGGGTCAGTGGTTTTTTTAAGAGTTTGAGGAACTGTAAGCCATAGACTTCAACTAATTTAGCAAACACAGAAACAGTTATAAGCCCACAAAATAACTTTTGCAATGTCCCATAGCAATATACAACATGCAAACTACCAACCAGTCAAGCTATCTGTACCATTGAAGTGAGGCCTTTGTAAATGACTCCTGATGCCAAGTTAAGAAGTATAAAAAGCCAAAGCATAATGAAACAATCATGTAGGAAGGATCATTTCCATTTCTTTGGTGTTTCTATTGGGGTTTTTTCACTTCTATCATTTGGAAAATTTCTCACATTAGTCATAGTCTGAAAGTGGCGAGATTTTCAGTTCGATGCCCTAAAAATGTTGATATTTAATATTTTCATTTTTCTGACATTCAGTAAATTCACCACTGTAAGTTTAAAACTACATGCTGGCTGCTAGAAATGAGCACAACAGAAAAATCATTCTGGTTGATTACTGTTTTGAAATTATCCATTTTTCTCCTAATACAGCTCAGTGCTAGCCAACACTCCCTTTTCCACACCATGGAGAAAAGTGTACATCAAACCCAACAGTAACTTCAGTGGGATTTGTCTTTCCATCATATAAGCAGAGTCAGTTTCCTCGTTAGCTGGGGTGCCAGCAACACCGTGAGAATGCAAAGCATTCTGTACAGCTGAGATGCATCATTACTTGCAAGGGCAGGGAGCGTTGTGTTTTGCAGACCTTTGAGCAGTACATCAGGTTAAAACAAAATGCCTTGCCTCTGTATATTTGTTTATTTTTATACTATAAATATAGTAAAGTTCATTGGTGAACTTTTGAGGTCACCTTCACTTCACTTTGAGTGATTTAGCTCCCATGCAACTTAAGTAAAACCAGAGATAATAGGCTGGCATTATGCCATATCTGCCTGGTGGACATGCATGGGTAAATTCTGGTGACATTAAGACCCAGAGAAGTTTTAGGAAACAACCTAAAGGTGATGTAAAGCCTCGTACACAAAGTTAACCATATAACCCAATTTTGGCAGAATATGCAGTCATATTTCAAGCTAGCATTATTGTACAGTAGAGCTAAAGAGCATATTAACTTCTCTCTAGTGATCCTAATTTTATTTTCAACTGCTTTTTCTCACTTGAAATTTGCAATTCAATGCAATCAATTTCACTTTGGTTAAACAGTTTAATGTGCTCTAATAAAAACAGGCAATTGATATTCTAATTCTGTTGTATTAAAACCAACACCGTATTGTGAACACACATGACAAAATATAGCAAGTACTATGGCAGCTACTTAAGGATATTTTTTCTTCAGTTGTTTGTATGAGATATAACAGCAGCCTTTATGGCACTTTTAATTTCAAAGGGCTAGAAGGTACTTTACAAATTACACCTTTAAATAAGAAATCATCTTAATTTCTGTTTCTGAGATGCATTAGGGTAGTCTTCTAACACTTCACAGCAGTACCACATCATAATTTAAGGACCAGTCTTTTAAATATTTTTTGTGCATGAAATATTTCACTGGGACAGGATCTGGGACAGAAGAGAAAGACTGCAACTCTCATTTTATTGATGTTGCATGGAGAAAGAATATATAGAGGTACGATGTAATTAAAAGAGCTGGATTCTATAATTTTTCAGAAAATCTTTTCTGAGAAAGTCTCAAAAACTTTCTGCCTTCTCTTGAGTGGATCAGAGGAAGCCAGGGGAGGAATGAAGCATTTTCTCAGTTTTCTTTGTGTGTTCCCTTGCTGGAAATTGGTTTTAGAGAGCATAGTTATCACAATCTCACAAAGAAATAAACAATCAGAAACACTAAGTAATGTCCTAAGTTACCATGAACTAATGAGCAGAATCTTGTTTTTGACTGCTCTCTCTGTTTAGTCATCAAACATCCCTGCAGTATTGGTTCAGTTTTGATTCTGGACAAAGACTATCATCTAAGAAACCATCCATTACACTCTTGTATTCCTTGCTGACTTTCCAGCGTGATTTCAACAATCTTGAAGCTTACAAATCTTGAAATTCAATGAAATCACCATCTGATACACCAGATGTCAAATCAGGCCGGTCCTTTACCTTCTGAGGCTTGACTTTTCCTGACAAATTTTCATTACTGGCAGAGATAATCCTGCTGGTAAAAAGGCTGAAGAAACACGGAGCACTACAATGCTGAAAGGAAAGCTGAAAGAGAGTGTACCTATCACTTAATGCATTTGGGTGAGTCCCTCAATTTGTGCGTTTGAAGCCAGATCTTCTGAGAATCTAAATCTTGACTCCCACTCTAATTTTCCAAACAAATTTTCTAACGCATTCCTTTCTTGCCCTCGGAAATGATGAAAGATAATGCAAGCATCAAATAGGAATAGATTTAGAGTTGGTTTACTTGTTTGCTTTTTTCCAGGCAGATCATTATATTCAAGGCAAAGGCTTTGGAATTACATTTGCGAATGTGAGCAGGATCACCTTCAGAAGGATTAGTGGATTTGCATTGATGAAATACTGCAACACACAAGACATGTAATTATTAGTCTTACAGTTGATACTTCTCTCCGTTACAAGTGCTACCTTCTAGCACTGACTTAATAATTTTTTCTTCTGAATTAGGGTCAGACCAATTATCACACAGAAAGTCAAGCTTATTTTTTAATCAATTACCTCCTATGTGTGTTTTATGCTCTTATTTTTCAGTATTTCTCAATAAATGAGAAGCTATTAAATTTGGACAAGCATTTTTACAGATCAGTTGGTAGGCAGGCAACAATAACAATATTGAATTATTTCCATAGAAATGAGCTCATTACCTCTGTCTGTTTGTGATGAAATGGTTTAAAATGTGTTTTGCATATGTGTTGCCAATCTGGAAGGCAGAGATAGTTGCAGGAAATGTAATTAACAGATAAACATGAAACAAAGTATGGGCACAGAACAGTTACATTTTGAACTGCTCAGTTATTTTGTTAACTTAGCCCTTGTCTAATTCTTGATCGAAAAATCAAGAATAACATCAATCATTTCTTCTCAGAATTACCCACTCTGGGTGTGTCACAGGATTATTAAGAATTTGCCTCATCTGCTATAACTGTGTTGGTTTTAGCGGCGATTTCAGCTGAAGGACAATTAGATCCTGAGGGCATGTCCAAATATCAAGTCAGGTGTGTGAGCAGGAATCACATAAATCATGCCTAAAAAAGGAGCGTGACATACTCAAGTTGATATAGTAAGCAATAACTATTAAACCCCCGGACTGTGTCACAATACGAAAAAAAATGCACTTGCTCAAGCAAATATTTGCCTCTTCAAACCACGCATTGCTTTGCAACTTCACCATCAATAACTCTCCTCTGTTAGTCAAATCACACCATTTTCTGTAACAAGACAGAGCAACTGAAATGTGCTTCAAGTTAGTAGGTTCAAAAGCAAATATTAATTAGGATTAATATTATTAATCATGATCTGCTTTATAATATTAATTATAAAGCAGAAGCTACTACATACATGAAGTTTTCTTTCTTTTACAAGTTTTATATTTTAAAGGACATAATGTAGGAGGGGAAATTTGAGGGGCATTTACAAACAAACAAAATAGAGACAAACCCAGTAACCTACTGTGTAACCAAACACCAATACAACAATCCAGCCACAAACCTATCTGATGGAATCACCAAATACAGTTGTAATCAAAAGAAATATTACCATCAAGCAAAAAGTATAAAAGGAAAAACCATTAAGTGAGAAGAAAATATGCTGGACTGCAGCCATAAAAGGGCCTTCACAGTTCTTTTTTTGGTCACCTTACCCCACTGCAGCTATTTATTGCAACCCATTACAAGACCCAAGCTCCAGGACTGAGCTGTCTAGAGAGACTTTTGCCAACTTGAAGACCCATACCTAATTATCCATTCTCTTTTAACTTCACCATCATACAACTCTTTTCTGAATTCCTTTAAAAACTAATTTCAAACTTGCCATGTACTTGCTGCAGTCTATCTTCTGGATCTCTTCCATACTTTCCCTTTTAATATCAGGATTTCTTTTGAATCCATGACTTCTTCTACTATCTAATAACTATATGTGTGCCACATCTTCTTTATTCATACTGGACAATGCTGTGTTAAAAGCCTGCTTGGTTCATCCTACTGTCTCTTTTCCTGCCCTCTTGTCTTTCCGCTTTACTCACACTTCTGTTTTCAAAGTTGATCTATAAAAAACTTTCCCTTCCTGATTATGGTTCCTAATTTCATTCTGTGCCTGCTATAATTTCTTAATTAACTAACTATATAATTAAAATTTGCTGCATTTTTGGAAGCATCTGCCATGAAAGAAGTGCTCCAAATAAACTTGTAGTATTACTGAATAGGTTGCTATTAACTACAGCCTCTCATCCAGCTATCTCTGTTTCTATCTATATTGAGTACATCTTTCTCTTGGCTTAGCTGGTAAATCTTCTGGGATGGGAACAGTGTTTCAGTTCGGTGTTTGAAGAGCCCTGAAGAGTAGTTTCCAACTACTCTGAGACAGATGATAGTTTAATTTAAAGAAACTTTAAATTTAAAGATAAATGTTCCCTATAGAATCTGACATAATTAATCCCACATTGAGGCGTTCAATAATTCTTCCTTTCTTCAAACTGGACCTCAGTTTGCTTAAATATGTGGGGAGTGTGTCCTACAGACCACTTATTAGCAATAAAGAGTACCTTTATTGGAAAGAAAAGAAACTTCCCCACACGGCCCTCCTCAGGTACCTGGTGTGCAGTGTTGGGCTCTGCCCACCTCTCAGCCAGATCTAGGACCAATTTGCAACTTTGGAAGATGTGAAACATCCCTGGGGGCTGTGTGAGCACAGCTCTCCATGCCTGCACATTAAGCAGTGACAGATGTACTGAACACGCTGCCGACTTGTTAAGCAATTGCCACGGCGCTCAAGTCATGATTACAGGCAGTCCTTGCTACCAGACACCTACTGCTTTAACATCAACAATGAAGATGAGTCACTAAAGCAACTTGGGAGCATTGTTGTGCAAGGGCTGAGACAAATATCTCTGTCTGCTGTGATGGTGTACGCTGTGACATCTAAGAGAGCACTGCCCCAGGGTGTTCTCTGCTATATTATCTCTCTCTCCCATGTCTATTTCAAATACTGAAACTCCATTCCTGCCGTAAGTTCAAAGGAAGAAGGAATTTTTCCCCTTCACTTTCCTCCAGCAGTCTGCTTATTTTAGAAGACTTTATCAGTCTATCCAGGCCTGAAACTTTATTTATTGGGGTCTTTCCCCTGACCCTACTAATTCAGCTCCTCTGAGCTTTTTTCCAAACAGCAGCAGCAGTTTTATAAATTGGCATGATTCATACACTGCCGCTCACACTCTGAAGGGTGGGTATGATCCTATCACATGAATTTCAGTCTGGTACAACCTGGGAAAGTTATGGTTGGCAGCAGATAAACAGGGATGGTCTGTCTGCAGACTTGGGAAGATGACTTTGCACTTCACATTTGGTTAGAAAACTATCCTCGTAGTCTTCAGATATATTAATTTAATGTGGTACTACTTTTTGACAATTGCACCAAAAAAAGTTTTCCCATACTTTTACTTTAAATAGAATTTTCAGGTTCTGGAAATATTGTTTCTATTTATATATTTACCAGCAATAATCCACATCCTTTTTTTTACTTTTGCCTTTTGGGGAGTTTTGCCTGGGATAGATTGTCTCAGCTGAAGCAGATAGGGATGGAAGAAGTTACAGAGATGGACTCTTGGATTGGTGTGTATGTGAAAAGCACAACACTGAGCACACATGTATAGAGAATATAAAACCAGCTGTATTCCCCTTTAAACAACATCTTCAACGCAATTTTGGGTTGAGCATATATCCATAACAAATAGCAGAAGAAATGAAAATAGGCCAGTATCTCAACCTCACTTTTTTTAAACTTCACTTCTCAGTGACCTGTCAATCTGATGCGAATTGACAGGATAATTGTTTTATTACAGTACTAGGACTTGGAGAAACAACTAGACCAATTGCAGATAGGCAGAGGTCACTATGGCATTTTTATGTCCATGGTAATTCACAAACCTCAGAGCAGTAAATTGTAGAAAAATGTTTGAGAGCCCCTGCTGTCTATGTTCCATTTGATACAGATCTGTCAATCCTATTCTGTGCAAAGACAGCTTTGGAACTAGTGAAACTCGTTCAGCTACCAAGTATGTTTCTTTCAGATCCTGTATTATTAGACAGTGGCTGAGAATTTTTTTGGTTTTTGGTCTTGTTTCCACCCACAATGAACTTGTGCTACTTTTCTCCTCCAAGCTAGGTGAACCTTCAAGCAGACCAGGAGGTGAAGTTTGAACTGAAGAGCAGCTCTTTGGAAACACTTTCTCAAGAGATCCCCAGATATCCCTGGCTGCTCAGCACCCTGATCCACTACACATTCCTGAACACGTTAAGCAGATTTGTTTTCCACCTGCAATCAGCCTGTGAATTATCTGTGTGCTTTCAGAGGGGGCACTGCTTTAACTGAATGGATAGCTGGCACCTGATACCGATGTCCTGTGCCAAACACTAACAGCCTGAAGCATGTCCCTGCCCAAACTACATCCGATGACATCATTCATATGTAGAACTGTGTGCAAACACTAAAGCAGAGATGGGCTTGTGATGACACAGACTTCTCCAGCTACCATGAGAATTATTTCTTAGGAAGAAAAAAATGAATACATTTCAAAAATGAACAAGATGTAACAGAAGCAAATTAAATGCAGCTGGCAATATGTCACAATTTCAAGCACCAATTGCTCAAATGTAAGTACGATATCCTAATCACCATCTTCTGAAAATGAGTCTTTAATTTAGACCAGAGTCCTTAAGTCAGAAAACACAGAGTGATTTCAGTAGGTGCTGTGAACATGTAGCCCATTGTAAACTCTCTCAGAAACTTGCTCTGAACCAATGAGGGAAAACACTTTCTCCTTCTCTCTCTTCCATTTAGAGTCCTAAATACAGCTTTTTTTGAAGCTTGGGAATGCCAAATTTGCAAGCCTTGAATAAAAGTCATCACAAAATATAACTTCTGCATGTGTCAATTCTGTAACAATCCATTTAAATTCTGCAGAAATTTTTTTTTAACTAAAGAAAAAAGAACCGAAACCCAAACCAACTCATACCAGCACTGCGTTAAAAGGATGCCACCTACCGGGCACCTCATCAACCTCCAGCAGGAGACCTCGAGAAGTAGGGGAAGTAAATCTGAGAAAACTAAAAAAGCCTGCTTTATAGGGTAGCTCCCTAAAATCGGCATAAGAAAATTAAAAATGAATACCTCTTGGCGCTCTTTAAGCTCGGGTTTTCCCACAAGCTCAGGGTTTTCTTTCTTTTCTGCCAGCTTTCCCATGCTTCTTTTTTTCTCCTGTAGTAGTAGCAGCAGCAATAGTCATGTTTAATAAGCATTAATTTTTTGTATTTTCCTATTAACTCTTCTCCTCCTGGTGCTTCTATTCCTGATGAGAAAGCTATATATTAACAATCTTTTTACCATTTTTTTCTGTTCTCCTTCATTAGACTAACGGGTACTGTCCAGGCTTTCCATAGAAAACAATTAAAAGATGCAATATATGCACACACATGCAGAGATGCACACAAGCAAACATGATGGAATTAATATCATGTTTTAGGGGAAAAACAGGCTGTGCTTTAGGTTCTGCTTGGTGTGGTCAAAAAGAAAAGTTAAAAAAGAAGTTTCAGGTTTGAGTTTATATTTCCTGCGTTTGTGAGACTATTTCAGCCCTGTTATTTAATTGTTCAGCCACTACATTCTGCTTCAAGTATTGGGTCTCCTTGTTATTAACAATATTTCTTTCTAGTAGGAAGTTGTCAGGTATATTTATGTCTAACATCCCTTCCAATTGTGGACTGCAAGATACCAGAAAAATCCTCAGAATTGCAATGAGTTTATAGTCTCCATTAAACATAAACCTTCAGAAAAGTGCGTAGCTCTTGCCCACGTCTTGTTACAGACTACTGTAAAAACAGAGGGATGCATTCTCATTTACCACTCAGACCAATTTATTCTATTCTAGCACAGTTAAAAGACTTTGAAACAAACATGGATTACATTTACACCTACCTTCTCCAGATTCCTCTTCACTGAGAGATTAATGCAAAGTAATATTAATTATGTAAGTAGATTGTAAGTCTTTGCATTAGCTCCTATTCTCATTTTCACTATGTTCACTGTTTGCTACATTGACAGTACAAAGAGGACTTCATATGAATCAATTCTTTTCAAGTATGAGTTAAGGCTTTAATATAACAACAGTGTGATGTACAAGGGGTCACGGTGTTGGTTTACACAGTTTTAAAAGAAGTATCAATACGCCTTCTAGGAGTATCCTTCTTTTTGTAATTGGAAGAAATATTTGGAGAAGTAACTGATGTGGTAACACTACAGATGTGGTTTTTATCCATCAACACACCGCTCCTTCTCACCTAAACCAGGGTGTGCCTACTTACCTTGTTCTAACTTCACACTCCGTGGGAGCTCTATAATTTTTCACTAGTTCACTCCCATTGCGATAGCACAGCCATCTGAGCTTAACCAGCACCTGGATGTCAGCAAGTCAAGACCACTCTTTAAATCCATGCTCACAGAGCTTTCATGCCCGTGACTCTCAAAAGGAACAACTGTGTTACAAGAATCTCAGAGCACGTCCACACAGTGGAGGGACGAGGCGTCACATTTGTGGTAGGTTTGAGCGCAGGTACGTGTGTGTGCCCGTCCGAGAGTGGCACCGAGGCAGCCCGAGGCAGCGAGTGTTGAATCTGTTCCAGTATCTGGCAACATCAGTCTGGCCCCTGCCAGCACAGCTTGGAGCTGCACTGCTACAGCAGGCACACCCCTGTCCCACATGTCTGCTAGCCAGGAAAGGTGGAAGGGGTGCTGGCATCTAGCTTGCCTGGATTACACTTTCTAAGGCCACCACACACAGCCTCCATACTAGGAGTACCTGGGATCAGTCCAGTGTCCTCACTAGACACCAAGATTAATTTTGTCAAATATTTTTATTGTATTTTACCATTTTACTTCCAGGCATAAAAAGACAGATGCTCTGATTCCAGTCTGCATAACCACTTACTTAAATGCATGAATTCAGGCTAGTGATTTAAGTGGTTATGACTTATTTGTGGAAATACCCATCATACACTGTTTCACAATCCCTGAATAAAAAGAGTTCTGCCCGAGGGTAGCAGAAACTATGGGAAGAAAAATGCAAAAGAGAGGTTTTCTTTAATTATTAGCCAACCAGACTGGCTCTAAGCAGAATGGCAAAATAAGGTCTGTAAGAAGATGGGATAGGGGCCTTGTTTCAACATGACAGGCATGGCATCATGCACACAAACCATACTTTAAGAGTGTATCTCCTAGCTACAGAAATCCCTAGTTCTACCCAAATAAACAATGTTGATAGATTTTCCTTTTTCTCCTCTTGGGAAAAGTCACATCACACAAGTTAGCTTGTATACTCGAGAAGAACTACGTTTTTCCTGTCTGTATGGCAGTGCTTCTCACTTGCTCTATTTGCCTTAAAAAGTCCACTTAGGATGAGGATACTATGGAATATAGTTTGTGAAATGCTGCTTTATTAAATGATAAGAAAAAACCCCTAAATAATCTAAATTACTGATTTTAAGACCAAATCTACCTTCTCAAACTTTCCACCCTCATGCTTTGACCATACTCAAGGATTATCCTGAAATATCATAGAGAATTAAGAAGGAAGAAACTACTCAGGAATAATCATGTACCAATTAAGCAAAAAGGAGAAAGAGGAAAAAGAGTTTTCTACTAGATCCCTCTCTCAAATAAATGTGTGGACACCTGAAGCAGTCTCCAAGTCTCCCTCTCTTTTTTTACTTTTAATAGGAGTTCTGTCATACATAATACCATTGCTTTGGGATTCAGCAGATTTTGAGGAAGTCAGTGTACCAAATAGGATTTCACCGGTATGATAGTCTTCTCTTTATATACAGACATTGACACAGGTATGAAACCCTACGAGAATTCTAGAGGTGTCTTAAGTATAGTAAACAAGTATCTTAGACATTTTACAGGATCCCATATTTTAACTACTTTGAATAGCAGATCACATATTTTATTAGTTCCTGTCACAGAAAAACTAGTCCCTGACATGTTTCAGTCTCTCTGATGGGATGGCAGTGCTTCCAGCTACGGGAGCTAACTCATGCCCTAGCACCACTTCATTTCTCTGGCAGCATGTAAAATCTGCTCTTAAAAAAATACCTTAAAAGGAATCGAAGTATGAAGAACAGAGTTGTACCTCTTTTATCAGGCTAATGGTAATGATCTACAGAGAAAATGCAAGTTCTTCATGTACTAGCATTAAACCTGAACACTAACAGACTGACTGTCAGACTGCCACCTTCTTGAAGATTGATGAGCTTTATTCAGCAGCATTAAGATCACCTTAACATTAGCTCTCAACAGTATTCTAAGTATAACAGCTTTAGCTTTCTGGTTTTGTTTTGTTTTTTGCTGTCTAAGGCACCTAAATTTCTGCATTTTTTTCACTTTCCACCTTTGCTTTTACTAATGGATGAAATTTTGACCAAAGACTCTGAGTTCAGTGGTGTTAAAAGACCTTCTAAAGAAAAACTTGTACTTGCTCGTGTTTGTAAATCACTGGTGTCCATATGTCATATAAAGTATCTTGGAATTCAATTAATAAAACCAAAGTCATGTAATAAATTCATAATTAAAACCTCTCCAAATTATAAAGGTAACTCCAAAGTTAGAAACCACTTGCATAACCCTTATTTAGCCTTTTTGGGAATAGTTACTACAGTTTTAAATGCTAGTTCTCACACTTATTTTTCCCTTGGAATCCTTCTTCCCTGGGTTTTTAAGGATGAACAGTGCCCACATGATGAAAAGTGATTCAATATTTTATCACTGGTAATCACTGGATTTCATTTATTGTACATATATAAAATCTTTCATGGTAAACAAATTTATTAATTTATTACATTGCTTTTTCCTTGGTGCTCATTACTGCAGTATAAATACTTCACTGACAAATAATTAACCTCCAAACTACTGCTGTTTGGTGAGAGATAGCATTACCATGATTCCACAGATGAGGAGCCAATGCTGCATTGATGGGTTGGCACTTTTTTCCTTAATCAAAGACTTCTAAAACTTACTACTCGCTTTCAGTAGCTCAGCATATCATACACATGAAGGATAAAGAAGCAATATCTAAGCCATAGAAGGAACAATGTTTAAAAGACAGCTGGCAGTGAACTGTGTTTTTGCAAATATTGCGTAAGTGTACATCACCATTACGATGTCCACAGCTCATGCAGCACATCCTATAGAGGTATTTTCCCATGGAAGGCTGCCTTTTATTTCAAGGTAAACTGTGTCCCTATTTTCTAAATTTCCTAGGCTATTTTTAAATTGCACATAGAAACCTGTTCCTCCTCCAAGTTCTTACAGAGATGACATAATTTCTGCTATTTAGCAGGTGAGCTGCTGACCCTACTCTGAGTTTAATTTCCTTTGGAAAGACCAGTGCTTTCAGCTCTTTTCCTTTCTTCCATCTTTGGACATGCCTGGATGCCTCCTTTCGAGACCACAGTAATTCCCTGAGTCATAGAATAAAACTGGCTGTAAAGGACCTCTGGAGATAATCTAGCAAGCCCCCTGCTCAAAGCAGAGCTAACTTCAAAGCTAGATCTGTTTATTCAGGGTCATATCCAGGCTAGTTTGAATCTCCCCAAGGATGAGAATTCCACAGCTTCTCTGGGCAATCTGTTCCAGTACTCTACTGTTACCACTCATCTGCTTGCTAATGATTTGGATCTGACTGTGATTTTGAAATGTCCCCAGTATCATGTGATTAACACTATTGGATTTTAGTGACATTCACTCTGGTAAGAGTGTGAGACATTCTGCTATTTCAGGACCTTTCTTCTTTGATGTATCTTGTGCAGACAATTTGCCAGCAGATTTTCTGAAACACTGCCTTCTGGATAGAGTGTTGGAAAGCACTAATTAGCTGCTCTCCTTGTCCTATCTGACTTTCCAGTATCAAACTGTGCATCTAACATAATGAATTTGGTTGTTAGAGAGGGCCTGGAAGTGATGACATTTAGCATGAGTGGGTTGTTTTGTTCCTGTCCCATTGCATGATTGTTCTTGTGTTGATTTGTTCTTGATTCATCGCCTTAAAAATCTTTAATATCTATGCATACATGGAATACCCTATCATTTTTCCTCTCTACTGCCATCATCAAGTGCACTCTTTCTCACGGCTTCTTCACTTTTCTAATTAACATCTTTATTGCCAAGGGGCTCGCAGTGGAAATAGCTCTCACAGTGCAGTGCACACTTCTGATGCTGCCTTCTAGGTAGATTCTGCAGCAAGCAGTTGACATCCTCTGTCTTCAAACACAGTCATAAACTTACTATTACACAGGCTTGCCAGGCTACATGTTCTTTTCCAGTTTTCACTGCTTCTAATATATTTATCAAATCTAATGTATAGCTAAACTTCAGATGCAAAACTACTTCTGCAGGAGTGTATATTATAGAGATATCTGGATGTTTACTTGTATCTTTGGACTTTTATCTGCATAGAATAAATGTTCTTGTATAGTGCTAGCCATGTTTTGTGTCACAGATTCAATTTTTCCTGAAGTCAGTCCCAAAACTTGTACCCCAATACTGATGCTCATTTTTATGGCTATTTTTTCTTAATTTACTTGAAAAGATGTATGTCTCACCACTATAAATCTCCTTTTTTTTAACAGCAACACTGCTGCTGGCTGCTCTCCTCAGTGACATTTTTCAGCTGCACACTTTTCACCTTTGATCTCCTCAGTTTGCTTTGCAGTATTTAACATACATATTCTCAAACACCTGTTTCTCATTTTTCATTTTATGATACTTTCATGCTCAC
The DNA here is from genome assembly GCA_013398115.1 of Falcunculus frontatus. Lineage (NCBI taxonomy): Eukaryota > Metazoa > Chordata > Aves > Passeriformes > Falcunculus > Falcunculus frontatus. Next base: position 396,727 of record VZRV01004286.1, read on the forward strand.
TGGCAGCTTGCTGGGTTTGTGGCTCTGGAGCATGCTTCTAACGTGGACTGTGGCTGGTGCTTCTCTCTGGGACTGTGCACACAAATGACAGCTGACCCACATTTTATCACCTACATGTCATCACCATTACTGAAATGTCCCCTCATCTCATCTGTATCTTTTATGCTCTGGATGTTCTACAGGTATTCTAGGATGTTCAAGTCTCTTCCGCTAACATGCATACTTTTATTTCATTTTTGCCTCTCCTCAGCAAAACTAGTCATTTTATAATTAATTTCAGCTGGCTGATTCACTCATACCAAAGGACTCAGTAGGTCCTCAGCTTTCCTAAGATTTCTTCGCTCAGCAGAGAATTTCTCTCCATATACTTCAAATTCCTCCGTCTATCCACAGTTCTGTCAGCTTCAGAACTTTTGCTTTATAGACATCTATAAATCTTCTCATCTCTCTGTACAAGAGAATATGAGAAACAGGATCTTCCTCATTCTTTGCCTGAAGTCCAACAAAAAAAAGAATTATTCCATCAACCAAACCTGTGCATTATATGAAGCTTTCTTCTTTCAAAAGGTCTACACTTCTTGCCTTTCTCTGTGTGAGGAACATAAAATTTTCTCCAGTTTCTGTCTGTGAGCTTGATTTAGATTACTGCCATAAAGACTGGTACATGGCTCACAGTCCGCAAGTCCTGCTCACACACGGAATGCGCTGAACTAAACAGAGTTGCCTAAGTTAATTAGCTTTTCAGATAGCTTCTGCACCCTACCCACCGAAGCCTGGCACAATAAACCCATGAAGAATAAATACCACCATCTTAAGGTCATTACACTAGTGTTTTAAATACACATGGTGAAAACGGCTCATGAAAGAGCCTTTAAACTCTGCTGCAAAAGTTCCTCACCAGAAATCTTCACAGATGTGTGCTGACAGCGGAATACAGGTGAGACTCTGGCAGGTCATGTATGACTAGTGAGTTGTCCAGGGTATTGCCTCTCTCTACTCTGAGCTTCTCCTTTATGAACTTTTTTATGTTGTACTCCTCTCTCCTCCCAGATATTAGCTGTTTCTTCTCACCTATTCCCATTCTCCATTCTTTCAGTACCATTTACAATTTCTAGTCAGACGTAGTTCCTGCCAAGCTTTCTGCCACTGCAGTTTCAATCTCATTTCCAGACCTTCAGTTTCTCCCCTTAACTCCCTCATTTTCCTGGCTTCACAACTCCAATATATTTAGTGGGGAAGGGAGAGAGAATTTTGTCACTTCCAATGCATCTTCCTCTTAATGTTCTGATGTCCTGCAAGTTCCTACCCTGGCTAGCCTCTAAATGGAAATGTCAGTGGTGTTCAGGTATCAGTTTCTCCCCCAGCATCTAATGTGTTGTACAAGCTTGTCCTTCTAAAATGACTCCTGCCCCAAACTCCGCACTCCACTGGTCCTCAGTACTAACTCCTAACTCCCGTATGCCTCTTCCAGGTGTGAAACCATTTCTATTTTTCCACACTGTTTATACCTCTTCCTGCTCTTCTTTTGTACTTTAGGTGTGTTCTATTTGCTCTCTCTTAGGCAGCACAAACTGGTTTATGCTACCTCAAAACTGCGACCGCAGATGAAAGCTCTAGAAGATCTATGCTGTACATGTGTGGGTGTGTTCTTACACAAATGTAGAAGGTTCAGTCTTGACTCAGAAGCCATCTACTGCCAAGTCCATTTTCCACCGCATGGTAGCACAAGAACTTCTCAGGCAAAAACAGGGACCAGAACTTGCGAACGTAAGCAAAGCAATATATCACGCACTGGAGGAGATCTTCAGAGATCGTGAAAATTATCTGGCTAAAACTTTCCAAATAAGTCTAAGAGACTGAAGATAGAGACACTTTTTTTTTTTTTTAAAGTAAGCATGCACTGCGAATAGGGCTGTTTTCTCTCCCAATATTTCCTCCAGTCTGTTGCATCCTTGTCTGACCAAACCATGTCTGCCGTTGAGCTCAAGATACTTATTATATTACAGTGAAATTTAAAAAATTAAAATAGCATTTTAACATAAAAATTTTTATATGTAACTGACATTTTGATCACTTGCAAAAGTGTTTTTATAATGATAGTAAAATCCAGATTCTATTTTTAAAATCCTGACATTAATTTATATGTTTTATTTTCACTTAAAAAAAATTTGAACATTTTCAACAGTAAAATCAGTTCTGAAACACAATTTCCTAAATTATACACTGAAGTAATTGGCATAACTAACTGTCTTTAAATATTAAACCCATGTGATTTCTCCATGTGGAATTCCACATCAGTTGAAAAAAATGTAATTCATCACTTCAAGAAACCTCTCATCAAACCTGTTCTTTGATGTGGTATGTGATGTGTCTGTAACATTTGGTGATCCCCATTATAGTAAATAATACACTGACCATATGTCGTAAGTTATTTGCATAAGTAGATAAATTATAGGCTTTGAGACTAATAAAGCACTGTCCCAATATATTGCAAGGAGATACCTTCAGCTAATATTTGAGGTTCCTCAGGATCCTTTCTGCTCAGAGTGCATACATACCTCCTTCTAGCTTAATCACACTTATAGGCCATTAAGCCCCAGCCCCACTTCTTTTCCTCTTATTAAAGGGGAGGCTGCTAGTTTAAATACAAAAATTTGTGTAATTTCTATCACTTTGCAGACAACTCAAACAATTATAGCAATGACAAAATGCCGGAGTGGGCTTGGGTTATTATTCTGCATATAAATCTGAACAGCAGACAAAAAAGAAGTGATAAATTTATTTGGGGACTACCTACTGGTTTCTCCAGTGATGACCTCTTATTACATCAGGCATTTCATGGGAAAAACACTTTTCTTCCAAAACACTGCAGATCTTATTGCCAATAAAGTCAGCAGGCATTTAAACACTTATAAATCTACACATACTTGTTTTCTTTTCAGTGCTGAAATTACTCCAGTCTTTAGGAAGCATATACTATCAAATACCCTGAGACAATAAAAACAAAAAATGCAAGAAAAACCAGCTGACAAGAAAATACTGGGTCTGCTTTATCTGTGAGAACATATGGTAACAATGATTATTATTAATTACTTGATCCTGCTTCAACCCAAAATGTACTTGGCAACATTTGAACACAGAAGAAAACATTGTACTGTAACACAAAACAGCTCAAAGGCTTAAAAGAGTCAGGCCCTTCAGCAGTCTGTAGTAGTAGAAATGGTCCCCAGAACATTAAAGGAAGCCTCCACTCACACAATTTGTTCCCCATCACCAAGTTTTAATCAAGACCAGGGCTTAAAAGACTTGCTAAACTCCAAGCACTACAACTCTGCACAGTCAGGAGCCCATGATCAGCTGCCTATGGCTTACTCTTTCAGTTTCTCAATATTCTTAAACACTCTGAAGCAAAGCCAAAGATTTACCAGAGATTCTCTAAGCTAGTTTGACTAAACTGCCCTTTGAAATGTAAATGGAATTTCCCCTGCTGCAATACAGGAAAATGGAGGACAGAGCTGGCATTTTGTAGCTTAACTTCCCAGCTCATCTCTACCACTAAATACTCAACTGCATATAGCATTCAAAACACCTCTTTCTTCTGAGTTTTCCCCTTCCTCCGTAACATTTCATTATTTAAATTTTATGCTATTTGATGCAATTTCTGCATCCCATACCCTTCAGTCCTAATAGTGTTTCCACCCCTGCAGCAATAGCACAGCTGAGGACAACAGCAGTAAACCTACTGTTCCCCTTCTGTATTGTTTTGGAGACAGAGGAAAATGAAGATCCCATTAGGAGCTGGATTGACTGGTGAGAACAGAAGGAGTTCTTATCAAGAGGGATCCAACTTTTAGTCATATGAGGACACTCATCAGTCTCAGACACCTTATTTTACCAAATCCAAGAAACTTCAGAAAGTTTCTCCAAACAATCTAAGTAGAGAAGGTGTGAGCATCCTCTCTCTCCTGTCCTTCAATATTCAAGGCTGGATGAGATTGCACACAGCATGTTTAAGAGTATGAAATGCTCACCCTGTTTCAGGCTGCCACTATAGTCTGAAAAGAGACTATCACAACAATGTAAAGATCATCTAACATCTTCTGGTGTTCATTTTACTCCAATGGATGACAGCCCATAACATAAAAAGAGTTGTAACTTTATGGGACAGCATTCATACCTCTTCCATGAGGAGTCATCCATTAAGAGATGCTTACCATCTGCTTGTTAGCTGGCATAAGGCAAATTACACCATTGTTTTTCAACAATGAAAAGGGAGTGCAATGCAAGAGAAGGGCCTAGTGATGAAGCACCTACACAGTACAAGTAACTAAGACTACAGAACACAGGCTACAGACTAAGGCTACAGGTCACTAAGATTACGTGACTAGCGACAGCTATCAAGAAATAAAGTTGGAAAAAATCACTTGGTGATAGGTCTGCTCAAAAGAATGTAGCTTGTGCAAAATAAAGTGAGACATAAAGAGATTCTGTACTGAAGGAAGCGTAAAACATCACCAGTTTGGCACTGAACCATAGTGGGGGTAAATTTAAACAGAAAAATCGTTTTTAAGGCTCATGTTGCTTCTTCACAGATCACAAGCCATATCCAGCTTGGCCTTGAACACTTCCAGGTATGCAGCACCCACAACTTCTCTGGGCAGCCTGTTCTAGTGTGTTACCACTCTCATCATAAAGTCTTTTCCTGTTATACAATCTAAATGTTCCCTCTTTCAGTTTAAAGCCATTCCCCTTTGTCCTATCACTACATGCCTTTGTAAAATGTCAGTCTCCAGCCCTCCTGTTGACCCGTTTTAGGTACTACAGGAGGGCTGCTATAAGGTCTTCCTGGAGCTTTCTCTTTTCCAGGCTGAACAGCCCCAACTCTCTCCGTCTGTCTCCATAGCAGAGGTGTTCCAGCCCTCTGATCAACTTCACATCCCTCCTCCAGAACTGCTCCAAAAGGTTCAGAGCCTTCTTATGCTGGTGGTCTGAGAGCTGGATGCAGCACTGCAGGTGGGATCTCGCAAGAGAAGAATAGAGTGGGAGAATCACCTCCCTTGACCTGTTGGTCACACTGGCTTCTGAGCAGCCCAGGACACGTCTGGCTTTCTGGGCTGCACAAGCACATCGCCTTCTCATGTTGAGCTTCTCTCCAACCTGGTATTATATGATTCACTTAAATCCCAATAGCTAGATTTGCTACAGGTAACTGCTCTGGCACACAAAACTTGTAGGGAAGATCAAGATACAAACAAAATACAACTACCTGAGCAGAGCTACCTGTGATTTTTCTAAGCAGTTAACACTCATTGCTGATATCAGCTGGAGGGAAATCAAGACTAAAAATGGAGTCATCCATCTGCATACATCAGAGCTTAGATGCCACAGTCACTTGAGCTTTCTGACGTTAGAGTATGCCTCAGTGCTGTCTGAGAGAAACAGAAGTGGCTCACTCCATGAATTTATTCAGTCTTTGGTTACCTTTCTCTCTCTTTCATCAAGCTCTAAAAAGTGCCATGAATTACAGCAGTTTTTGTTATGTGAGCGCTGAAAAGTAAGTAAATACTTCATTATTAAAAAACCACAAGCAGAAAATGTAGTTGACCTTTGAAGGGACACTGTGCCAAATGTGGAGTCTCATTCCAGTCACTAATAAAAGGTAAAATAGAAGTTTAGCTTGTTTTTTCTTATACAAGTATACCTCAGCACAGTCTTAATCATGAAGCTTTGACATCTTTGTAATGGCAATACTGCATTTTCAGAGGCATTTAGTATATTTAAAAGAGGTATTTTTAACTGTCAGCTTAATTCTGAGAAGACAACTCTGAAGACAAGGCACAATTCATCTTGACTCAAGCAACGTCCAAATATGTCTGTAAACTCACTTGGCATTGCCTGCAGACTGTTTCATTTCTAGAAGAAATAACTAGAATAAAAATATTTTTTTCTAATTGTTGAGGGGCAGTTAAGTGCTTTGTAGAGCACCTAGGAAGAGAAAGGCATTTCAAACACTCCTTTTGAATGATAACCATTTTATAACCCTTGCTTTACCCCAAGGTAATGAGGACATCACAAAATAAACACGTCAAAGCCACCAACAAGTTTACATCCTCTCTTAATACTCCTTAAAAGTACAAACCACTAGAGCTATCTTGAGTAAAATACAGTGAAACCATAGATTTAAAAATATTGCAGGATTTATCAAATGTATTAGTCATCTATCTCTTGGTAATAGTTAACATTATCCATCAAAAACCACAGGCAAAGTGATTTGGTTCTTATATACACTGCTGGATACGACCAAGCAAGAAATTATTTGCTAAACTGTGTCACATAAAACTGCAATACTGAAATGTGACATATTAAACAGAAATGCATGCTTATTTAAAAAAAAAAAAACAACAAAAACCCACTCCTAAGAGTGTGGTGAGAGCAGCCATTTCTGCCAAATCTGTGTCCAGATGCCACTGCATGTTACCTTTCCTGAACCCCACACGGTTACTGTGGAAAAAGGAGCATGGCCATCTTGTTGAGGTGCAATAGATAAGATGCACTTACATGAACTACATTTTTCAGTTGGTTTTGTGTACAATATCTACAGATAAGAAAATGAGTACTGCCCCATCAGTCCATCTCCTGGACACAGGAGCCTTCCTCCCCACAGGTTCCCTTGGTCTCTGGTGCACAGGTTAATCTGATCCTTGTAGAAAGCCACCTTTCAGGGCTACACTTCAGTATGTAATTTGCTAAATCCAGTTCTAGTTCTTCTGTCTACCATATGATCCTAATTCAGAAGGCATTTTGGGAACCACGGAAAAACACACGGCAGCACACCTCTGATGTGCTTTATATCTACTCTTTTTCTCAGTGCTATTCCCTGTCAACTATGACCAATGACTCCACTTTCTTCTTGTGGCTGAACACCCAAATTTTTTGTACTTCCTCGGTTTAATGATAAATCTTTGCATACATCCATACAAAGCAGCACAAACAGGCAAAAGGAGCTCACTGCCAGAGGGCAACTACCACCCCCAGGTCCTTCCCACTCTCTAACCGAGAGTCACCTCAAAAGCATGGAGCCAAATGAACAGCTCACAGGCTTTCTGGCAAGGCAAGACCACAGCCTTGGTTTGTTCAGAAGATGGCCTGAAGGATTCCTGTGGTATCTATGGATACCACCTTGATTAAAAAGATGTCCATCTGAAACATGGCTGTAACTACACATAGCAGGAAATATGGATTTTCCAGCTGTAACTTCCAGGTTAAGCCCAACGTCGTTAGCAGTGCTCCTTCTTAATTGAGATGTGGCCAATTATCTCTGCCATTGTTATCTTGTATTAGGTAGTTCACCATGCAAGCAATTCAGTGTGCCTCTTCATTTAAGTTACTAGGTAATTCACTCCATTGAAGTGACTAAAAGCAATGTCAAATGGAAAGTGTGTAGAAGAGCAAAAACCAGTACAAAACAATGTGTAATTATGTGCTGTTCTGTGGAAGGCCAATGCTAGTAAATATGGAGATTAATACTGAAGAAAATGAGACCAGAGGAAAATAACATGCAGCCTTAAGGTATTGGTCATTAATTTCTGGGTACCTTTATCAAAGAAAAAATTAACATTCAATCCTGTTAAAAGGTGTTCAGTCTACCATTGTTAAGTACAGAGTATTCATATTTCAGACTGAGATCATGATCTGGCCTTCAGCGAGATATCTTAGACCTTCATGACTATTTACACTGCAAGTTTTTCAAGGCAGTGAATTTAACTTCGTATGTGTAGTTCTAGGTAGGGACCTGACTGGATGCCGCTCTAACAGTAACAATAGTTGAAAGTGGTCAGCACATAATAGGACTGCTCTTGAAAGGCCAAGGTAAGATCTGTGCTGGCATTAATATGAGTTTCAATATTGACTGCAATGGCAATAGTTAGGACCCGAACATTTATTACCAGAAATAAAACAAAACTGAGTTTACCACTTACTAATATGCAGAACCAATTATCATTCTCAAAACTGAATTTCATGGTATTTGCTAGCATAACTTTCAGTTGAGTACAGCTCAATTATTTAGTTGCTTATTTCCCCAAAACTTCTACTTGCATGTATTATTTTTAAAATACGCATAGAAGAGTATTTTTTTTCTATCAACTGATTTTTCAGGAACTTTGAGTCATGATATGCTCTCTCTTCCTCCATTTTCACTTATACAAAACTAGTAGGAATTACTGGCAGCTATGTTGGTCATGCCAGTATTATTATGTAACAGGACTTGCAGGTTGCTTCTTACAGGTCCAGAGAAACACATTTAAAATTAACTGGCTAGGTTTTAAATATTGTTCCATTTTATTTCAATCTAGAAGAGAGCTAGATAAAAAATAAAATAAAAATAATTTAGCAAACCCTCTGTAGAACATTGTTTTCACCTTTAATGAAAATTCTCAACTTTTTTAGATGCTTTTCAAAACCATTCAGCTGTAGACATGCAAAGAAAAAGTTTGCTAAACTAGATTCTGTCAGTTTATTAAGCTAATCTTTGTGAACATATTATTCATTAATATTTCAACAAGGTTTTTAGAAAAGATGCTTCTGTTCATTCATCTCCCAACAAAGCTTATGAACTGCAGAGGACTAAACTGTAACACGGCTCAGTTGTTTGCTGACATTTTTATAGTAAGTCAAATATTTAGCAGTTTACATCTTTGCCACAAACAACATAATCAGAAAACATTCCCCCCTGTGCTGCCTGAATATCTCAGTTAAAATGTGGTGCATATGCAAACTGCAATCCAACTTTTTTATGATCGAGTGATTGAGTCTGATGAAACATAAAAATCAGAGTGTATGACAAATCTCAACTGCCTACTCCTCTTGAAAGCACAATGCAGTTTATTCCATAGAGTTTTTTAAAAAAAGTATTAAGTATTTAATTTTATTTAAAAAAGTATTAAGACCTATGTGGCTCTTATCCATGATTCTAAAGCAGTACTATGTAGATGTTTGAAGTGCCATCACCAGTGAAATTTAAACATTGCCACTTGAATTTCTAACTAAATTTGGCTGGCACTCACTATAAACGATAATGAAGACCTACAGTGAAACCCATCCTTTGGAGGGGTTAATTGGGATTTTGCCATTGATCTTAACAGGACCAACATCTACTCAAGATTTACAAGTTTTGCATACTCTAATATATGCCAGTAGGTACAGAAACACAGTATTTTAATTCATTCAGAACTATTTCATGCCAGCTAGCATATGAGAGCTACAGTAAGTGTCAGAGTGGTAGCTTAGCAAAAGTTGCGTACCAGTAAAGCTTATCATATGTCTGAAGAAATCAAAATGAAGTATTAGCTCTCCTGTATTTAATTTACCTACTTGACAATCATGCCTAGGATTCTGAGTGGTGAATTAAATTCCCTTTTCAGCTCAACTCCACCTGCAGTTTGAGCTGTTGGTAGCAAAAAAATGTTATCCCGGTCAGCCCTGATACACTCAGCCCTAGAGCAGCATAGCGACCCTTTCACTGGCCAAACACAAGGGTTCCCCCCACAATATCATCCTTCAACCACTGAAGAGGTAAAGGAGCAGAAGCAAGACCTTAATTTCATTCAGTGCCTATATAAAAGCAGAGGCATTATAACGTGATGTCTTGTTTAATTCATTCTAAACTCCCTCTAATCAGACTACTTAACTCTAAAGTGCACAGTCCTGAGAAGAATATCACACACTGTATTACCCTTAAGAAGTTCAAGTATTGCTGGTGTATGTAAAAGCTTGACAGGAAGACTTCTGTTAGGTATCGACAATATTGACTTCAAGAGGTCTTAGGATACACATCTTTCTGTTTACTCTTTTTTATGAATGATTTTTTCATTCATCATTTCAGCTACAATTGCCATTCTGTTACTAAAATAAACCAGGAGATTTTCTCTTTCCTTTGCAAACTGTCAACTACATTAACCTTGTCAAAAAACCCCCACAAGAATGAAATCAATATAGCAATTTAAAGACAAAATTGGCAGGCACAATATTGTACTTGGACACATCCAGTAAATAGCCTCGTACATCAATCTACCGTCATCAGTGGTAATATTCTGAAACCTACTAATGTTGTTTATTACATTTGCGGTATGAAACGCCAAAGTAAGTACAGATATCGGTCCAGCAGATGAAAAATAACACGGAAATAATATCTGACATGACTGAGGAGCACGAACTAGTGACTCAGGTGTCATTTAAACGCCCTGTACTTCCAGCACGGAGAGCGGCTGCTCTCTGTACGATACGGTACCGGCAGCGACCTGCTCGCCAGTGCAGGAACCGCAGTGGAAACTCCGGGGTTCACCGTGCCCCGTCCCCGCGCTGTGCCCCGACCGCCAGCGGCGGCCGGCCGTCCCTCGCCCCTTCCCCCGGGGTGCACCGCACACGCCGCCGCAGCGGGTCGGAGCTCCTACAACCCAGTCCCTCTTTCCCCCCTATTTTTGGGTGCACTGCCAGCCGGGGGCTGTGTTCCCCCCGGTACCCCGATCCCTGCCTGCCCCGCGGGTTCGCTGGACCCCGGCGTCTCTCCCGCCCCGCGGCCGCTATCCCGGGGGCGGCAGGTGGGGAAGGGCAGGCGGCGAAGTTGCCGGGACTTACGGTGGCAGCGCTACCGGCGCTGGCGCGGCACCTCTCCCGGCCTCCCGTCACCTCGGGCTACCTCCGCGGCGGCTCCACGCCCGCACCGGAGCAGCCCGGACGTCCCTTCACTCCTCGGAGGGGCGCATGGCGTTGCCCGCTCCCCGACACCCGCCCGGTGGGTCCCCGCGGTCCGGAGGGGGCGGACAGGCACTAGCCAGGGTCGAGCCCCTCCGGCGGCGCTGCGCCTCGGGAAGCATCTGCCTCCTCTCTCCCGCGACGCGCCCAGCCCCCGCTCCACCCCGGGCGCGGCGGGGCTTCGCGCCGACGTCGGGCGGCCGTGCCGGAGCCGGCGCTGCGGGGGCGGCAGGGAGCGGGGGCCGTGCCGCGCTCTCGACACAGCGCCTGAGGAACGGGGGTCCCGCTACACGGCGCCGAGGGACGCCCGGCCCAGGGGCGGGGGCGCGTCCCCCACGCCCCTCGTCCCTGCGGGGCAGGCAGCGCGGCCGACTGCCCTTTGTCCCCGCGGACCCTTCCGTGCGGGGCCGGGAGTTCCCGGTCCGCCGTCGGCGGGGCTCTGTCCGCAGCGAGGGTGCGTCGCCCCGTAGGAGCTCGGACCCTGCGGTGTCAGAGGCCCGGCCGGGGACCTCACCTCCTCCTCCTCCTCCTTCCCTTCCTCCTCTTGGAGGACAAGGTCCTCAGATCCGAGCCAGCGTTGAGGTTCCATCGCGGGCATCTTTCGGAAAGGAAAGCCGGGGGAGTGCAGGGCGTGGAGCGTGGGACCCCTGCGATCCGGCACCTGGGCGGGTGGGGCGCTACTCCCGCAGCGGATCGAGGGCTGCAGTGGCCCCTGGCCGCCCCGGGGATGCTGTCCCGCGTCCTCCCGTCTGCCCCGTCTCCTATGATGCTCTTCCAGCTTGCATGAACCATCTACCTACCGTCCACCAAGCTGGGGAGGTTGAACAAGGGATGGCCTCAGCATTCATCGGACGGCAGAGTCATCTAAATTGCTGTTTCTGCTCCAGGAGCCATATAAGCGTTTTAAACTAACTCTAAGAAGAGGTCGGGAAAGACCTGGCTCCAAGCACCTTTGGGCACCTCTGGTCTCCTCAGAAAAGCAGACCCTAGCTACACGGGCATGCAGGGGCACCTGAGCCAACACCCCCCACCTCGCGGAAGAACGTCGAGTGATTGTGCATGAAGTAAGTAGTGCAGGGAAGGACTTCTCTGCTGTGACTGTTCCAAGCTGCCCAATATTTAAATATCCAGAGAGCCACAGTGAGAGTGGGAGACGGAGCAAACGCACGGTGATTCACTTCAGCACTCCTGACAAACATGTCAGTGCGGATAGCAGGTAGTGGGGTGTCTTCCCAGCAGGTGGAGTCAGGAAGCAAACAAACTTGTTCAAAAGGTACCACCATCCGGCTGAGAACAGCTTTTTTCTTTCGTCTCTGTGTGAAGGATGTTGCTGCCGTCAAACAAAAGAAACTGGCTTTAAAGTCGCCTGGCTTACTTGTGAATGGAAAGTTAGCTCATACTGAAGCGGTTCTCAGGTGTTTTTCTTCCACCTGCCACTTTCTCTTACAGACTACAGCCAAATTTTACAGCTTGCCTTTCTTACAGAAACCTGCATGCAAAAGCAGCTGGCTGCCTTTCTGCAGCTCAGGCCGTGCTGAGAAGGGTGGGAGGGGCAGGAGCAAGGGAGCTTAGTGCACAGAAGGAGGTGCTGGGCTTAGCATGCACCAAGGTCTAAGAAAAATGAACTCCTTGCCACTTTGCCCAGCAGCTGATAAAAGAGTTCCTCTAGATAATACCATAGAAGAAAATTTGTTCTCCTTGATATTGGGGGTGAAGGGGCAACCATAGTAAGAGTTGAGACACTAAAGGAATACTGATGTAAATTGTTATCCCTTAAGGATTTAAACTTCCACTGTAGGTTTTATCCTTTACTCTTGTGGAGACAGCAAAGAGATAAAGTGGAAGCTGCTTTTATGAGCTCTCATAGTGCCACAATTGCTTCACTCTTCACAGCATTCTCCGGTTGGAACAGTGAAGTTAGGGGGGGACTCTCATTAGCTGCACTAGGTCTGGCACCACGGAGCAGCACCCCTATGGACTCACTGCAGTCGTGGCCCTCTCATGCTACAGCTGCCCTGAGGTTGGCTTGGGTGAGTCACAGTTCGAAGTGCTTCGGATGTTTGTGGAAGAGGAACTGCTGAGAAGCAAAACCTCATGCTGAAGCCTAGGGAAAGCAGGACACTCCCCTTTCCTGACATTGCAGCATCAAATTGAAAGAGGTAAAATAGAGAGCTAGTTTCTCCCAAGGTCCACCTATTTAGGATTTTTTTGTGTGTTATCCAGCATACTGTGATTGCAGCGCATCACATTTTCACTGACTGGTTTTATATTTATTTCAAAACAGATTGCATGTTGCTCTGTTTTCTTAGTGAATAGTATTCATCTGCTTGAGAATAAATCTGTCGTCCCATAATCTGGAAATAGCTTTCCTAAGGTTTGGGTGGTTTTTTATAAACTCCCATTTTGTTAACTATTACCTTGCACACAGAAGCAGCGCTTTCTCATTTATTCTGCTGTAAGAAATTCCACTGTGCCCCATGGGACTGCATGAGTAGTTACTATTTAGCGTGTATTTGAAATACTGGTCATGCCCATAAATAACAACTGGAAAATTATTATTAACTGTACCTCCATGCTTTTATTTCTGCTTATGCTCACGAGTCATTGCAACACTGACTTCTGCAGAAAAGAGGCTGAGCTAGTGTTTTATGTTGTGATACTATAGTTTTGCTTTGTACGTGAAAAGTGAAGAAAGTCCAAATCTTCCAAAATTTTAGTGATTTTATTCTGTTACAAGGGAAAACATTTTCCCACATACTGTGGAAAGTGGTGCAGTTGTGTAGTTTGTCTCATTTGCCCATCTTTTATTCTGTAAATATATTTTGTTTACCTTTAATGGTACTAGAAGTAAGGATGCCACTTGTGAAACAGGCACTGTCCAAATTTTCTTGGTCAGGTGAAGAATTTGAAAGAAAAATTCCCAGCTGGGCCCATAAGTTTTACATTTATTGGGCAGAGATATTTCCATAATCTTTCGCAGATGCCTGCATTGCAAGCTGTTTGGAGACAATCTATTTCCTGTCATAGTTTGTATATCTTTCCTGCTTGGCATGGTGTACCCCACAGGAATTACCCAGAGCACAGTATTATCAAAGAAGAGTTTGTTCAGATTTAGTTTGTTTGAAGCCTGGAAAGTGTGAGCATTGACCTGTCTACAGAAGTCTGTGGAGGAATGCTGTATCCTTTGATAAAAAGGTTGTAAACAATGCATTTGAGTGAGGGCTACTTTCACAATTTGTATAAAAAACTGGAATGAAAAAAAGACAGGATTTAAACAAAAAGGGTAATACATTCACCCTAATCCAGTTCAGGGTCAAAAGAATGGGAATTTGCCATTAACTTTAGCACAAGGTACATCGGTCCCTATGAGGCTTCCATAGGAATGTTTCATTCTTTTGCATACAACTTGGTAATCTTCACTCCTGGAAGTGACCTGATTGATAACTCTGAGAATAGTTACAGAACTATCAGCAGCAATGAAGGCTTCCAAACCCCACTGCTGGAAAACAAATGAGCTCTGTGAGAGGGAAATTCATGGACTGGCTATAGCTGCTGTTCTGACCATGCATCCCTGATGAGATAATTTTTCTTTTAATTTTCAGAAAAAGAGGTAACTCTGGAATTAGGGATTTGCAGAGTGACAGGTAAACATACTTATGAAGCTACTGCCAGTTGCAGAAGTCCATTCCAAACATGAAAGGCAACATCAGGAGAAGTATAGAAATGCTCAAGTGGCTGGAAGACATATGAACAGTTTAGACTAGCATTATTAGAGGAATAGAACAGTGTTTTATTTCTAATCCCAGAAGCTATCAAGTTATCCAAAAACTGTCTTTTTAAAACAGCTCTTTCCAAAAATAATGATTGTGTTTAATTTTTTGATAGTTTTGTTTGTAGAAACCACAAAAATCAAGATTTGTGTGTTTATCCAACATCAGATATCTCATTAAAATGATGAAACAAATTGTTTTAATGTCACAAGAGATTTATTTAAATCAGTTACTTAATGTACAACAATCTAAGTAAGTCTCTTAATGTACAAAAAAGGCATGGGTAATTGCATCTGCCTTCTTGCTTAAATTTCTGGTTTTAATTTACGTTATATTATTTATTCTATCCAAGTATTGATTCTTCAGTTCACATCTCAGGACATTCTAAGAGGATCTCCAAAACATTTTGAAGTGAAGGGAAAAAATCTCAACTTATGCCTCTAAAGGATAATTTGTTGGGTTTTAGTGGTTTTTTGGGTTTTTCAAAGAAAAATACATTCAGTCAGTAATTCAGAGATACAAAAGCAAAGAAACAGAAAACAAAAAATACAAGAAAATTACTTGTATTCAAGTTTTCAAAGAATAAAAAGAAATGAATAGAGACATTCCAGTTGCTAGTATTTATACCATATTCAATTTTCTCTAGAAGAGACTATTTTAATTTAACAATAATGTTTTCATTAACACAGCACTCAGTAATTATCCATCTTGGTAGCACAAACACAGTGGGCTTTGCTTGCTCCATGTAGAGGAGGGAAAGGGAAAGCAAACAAGATAATGAAAATCTAGGGAATGTTTCCAACGAGTGGGCATCTGATTCCCTCAGAATGAGCAAGTATTTTCCATCTTCACTTGGAACCCAATACCCCAGGTTTCATTAAGCCACTGTGTAGTTGTACATGATTCTAGAGAGAACCTCAGCCAAGCGTTAAAAAGAAGAGCTCTTCAGGAGAATTAAAGGCACTGACAGTTGCAAGAAATGTCCTCTCTGGTGTTTATACAGTATATAATTCATAAAATATTCTAGATTACACAAAATTTCCCTGGAAACCATTTCAAAAGCTTATGAAATGTCTGCAAACCACCAGCAGGCATATTTAATAAATCATACATACTTATAAGGTCCCATCAATGTAAGTTTTACCTTAATTCAAAAATGTAGTTCAATATGAGATATTTCGCATTATTTGTAGTTACAGGTGATTTAAGAATATATTAAAACTCAAGACTCATCTATGCATTTTCATACAGATAAAATTTTCTGTCTTTGCCAACTGGCCGGGGGCCTATGTATCTTTAAGTCTTTGCTTACCCCCTCAGTATATATTTTAGGTGAAACTAAAGCGGTGCTAAAAGGTCATATTGGTTTTGTGAAAAAAGGTGAATTTTAGTTCAAATCCTTGCTCTGCTAGACAGAAATTATTAGTTCTGATTAGCATGGTATTTTAAAAAGTCTCATTGCCTGAAAAATATAACTGTAATAGACACACAACTTATTAAACCCCAGCTCTTGAAAGTAAATGTAGGCTTCATCATTCTTGTTATCATCATTTGTTTGTCACTCAGTTTGACATGTCTAAAATTAGGTTCTGCCCCTCCAAACAAGTGGGTGTGTAGAAACCTCCTTGCACTGGGTGTGAAAGTACTCCCACAGCAACACGACAAGTGACTGACACAGAGCTCCTTGGGTGCAGATCTGTTTGCAGGGTGGAGGTGTTAATCGTAGTCTTTAGAGGGAGGCACTGCTGTCTCCCATCAATCGGATGCCTGCCAGAGCCTTGGTGAATGCACTGCAGCAGTGAGGGGCCTTACACATACTTGGCTGTAATGACATGTAGTACAGGGGAGCTGGGAAATGTTTCAGCTGCCTTTATGGCTGATTATCAGTATCACAAAAACACATTAGAGAATAAATTTAATCAGTTTTTCTTAGCTTTTTAAGTAAAGATGAAATTGGCAGAATTAATTTCAAATGAGTAACCACCTTTATGCAATATTTAGAGACAGAGCAGCTGAAGAGGCAAAAGTTCAGATAGTTTTCTCCAGATACATCTGAATTCCTTTATAGTCTTTTCTTCTCCTTGACTCTGAAGTCTGTAAGGAATCTGAAATAGGGACTAATTTTCGGCATTTCATCCAGCATCATAATTATAACCCACGTGAGTCTAGAGGGTTTGATTAGCATGAGAACATCAGCTACTCCTTTTATAGTTAACCTTACTGTAAGGAATGGGGAGCATGATTACGAGTAGATTTCTAAACATACAGCACATACTAAAGAAAATAGGGTGAGAATGTTTGCATTTCAAAGGACTTAAATTTAGGTTCTGATGACAAAACAAGTAGGTGATTGCATGCAGTTGGGGACAAACACTAGCCTGGAAAAGGGAGCTAGCAGGAAAGCACTACAGAGACAAAATGCACGCTTGTCATGTTGATTCACACAACAAATTCACCTTCTCACTTCCAGTGTTATTCTCCTCTCACTTCTCTTCACACATGCACACAAGCACAAGAACGTATTTATGCCAGTATGGTTAGTAATTGAATATTTTTGACACTGTTTTTCCTGTAACAGCTGCCCATTTAAATCTCACCAACCAAACTTCTAATGGAAACTAAATGTAGTTATTGAGGGTCAGATGCTCAGAGAGAGCTGCAAATCACAGACCACAACTCTTGAGGGAAATGTCTGAGCGTAAAAAATGTTGCTTACCTTTGTCTGAACCTAATGATTCACTTTGTACAGCAGAGGCACAGATGGCTGTGCATCTGAGGTCTCCCTTAGCTGCATTTCCTTTCCTCCTGACACATAAGTGAAATCACATGAAGAGGTCCTAGATCAGGCCTGTATTTCTGAAAGAGCACTGTAAGGCTGGTGCTTCTTCAGTCATTTGAAGCGGGTACAGGCACAGGGATGAGAGGTGTCTGACTCTAGAGGGTCCAGACATTTAAGGGTAACAAGGTCTCCCAGAGGAACATCGTTTGTGTCTGCCACTTTTTTTTCTGTTTCTATTCTTGATATATTTTATGGCTTTGAGGTACAAGCCTCTCCTTCGCTCTTCTCATCATCATGAAGTCTTTGGAGGTAGTCATGTCTAAAATACTCCTCTGTGTTCTGTTTTTGAACACACTGCTATTTCAAAGGGAAAAATAAATGCTGGAAAGACAGGGGATGCAGGAGTTGTCACCTGCATAAGTCCAAAACAGTCATTTTAGTTATTGTTGAATACCAGAAAGCAACAATATTAGAAGTTTTCAATCAGAAGACCGCCAATGCATTTTAGTCTTGGCCTATAACATCTTTTCTGTTTGTGTTTTGGACCTTGTCTGTAGAAGAGATTTGGAAAAACATTTAAAGGTTTCTTTCAAATGCCAGTAAGTGAAAAATCTGAAATTTATACATAAATAACAAATGTCTCAGACAATAAATTGCAACTGGAAAGTAAATATTCTGTTGTAACTTCCTGGTTGATGTGGTTTTAGCATTTTTTTTAAGCTGAAACCTTTTTTAAACTGTTACTTTTTGGACTACCAGGTCCTAAAAATAAAAATATGGCATAGTTTTCCATACTGTTATGTTCTGAGTTGTGCTTCACCTCACAGGAGTTTAACAAGGTTCTTCTTTCCAGATTCTTCATGGCCTGATTTTTCTCACTTGCAGTTTTACAGAATGTGAAATTAATTCAAATTCGGGCAGCAAATATAACCAGGACTCTCACCTCTCCACATACATGTACACAGTTACATCTTTATTCTAGCAGTAATAGTGATCCATTTGTTGTCCGGTGTAATCTCCCCCCATGAACTGTGAACACAAATTAAATGTTACCTGCATACTCAAAGAAGGCTGCAAATCACAGAAGAAAATTTGAGAGAGTTGTGCTTAAAATTTCTGGTCCCAGTTTGAGCACATGGTGTGAATTCAATAGTTACAATTTCGATACACTCTTTGTAAAGAGGGTGAATTCTAAGGACATCATTAGAGATGTGGTGAGTCCAGTTTAATTGCATGTTAATCTAATGCAAATCCTGATCTTTTGTGATGCTGGCATAATTTTTCTCAATGTAACATCTCTGAACTCACTTTGCAAGTTGAGTTTTCCTAGTGATTAATGAATTTTATTGAGGTGTGGAACCTGGCTCACCACATGTCTCTACAAGCATGGGTCCTTAGAAGTTGAGTTGGAAACTGAGGATCAGTAACTTTTAATACATAAATAAAGTGTTTAACACTAATGTTATTTCCGTATTTTTTAAACTGTAATGAAAACTGAAACATTTGTGGGTTTGATTCTTTCTAACAGTGATTCTATTTACTGCAAGAACATTAGATGGTGTGGGGTATGAGTCATATATTTCATATGACACAATTCCTGTTAAAGATCTAGGACATCCATTTAAAGGTGTTTCCAATCCCTTCCAAGGAAAGTCAGACAGGATATAATTCCCTTCTTCCCAGAGTAACTTCAGTCACACATCACAGTCTCATATATATCATTTAAAAACAACAAGCACATAACATCCAGTGGGCTGAACTTGTTTCTGCAAGTTCATTTTATTTTCCAGTATAAAATTTTCATGAGATATTCTTTCAGCTCTTTGAGATTTAATAAACCTTTTTCCTGTAAGGTGAAGGGCTTTGCTCTTTTTGCTGCTGTTGCTGTATGTTTTGATTTTTTTCAGGATGAGGTTGAGAATGCAAAAATACTTGAAAGAGAGGGCTACAGATTTTATTTGTCTTTTTCTTTTTTGCAGCTATTATGAAGCTGCTGGAGATCTTTGTGCCCAGAGAAAAGCCATTGTACCAAGAGGAATTTTCTTACTATAGGATGTATTTAGTTCAGACAATAAAGCAATCCAAATAGTGAATGTTTGTTCAGTGGAACCGTGTCTACAGTCTCTTGGAAAGGATTCTTTCCACTGAGTTCTCAACGTTCAGGTCAGGAGACTAGCTTTTGATTCAGCAACTATTACAAGAAGGATATAGCGTCAGCCACATGAGGCAAAATGAAAAATGCCTAACTGGGATAACTTAGTGAAAGATGACAGCGATGCTTTCATTGACATCACTGCTGGGTAACCTCTGGAAACACATGGCGCTCACTTGATAGCCTAAAACTGGGTCCGAGTACCCTACTGAATATTTGCTCAAGAGCATAACTCCTGCTGTTCTTTTATATCTGTAGAGAAGAGTAAAGAGAGGCAAGCAGAAATGCTGGGCAGAGTTTTACTGTACTTTTTTGTATATTATGCTGTTTCTAGGAAACTGATGACAAAATTGGTTGGATTTTTTTTGTGAAACTGAATGTATCTTACCAACTTGTTGCTAAGTGTTTTCACTAACTGCATATATGCTTTACTATCTAGTTATCTATGTAACTGAAAGAATAATTGTAACAAAGAATTATACTGAAGTTGCTAATTTCATAATTCCTGAAGAATATGAGTAGTAGATGAGGAACTGGACAAAATACCACATTGAGAAGGAAGACTGGGGAGAAGAGAAATCTCCTCCTACTCCACTCTCTAGGGTGATGGAATTTAGTTATTTTGGAGGTATTCTTGCCTAGTAAAAAGTCCATTAGTATTTGTTTTCTTTTCAAGATTTTGATGTATATATTGGGGGGGGGGAAGTGCCAAACCAACTAACCAAAAAATACCAGCCCCAAAATACAAGAAAAATGCAGTTCCCAGTGCCTCACCCCACCAACTTTAACAGCATTCAAAGATTTTCCAGACATTTTACAATACAATATTGCTTTAGAAGTGTCTATTCCAAAGTGAGTGAACAGCTTTGAAGCTTAATATGTAGTGCAGCATAAAAAGTCATTTAGTTGAACTAAATCATGGTTCTATTTTCTTTTTCCTTAAAAGGATGGGACTGGGGATTGTATCAGTGATGTTCCTTGTTACTTAATACCAGATCCCCAAATTAGATTATGCATCCGGTCTCTCCAGTCCCAATTTCCCTGAAGCACATGCCCAGTCTAACACTGAGCTCACTGGGAACAGAATATATTAATCACTCACCATTTTGTTGCTTCATGACTTTGAGATGAAATCAAAACACTTTTTCTGGTAATTTCTAGGAGACAGGATAATGTGTGATGCTGCCTTGGCCCCATCATGCAGGAAGGTTCATCTATGTACCTATTGTACTAAATACTCACTTCTGGTTTTAGATACACTGATTTCCTCAAGACTCATTTAGACCACGCAAATGGCAAGACCATGCTCTCCATTACAAAAGCACAGTAAGTTATCTGGCAAAAAGGTTTAGAAATTGTCTCAGTCATCTGTATTTTCTTGCAAGATGGTTAAAGGCTGTTGCACACTGAGGAGAGTGAAGATGATGGCTCCGTGCTTATCTTCTCATCTGCTTTGGCTCACCATTCTGAAGGTCCTAACCTGGACATGTTAGAAGGGATGTTGCATGCGTACTGCTCCAGAACCCTAAAAGTACTCTACTGATTCTACTTTCAGCATTTTTGTAGTAGATTTTGGTATGGTTTTAAAATAAAAGGTTTTTTTCTTCCAATTTGGCACTCATAGTTTGAAAACCCATCTTTTCTTTTTTTTTTTCCCCCTAATACACCTCTAGAATCTCTTTGTATTTGAATTCCTTTTTATTTAATTGTCTTTAGGTATTTTTTTTTCTCCCCTACTGTCCTTTGGAGCTATTTGAGATAGATAGAAACAGTGTGCTAGCAATGAACAAGAGAAACTCTTGGGAAAGTTGAGAGTTAAGTAAGAGAAGATTATTTTTTCATGGCTTAAGTTTTTTTTTTTCCCTACATGAAGATGATTTGTGATTCCTGACCCACAAATACTCTGTGTGTCCTGCTATGGGCAGTTAGTATGGAAACTACCAGGGAGAGCACAGCTAAATCAAGGAGAGCCCAAGAAAAGCTTCAGTCAGCCTGTATTTGCCTCTAGAGGTCTCCCAACTCTTCTTACTTTTGAAAACCCCAATTGAATGGACTTGTCACCTCTGATGGCTGCTTTCAGCATGAGGTGTCTCCTTTTCTGGCCATCCCATCATGCCCTGGCCCTCAAAATTAGCTGTGTAGCATTCGTGTTTTGTGGTTCACAAATACAATTCTTTCTTGTTGCTACTTAGCATTATTGTGCCCTGTCAACTGACCTCAGTGCGGCTCATGCAGAAAGATTTGCTATGGCTATTTTGAGGACAAGTACTGGGTAATGCAGACAGTTTGTGCGATAGTAAAATCTGGTGACTTTAAATGAGCATTTAATTGGTGTACTCCATGAACACACTTCCAAGCAAAGTGTATGCAAAACCGAGTGGTATTAAAATGTCCTTGCAGTACTTGTCAGCAGAAATACAGAATCCTCACAAACGTTTGGTAATGGTCTTGCTCCACTCCTTGTAGCATCCCAGAATGTGTCAGTTGGAAAAGCATCTCTGCCAGGTTTCTTTCTTCCCTGGTGCTGATGGCTGGCTGACTGTCCCGGCTTTTGCGAATGGAATTCAGGAGTTATTTTGTAGGGGTTTCTCATCCTGCTTCATACTGTTGTTTTATTTAGGTATGACTTCCAAGTGTTTTTGTCTAACTTGCATCAGTGAGAAGACAGATTCACTAGCTGAATCAGTACAGCATAACACTTTCCTGTTAGCATGATCCAGGAGCAGACTGAAGCAGAATAGGGTAGCGTATCATAACCACCCATTTCAATGTGAATTTAGACCTATTTTCACCCTCTGTGGGAGAATAACATGGCAGCATTCAGAATGCCAGCAGGAGCTGCTGCTCTCAGGCACAAGATAGAGGCAATCAGGTGCTTCCTGCAGGTGCTCTGGAGCTGCTTGGTTTTGATTGCTTCCTCTCACACCAGCAGGATGCTGTTGGTCCTGTCCTGAGAAAAGGAAGTGGGTGCTGGCTCACAGCCAGCAGCCTGGCAGCAGCAAGTATCTCTCATGCACCTTGTCCCTGGGAATGGAGGGTTTCTGCTCACTCTCACATTTTAAATACCAAATGTAAAAGATTAAAATGGCCAGCCTAATTTAAACCAAGCAGACTTTGAGGCATCCAGGCAATAACAAAAACAAACAAAAAAACCAAACCAAACCAAACAAAAAACCCCCAAACCAACAACAAAAAAAACCCCAAAATACCCCAAAAAACCCCCTAAATTTAAAGGGCAGTTGGCTAGGGGACCAACCTTCCCAGGAAAAGCTTTTTGTGAAAAATTGGAGGAAAACAGGAACATGGATCATGTATCTCAAACACACAGTCAATAATGCTGTTGTACCCCAACTGATGTCTCATATCTAGAGCCCTGGGCTGGATAGAGATTTGGTTAACTAATGATTGTGCGGGGAGTGAGAAAATGCTATTTACAAATATCTGTCCTGTTTCAGTAGAAAATAATCAGAAATTTGGAGACATTAGGGTTTTTCATAGGGTGCAACATGCTATGAACAAAATTAGCTCCCAAGTCACTAGAAAATATGCATAATTCATATGTTAAGTCTTTAAAATACTATAATACTATTTAAAAAAGGTATATATTGGATTTTTGAAGAATGACATTTGAAATTTGTTTCAGAACTAATTTTGTGGCTAGGAATATCCTAGATTTTTAAAATTGTTCATTAAAATATTAAGAGGCATGTGGCCATGGCCATTTTTGGTGTAGTGCAAATAAATAAAAAGATTTCCTGGTTTCCAATTTTGGTTGTTAGTTAACTGTGTTTTAAAGTAGGGTTTTTTTCTTTGTAAATGGATTTGGGTGGGCCTTTTTAAATTTTGAATGACCCCCAAAAATTTGTAATACTTGTTTTAACTTAGGGAAAATTTCATTAAGAAAAAAAAAAGTGCATTCAAACCTGTCTGCAACAAGGAAAAGAGGCTGCTGAGTAACTATTACTATAAGGTTACTGTAGCAAGGAATTCTCACTTTTCCATGTTCATTTAGCTTTCAAGTTTCAGACCCAGATGGGAAGCAATGAGGACTGTGGCTCTGGCTTTAAATAACACAGAAGCTTCTTTCTGAAGAACTGTATTCGACCATCAAGCAGCAGCTGGATAAAAAAGAGACCAACAAGAAACTATGAGAGTGATCAGCTGCCAAACAAACACGGCTTAAGAAGATGTAAGGAAATCTGTTCAGTCTGAAAAACACCAAGAGAAGACCTAAGGGATCATTAAAAAGGAAAGCAGATGATGATCACTTAGTTGCTGCAGGTAAGAAGTCAGATGTCATGGTATTAACTCTGAGAAACCAAGATTTAGGGATTCATATCAGGGAGGTTTCTCTGGTGATAAGGAGGGTGAAGCAGAGGAATAGATTATCTGTTAGGTGTCATATCTTCCTCACTGGAAGATCTGGAGAACTGGTTATAGAGTCCAAAATAGTTTGTATTGCAGGACAGTCTGGTCTCCTATGTCTGGGAGTCCTTGCTGTGCCCCAATTACCCAGACAAAATAATAATCTCCTTCCCATTCCTAATCATCTCCTTCCCATTCCCTACCCTGCTTTCCAGGGAAAGTGAAACAAAGTGTAGGCCACAAAGCAGATAAAAATTTCTTGCAGCAGATCCCTGGTTCAGCTGATATGGGGGTGCAATGGTGAACTTCCATCACAGATGGAAGCTATTCGGTAGCTGCCATCGTGGATCCGGCAGAGAGATAAACTGTCTAGCTTCTCTCCAGATTATTTGCAGTCTTACTTTTTGGAAATCTGTTACAGAAAATAATCAGAGACAGGTTTGAGCTGACAGCCAAACTGGTGGGTCGTCATCACACTCCTTCATATGGAAGAAGAGTGGAAAACACATCCTAGGACAATATTGGACCCCATAATGTAGCTGTGTGGAGGTGACAAGGCACTGTCAGTTGTGGAATTAGGTACCTGGTACCACAGGTATGATTCTGACCCACCAGTCCAGAATGCCAAATATTATGTGAAGCTTTGGTAGCCCTGATGATGATGTGATAGGAACAGAAGGAAAGTAACTCTGCAAACTTTTTCAAGTGCTTGCCTGAGTAAGGAGACACTTGGTTAAAAGAAATTTCAGATTCTCCTGTTAGAACTCTCCCTCTTGAGTGAGAAATTAATTCATTTTGACATTTCCAATGGAGATGGGAAAATAGGCATTGAGCTGCTTAACCCTTTTTCTCTTGCTCCCTTTCTTGCCCTTGATAAACTCGTGTCTGCCCATCAGCTCTAGAAGGATGAATATATAAAGTATTTAGATACTTCAGCAATGGCATCAGTCTCCTAGTGCCCTTGGAAATGTCTCCAAGGGCTTTTTCTTTCAGTGTCCTCCTTACTTCAGGAGTTGTCTCCAAACATAGCAAATTCCTGGGAATCTGAATTGAAAAATATGTGCCAAAGCAGTAAAATCCTATCTTCAGAGCTGGTGTCAGTATCTACTCTTGGAGGCTTTTCCATAACCATGTCATAGGTAAAAAATAAGGCACTGAAGAAACACAGAATAATATTCTCATTTCCTGGCTATCCTTTTAAAAACAGATCTGAGTATTGTGCATCAGATGATAGACAGAAAAAAAATAATCATCTGCCAGCACAATTTAGAAAAGCTGATGACTTTAAAGAATTTCAACACTGAGCTGCCACCGATAAAAACTTGCTGTGACTCAGCGACGCTTTGCGTAAGAGCAGGTCATTTTGCTACTTACTGTTGATTACTGCATTTAAACCCCTCTGAGATCTTCCAAAGGTCTGTGAACTGTTACAAAGTGAATGTTAAATTGGGGATCTATTAACAGAAAAAGTGATTTTCAAGGACTGGTTGATAAAATCTAAAATACAATTAAAGATGCTCAGGTCCATGTATATAATAAATGGCCCATATTTTTTTCTTATTCTACTGTAAAGTACAATAGCATTCAAGTTCAGGGTAAAACCAGGTGAAAATATTTTATTCACTTAAGGCTATAAAAGGTTTACCTACTTCTGTATACAAAGCAGGAGAGTTTATCTTCTTTTGTGTTCAGTATTATACCAAAGAGCAAAGCAAGAATGGTAAGTGAGTAAAGTCATAAAAAGGCTCCAGGAAAAAAGATTTGTTCCAAATCAGCTCATGCACATCTATCTAAATGCAAATATTATATAAAGACTATTCCATACTCTATATATTTAAGAAATGAATATATGTGAATAATTCCATACTAGACAGAAATGAGGCTGGGTGCAAACTGGGCAGGTGGAGACCAGGCCTGGGTGCCTTGGTGGACAGCAAGTTTAACACCAGTCAGTAGCTTGTCCTTGCAAACAGTGAACCAGCTGGTCAAGGAATAGGCTCATTGCTGGAAGGCACTTCCAAGGCCACGTTGGGAGTGCTGTGCCCAGACCTGTCTCTCACAAGGTGGGACTAACAAGAGATGGAATGACAAATTCGAGAGTCCAGCAGAAAATCCAACTACCTAAAGGTGTATTACAGGAAGAAGAAACCATACTTTCCTCCAATTGGCGCATCAAGAAGACAAGAGGCAACAGTCACTATCTACAAGAAGATAAATTCTCACAGGCTGTAAGGAAGAAGTTTTTCATCGTAGAAGTCAATAAATGCTGGAGCATTTTTCCCGAAGAGGTTGTGAAGATTCCAGCCTTGGAGGTCTTCAAAATTCAGTTAGTCAGGATCCTGCAAAACCATGTCTAAAGTGGAAATTACACTTCCTGTGATCAATTCTATGATTCATCTCATCTGTTTTTAAAGTTTTCTTATGATAGAGACTCTACTATCTCACCAGATAATCTATTGAAGTGCTTCCCACAGGAGTAAAAAAAGTACTCAAAACAACTGAACATTTTGAGTGGACTAAATCAGCTTCTTGAAATATTTGCAATCTTTAAATTGCAGTGCTATGACAATGCCTACCAACCAGAGGGTGAGACTGAATACACTGTATTTCTTCTAGCTGAGTTGGAGAAAATTGAAATAGTTAAGCATTTAAATCATGGAATTGCATTATCTAAAGCAGGAGTTAGCAGCCTATTCCTTGCTAGAGATTGGATATGTATTTCAAATCCCTTTGTCAGTCCCTGTATTAAAGCTTTACAAAATTAATGATTAAAATAGATATGGCTGCAGAACATATGAAATTATTTCATTCCTTTAAGTAGTTCTCCATCTCTATTTTTGTAAGACAGGTAAGAATATACATGAAATACATTATTCCCAATTTATGGTATTCTAGGAAATTAATTGCCAAAAATCCATTGTTGTATTGCACAAAGATTGTTGTATCTGGACATTTAGGATGAACCCCAAAAGCATATGTTTCTGAAAAAAAACCTGTAGAATCTTAATCTTTAGCACTACAGTTTTTTCCTCTTTTTTCTCTTTTTTTTTTTTTTTTTTATTTTATTTGCCACTGCATTAGATGGTATCCCAGCACCTAATTTTGTTGTTCTCCCAGGAGTGCGAACAAATCTTTCATAAACTTCCAGCTAATTTTGAATTCATTGCCCATCCTCTTGCTCACTTTATTTTCATGTTTGTATTAAAAGTAATGAAGATCAACCTCTTTCTGTATGACTTTTATTTATATCATTGTATTTGGAACATGTATTTTGTTCTTTTGCCCACAGTAACAGCCACATACCATCAGCTCAGTGGTCTCCAGAGTCTCATATTCAGCATGTAAGTTGAAATACTTTTCTAAACAACACAGAAATGTTGTTGAACAGAAAACAATGCTGTAGAGAAAGTGAGTATATGAAGTGTGTATCTTCTGTAAACACGAAGGTCTATGTTCATCAGATGTATGTATGTCATCTCTTTATACTTCCAAGTCTCATTTCTACTGTTAGTGACTGTGGCTCAAAGGTTTTTGTCTGCAGTCACTGAAAGGACATTGTTTTTGCAGAGGATCAAGACTCATATTTTCAAGGTCTCCAGTTGTGTGCTTAAATTCAGTAGTATTGTTCCACCAAATAAAATACTTATATTAAGAATGGTAGAAACAAGTTTTCAGTTCCCAATAGTAATCAGATAGCTGATTGGGGCTTTTTTTCTAACAAACCCAACTCTGACACTCCCGGGATTTAGAGTATTATCCTGGTCTATGGCTCCATCCACTCAAACATCCTGTGTGCCATGCAAGATTTTGAGGTTAAGCTCACCCTTCACAGGTGTATTTTTCTCTGTTCATACAGGGTAATCATGAAGTTCTGGCACAGCACTAGCAAGATGAGGAATTGATACCTCTAAAACTGAATCTTACCTTTACCTGTTGTATTAACCACTAAAATATTTTTCTCTAAGGCTGCTACATATCTAGATTTTACATTTCTTGGAATTGTTCACATGAACATGAACACACTCAACCTAACTTTCAAAAGTGTACAAAGACTAAATTCAAATAAACCTTACAGTCCTTGAAGTGGCAACAAAGCAGATATATCCTAAAAACAGTGAAAAATTCCCTTTCCAGGGTAGCACTTCTATACTTTAGAGAGAAACAAAAGAACAGATTTTGGTTTATAGATAGAATCCTCTCTGCTTGGTTTATAGCCAGGACATGGTGTGATGGGAAAACTAGTCTGTGCTGGACCCAGAAACTTTCTGGCCATTGGATTTTAACCTATTATGTTCCACAAAAGGTAGATAAGGTGCTTAATGAGAACATGGTGCATGTCTTCCCTCATGTCTCCTAAATTCTCTTCAGGGTATTTCTATAAGTGTGGGTCTATAAGAGCTGCAGAAGCTCATATGTGTCTTAGCTGAAGGCTGATCTCCCTTTGCAGCAGAATCATGCTCTAGAGCTGCTCTGGGAAATGTGTACAGTAGCATGGAGAGGCAGAGAAAGGTATGCAGGAGAGGTGTGGGGGTAATGTTTCTGCAGGTTTTATATTTCAACACAACTAAGCTGAGGATAAAACTGGGAATTACATTGATTATTTTTTGTGTTACTGAAATTAATTCAACATGACTGGATCTCATTTCTCATAAGAGTTGCATGACTCAGACCTGTCAGATTGAAATATATCTAAGTATATAAGGCATTTTTCCAAACAAATTGATTTGATAGTGATTGTCCAAGTCAAAGCATCACAGATAAGACACCTCTTCATGTGATTTTAAATGCTTGTTTCTAACAAGCATCCTAGAAAATTAGTGTAGTTTCTCTCACAACTCGTGAAAGGAATGTGGTGGGTTGACCCTATCTGGACACCAGCTGAACACCAAAGCTGCTCTATCACTCCCCTCTTCAGCTGGACAGGGGAGAGACGACGTAATGAAAGGCTCGTGGGTCTAGATGAGGGCAGGGAGAGATCACTCAGCAAGTTGTGGTCACAGGCAAAACAGACTCAACTTGGGGAAATTAGCTTAATTTATTTCTGATCTAATCAGAGTAGTTTAATAAGAAGTAAAACCAAAAATTGTCTTTCCTCACCCCTCTCCTCTCCCCAGGCTTTGCTTAATTCCTGATTCTCTACCTCCTCCTCTCAGCAGTGCAGGGGGATGAGGAATGGAGGCTGGAATCAATCCACAACAGTTTTTTGCTGCTTCCTCCTCTCAATCTTCCCCTGCTCCAACACGAGTCCTTCCCACGGGCTCTGGTTCTTCAGAAACAGACTGCTCCAGTTCCAGTCCCATCCATGGGGTCACAAGTCCTGCCAACAAATCTCCTCCAGCATGGAGTCCTGTCTCCACAGGTTCAGGGGTCCAACCAGGAGCCTGCTCCAGCATGAGCTTCCCACGGGATCGCAGCCTCTTTTGGACATTCACTTGCTCCACGGTGGGGTCTTCCACCGGCTGCAGGTGGATATCTGCTCCACCATGGGCCTCCATGGGCTGGGATCTGGGGGGACTGCTGCTCCACCATGATCTTCACCACAGACTGCAGGGGAATCTCTGCTCTGGTGCCCAGAGTACTTCCTCCTCCTTCTCTTTCTTCACTATAAATTTTTATACATTGAAGCTATGATCTGACCATTTCAGACTTAATTTCCAATAAAATGAGTTGCTCACAAGAGCCTCCTGACAAGATCTTGATTAATGATAAACAGGGCTCCCTCTGATTAACTGGGATGTAGATAGTCAGTGTTCTTTGCGTAGGGTTTGCTGGTCTGTGGAGCCCCTTTCACAACCGGCTTATTTAGTTTAATTGTCGTTTTTTCAGAGCTGATTTAAGTCTTTGAGCTGTTTCTTACTTTGGTGCATACATTTGCTCTCTTCTCAGCTTTATGCACTGATTCACCTTGTAGAATCCTCAGCCTGAAAAGCAGACTAAAAGGCTTAACTAAAAGATTTTTATTTATTTCAACTTTGTGGGAATTCCATAACGAAGAAGCAGTGCTTGAGCTGTAGCAGGATCCTGAAGACAGCTGAAGAATTGCACAACATGGTCCAGAGTCACACTTTTACAGACTCTGGCTTCTCACTAAAATGCTTAGGTCTATCAGTAGAGATGTAACTCCTCTGGCAGTAGAAGTCCCCTTCTCTTATCAAAAAGAATTCTCTTTAGTGCATTATAGGAATTTGTACCTGATGTTAGGTAGTTAAATACGTATCTGGTGGTGAGGTGCTATTGTCACCAGCAGCACAAGGCACATAGTCTGACCCATTGATGCTTGTGATACTAAAGGAGATATTCAGAGCTCATACCTTTGTGATCAGAGACCTTTTCATAGCCCTAGCTCTATCTAGGTACTTTCAGCCACTTTCAGTTTATTTATTATCATTTCATTTCACATGTCACCCTTCCTTTTCCTACAAGTACTTCTGAGCCTTTTTCCATGCTACTGTACTCTAATGAACCTTCTGCCATTACAGTTTCCATTCTGTCCTTCAAAATACTGTCATCAAACCCCTTTTATCACTTATTTTTTTATATTCAGGACATGCTACTATCTCAAGAAAATAGAAAAAATAGCATAATCAAGAAAATACTAAGAAAAACATCCTCTATACAAATCTGTAAATGTCACCATATTTTCTTTTTCTTTGGACATTTTACCTCCAGCTGGTGTTCTGTCTTCATTATCTACATTACAGGGTGCTCAGAGAGACCAGGCCCAGAACTTTGAACTTAGGAAGTGTTTGGCCCTTAGTCAACTTTGGGATTTGTTATGTCTTAGATATTCGGTCAGTAATTAAGTGCTTTGCAAGATCAGCAACGTGTAAACAACAACTAATGATGTCTGGCCCTCAGCCTCTGTCCTTGACCTAGCAACCAAAAACTACTTTGAAGGGTAAGTATTTTATATGGGATGAAGATGTGAAAACTGTTGATGCCTGAGCCAGTCAGGTGGACAGCAAAGGGCGCATCTAGCTTTTCAAGGTCTTCTGTGCTGATGATGGGGAGCTGCAGTTACAATCAGAGGAAGTGAATTTTAACAGGAAAGAATGAAGATGCCTGAGCATATTTTGTATAAATTCTCTGCTTAGTTCCCTAAGAGAAGACGATTTCAGTTTCTCAGTTTGTTAGCCCATTTCTCCACCTTACGTAGTATTTAAAGAAATTAGTCAATTTCAACCAAAATTGACAGTAGCTAGGGTGTTCCAGAATGTTCAATTCTAAAAACTATGGTGAGGACCAGTGACTGGACAGACAGGCAAGATCCAAGTTCATCATACCGCTGAAGAAGATGATGATTTAGTTCTGTCAAATATAAATCCCTAAGAGGAGCAGCAGACCATTTAGTAGCTCTAGCTTTGAACTAGTCCTGACTATGTTGCCCCTTACTCGTCTAAGTAGGTGTGGAGCATTTGATGGAGCTGGAGGCATCCTGGGAAGCAGGACACAGAAAAGCTTCAGTGAGGGTGGAGATGCACAGGAGGTGCAGGACATGGAATCAGTAGGAGCTGGGATCTGTTGCTTCAGTGCTACCAGGGCTGAACTATCAAAAACATACCACCCAGTTGTAGACAACTGGTGGTATGTTTTTGATAGTTCAGCCCTGGAGCACTGAAGGAGAAATGCATTGAAGAAGAAATCCTTTAAAGGAGAAGTACAGTAAGTATAATGTTGCTTTAAATTTCATCGTTGCTACTACTGTTTTTGTTGGGGTTACTCTAAGCATCCTTCTCTGTAGTTTTTTAAATTCCTTTGACACAAATACTTTTGAGAATGAGATCTGAGAGTCAATCAGCTAGTGGTACTGAATTCTGCCTGTCTGGATCTTAATGTAAAATCAAATCTTATTCAGCTACGTGAGCTAAAGAAGTCTGTAAATGTTTATGATATTAGGTATTCAAAGTTTTGTAATAAATGTGTCACAAGATGTTCTCTCCTGGGCAGTCGGAAATGTATGGAGTAGGATACATTTTAAAAGGACTGGAAAGTCTTCCTGTCCAGCCGCATTTATTAAATATACAGAGCAGATTGGAAAGGGATTTGATAACTTGCAGAACAGTTTTTGCAATATAAGTTTATCTAATCTGTCACAGGATTATATAACCCACATTTTCCTGCAGCAGAAATGATACATGAAGTATCAATTTTGCAGTTGTTTTCAGAATTCATTGACGTTAAAAAAAAAAAAGGAGATAGAAATGTCGGTGGTTGAGAGCTCTGCTTTCACATAACTGCATGAAAATCTACCCTCTAATTACTTTTAAACCAGTAGTTTGTGTATTTTGCCCCAAAATTAAAATGTTGGATGAGGATGGGAATCTCACTTTGTTTATACCTTGGACTAAAGCTAACTGCACAGATTTCAGGTAAGTGAGACCATATAATCTTGTTCAATGGGTTTATTCTCTTGGGATATAATAAGAATTGTTATGATACACTTTTATGAAAAGTGTATGCATAAGGGCCTTTTTCTGTGAGATATATAGTTTGGGACATCAACTCTGGATAATTTAATACATAAATTGCTACATCCTGTGGTCCCATAGGGCTTACTGTGTAAAAGTGACATTATATTTTGGTTTTTTTCTGTAAACCATATCTACTCCATCTCCAGAAACGCTAGTTATCCTTCTCTCTCCAGCTGTCTTTATTTGATTAACATAATTCCTTCAACTCAGAATAATTTTTGCTTTACTCAAAAAGCGTTTCTTCTATCAAATAATATATGATTTTCTTTAAATGTAGAAAAACATTCTCCTTCTTCCAACTGTATTGTCTAGCTTAATACTAAATGCAGTTTACAAAGGTTGCCTTAGAAGGGTTCTCTAAGCATTTTAATAATTGTTATTAATTGTCCTGTCAAAATTAGATTTTCTGAAAGCCATTTTCACTACATGTTTATAAAACTTAAAATGACTGCACAATTAATAATGTTTTATTTAGGACTTGTCCTTTTCTAAGTGAAGCATCTTGTAAACACAATAACATGAGAAAAAACCCCTTACAGACTGCTCCCCTCACTCCCACTTTTATATCTAATCATAAACACCGAGAATCTGGCTTATCATACACATTTCCAATCCATACCTCTTGCCACTTATTCAATGTACTAATTCTAATGTGCTTTTCCAAGTAAGCAAACTGGTCTGCAGCTTCTATTATGGATTTCCACTCACAGCACAAGCCAGGAAGCTGCTCACCACTTTGAGAAAGAACACTGGAATAATGACCCTTTTGCTTTTAGAACAACTTTATAGGGTATTTGCTTTCAATTAACTTTGACATGTCTGACAACATTGCCTTGGCAGTTTTAAAATCTCAGACTAAAATGCTAGTTGAATACTGATGCCACTCCTCAAATAAAGGCTTTCTCCCTCCATTTAGAAAAAAAAACCAACCCAAAATATTTATTTTTATGTACAATTTATCTTCTGTTCATTTCATTTTGTTAGGAAACCAAATGCCAGGATAGCAGCATGCTGCTCATGTAATTGTGTGATCAGTTTGATGAAGAAAAAAAAGCAGGTGAGCCAACAAAAAGGCATGTCTTTGAAATGCCTTTTTTCTTATGTTACATTAATTCAAAGAAGCATGTTCAGCTTCCATTTGTCACACGCTGTTATGGTGTGCCAATTCTCTCCTTTCTCTCTTGTGTGAGCATCCTGCTGCCAGCTGACCCTACTAACTCTGCGCAGGTTTGATGGCACTGACCTAAGGACGATGTGCAGGTTCTGCTTCTGCAGATCTGGTCACATTTTATCAGTAGATTTTATCATTGAAAGGGATGGAACTGTGTTGCAAGACACCACAATATTTACTTGCGTTCTTCCATTTTTCAATATTCAACTATTTCCTTTTGGCTTTCAGGGTCCAATCATCAAAGAGCTGTAAATCCGAACAGTTTCATCAAATAAAATGGAAAAAAAGATTGATTTCTCAAGTTTCTGTTTAAATTACAAAGAACACAAATTTTCAGGGCTACTGCCCTTTGCTTATTCCCTTGACAAACTTTAATCAATGAAGGGACACATTTGCTCCCTAATGCAAACAGTGACATTGATCAAAAAGGAACAAATCTCAAATTAGAGAAATTAAAAAGAATATCAGCTGTAAACTGGTGCAAACAGGGATTTGCTTATCTTCACTTAGCAGCTTTTTTTGCTACCGTGTCTTCAGATAACAATTACTGCGTTGGATATTCCTTACTGTGGTGAGGCACTGGGACAGGCTGCCCAGAAATGTTGTGGATGCCCCATCCCTGGAAATGTTCAAGTCCAGGCTGGATGGGGCTTTGAGCAACCTGGTCTAGTTGAAGGGGTCGCTGCTCACGTCAGGGGGTTTGAAACTAGATGATCTTTAAGGTCCCTTCCAACTCAAACCATTCTACAATACTGATTCTCTGATATATTATCTGAAATATAATATTATGCAGTATTATCTGAAAGTTGACTGTGTGGTATTTCTCTGCTGAGGTAAAGTTCTATCCAGACTGCATTTTTCTTCCTGCCTGGTCTCTTTGCAGTTTTTTAAACTATTGGTTTAATGACATGCAAATGCCTGAACATTTACTGCAGAGGAGAAAGTATTTTATTTCAGGGGTCAGGGGATTTTATTCTTTTATTTTGTTGATTCACGATTTTATGTATGCATTAACTGAGAACAAATATTTTATTGCCAGTTTTTTCCTTACTTTAGTTTATTAATTTTCAATTGATTTTATATCTCAGAAGTATTTGCTCTGCTTCAATAGAAAAGATACAGTTGAGCAATTTTTGCATTATATCAATTAGCTCTGGTCTATCTTTGGAAAAATCAATAAAATGAGGTGAAAATAAAGTCTGTGACCCACTGGCTGATATATACAGAAAAATGGCACTTTGCAATGCATTTTTTTAGAACAACTATGTGAAAATCCAGTATGCTTTGATTCAGATTTGATCTCTCAACATATCTAAAATCCTTGGTGACCACTTTGTCACAGAGAAATTCCATGCAAACCAGTAGGCCACGATATTACTGGAGCAGGACGCCACAGTGACTCTTTTTCAGCTTTAGACTGCATTTCCAGGGAAGGAGCTTTCAAATGCTGCAAGCTGACACTAATATCCAAGAACTGAAAGCCTCTTTATGCTCTGGAAATGCAGAACCTCCTCTGGCAGGTTTCTGTCCTGCTGCTGAGGGGAAGTTGGGCCTGGGGGGGTGCAGGGTGCAGTGATGGTGTCTGCTTGCATCATCAATCCGCCTACAAACGGTGCTCATTTAAAAAGTCACAGACATTCTTGGGGTGGGTTTAATATGGATGAATTTGCTGCTTGTCTTTAGGCAGGGTGATGAGTAATTTGATTTTATTTTTTCCTCTGTTGTTAAAATGAAATGCATATTTTATGGCAAAGCTGTGGGATGCTTTCAAAATTGTTATTTTTCATCACAGCTCATATTGATCCTAATAGGACCGTGTTGCTCCTAATAAAACATTGACATTTTATTTGCCAGAGTGTTTGCAGTCTTCAAAAAGTCAGATTCATTGGCTCTTGGCCACTCTTTAGCGCAGCACTGCTTGCCCTTATATTGCTATTATGTATAGCATTGTTATTATTATCTCCCTTGGTTATTGCGGCTCATGAGACTTACTGGATTATAGATCAGCTCTATTAAGGGCTGTCTATTGCAGACTAATGCAAGGTCTCTGACTTCAAATATTCTGCAGTAATTAGACGTTTCAACCAAAGTTTTTGTTTTACCTTTCAAAGAACATTATGCTCCAAACATTAATGAACCATGGATATTTTAACTTCTGCTTTGATGTCTTCAAAAATATCCTCCTTTCTGTTTCTTGATCTCGTTTTTGGCCTCAGAATTACTTTCTTCTTCATTACTCCCTGTGGAGGATGAATTATTTCTTTGCATGTCTGTCTTGTCCCACAGGCTCTTCCATTCGTCAGGTATTCACAGTGGGTTTGTATCTCTTCTCCTTCATCCAACAACTAGACTTCCTGTAATTTCTCAAATTTTGCTTTAATGAAGTTGATTGCCAATCAAGAATGCAAGGAGTATAGACTGTGATTAGACACATGGAGATCAGACCCACAAATATAAGTGTGCTTAGACTATACTTGTATAATCAAGATACTCTGTGAAACATCAAGTAGATCTTAGAGCAGCAGTGGAAATTTCTGTGAGAAGTATTATATGAGCTATTAAAAATGCTCCAAACCAGCAGCTGCCCCATGCTGCTCCATCCTGCTCCTGTTTTTTTAAAAGAGATTGTTACCATTCAGTAAATAGAGCAAGAAACAAAAAATAGGTATAGCAAGATATCAACAAAGACTTTCTATACTGAATTAGATTCAGCATTAGATTAGATTCTTTGACTCTGGATGCATTTGTACCTGTTAGTATCTGTAACAGAAGTTTCTTACTCAGAGGTCAGGTTAGGATGGATTTTGTTCACATTTTGCACTAGACTTCCAAAAACATTTTAAATCCTGAATTCCAAAGCAAAGGACAAGGTGCCCACATATTTCTCTTCTTGAGCACTTTATTTTCAAGCTACAGATCAGCTTTCAAAAGGCACATGCATGCGGTGCATGCATATGCAATTGCACATGTGCAATTACATATATGTATAAATTTATTATGTCCACATATATCCTGTAAGTGCAGGCTATATTAAAAAATATAGCATTTACTGCTATACTATTCTGCTATTTATTCTAGCACATCTGGCATCTTCCACAGAAAAACTATGAATTTTTTAAAATGTCAGCTTAAAAAATTATGATGGCAGACTACATATGTGTAATCACTACTATGATTTGCAAAGTTAAGCGAAATTGAGTGATATGGGGAACAAACGCAAGATCACTGAAATTATTGGGGTAAGGCACATTGCAGTAGCCCCTTGAAATTGCAATGCAATGGTGCTGTCGGCATCACAAGTGCCTCACTTGGCAATAAGACCTTGTGAGCAACTCCTGTAGAGGAAATGGGTATGGCAGAAATGTAACCTCTAGTTCTGACCCGTGAGACAATAAACTAATTCAAACTGGCACAGGGAAAGAAGTTGTTAAAATGTGGGAGGCCTGAACTTCTTATTTTTAAAGCAAGACAGTGCATTTTATACCCATAGCTGCCTCAACAATATCCCAGTGGTAGATCCCTAAGTGTCAAGGGAAGACATGGAAAATAAGAAAAAAACAGGGAATGGAAGGTTTGGCTTTCCTGCACTGACTGAACTTTTTATAGCCATCTATGTTGAAAGAAATAATCGAGAGATTCATGGAGGATTAGAACAGGAAAGTAATGAAAATACTAATAAATTCTGGAAATTACTGAACTGTATATTTCTGAATGTTCTTTTTATTACCTACCTATTTTCCTTCCTGTCTCAAGTTTCCATTCTGCAATAAGTCTGTATCCTAACTGGGAGAAGAAGGAATAATTATATGTCTTTGAATCAAAGATGATGTTTGTGCAATGCAGAATAGGATGCTGTGATTTAGATTGGTTTTCTCTGCTGTAGTTTTATTTCAGCCTGATGGAGCCTTGGTTCTGGTTTGAGTGCTTAGTGACAGACTGGGCTGGAAGGAGCTTACAAATAGCATTACTCTTTCGTATAATAAGGGAGCATGTCATATATGAACTCTTTCTACATATTGAGGATTTTGATGGCTCAGCAGGTGTTCCAGTCTCGTACTTCTATGGCAGAGGAAAAAAATGCAAGTTAACTGTAGGTTCCCACTGTAATTGGAGTGTGTCTGTGAGTTACAGTTAATCCATAAGGCAATCCTAAATAATTTTTTTTTGTGATAAGAAGTATTTGAATATTTATTGGGGTTTTTTTTTTTGTTCTAGTTTGTCATGCTCTTGTGTTTTCCTCTCTGTCACTTCCTGATTACACTGTTGTTAAAGTAAGTCATGAAGTCTAAGCTTTCATTTCAGTGAGTTATGGGGATGTATATACAGATTAAAGTCAATATGGAAATTCAATAAAAAAGCAATTACAGATAAGCATGTCTGCCTGCTTCTGCTTGCAGGCTGTAAATAGCTGATCAGAGACTTATTTCGTCTAGTGAGTCAGATACTTTTCTTACAGTTAATCAGTTCAGATAACATTTTTTGTGGGATGAATCTCACTCTCCAAATGGAGTGAGAGAGTTGTTCCATTTTGACAAGACCTCAAACCTCTGCTTACCATTCTATGCTGGTTTTGGTTGGGGTAGAGTTGACTTTCTTCACAGTGGCTGGCATGGGGCTGTTTTGGATTTGTGCTGGACACAGTGGGGATAATACAGAGGTGATTTTGTTATTGCTGAGCAGAGTTTATACAAAGCCAAGGCCTTTTCTGCTTTTCATTCTGCCAGGCTGGCGAGGGGACTGGGGGTGAATGGGAAGTTGGGAGGAGGCACTGCCAGGACAGGTGACCCCAACTGACCAAAGGGATATTCCAGACCATGTGGCATCATATGCAGTATACAAAGAGGGGGAAAGAAGCAGGAATTGGTGGGACATGCAGAGTGATGGTTTGTCATCACAAGTCACTGTTACATGTGATGAGGCCCGGCTCTCCTGGGGATGGCTGAACACCTGACGGCCCCTGGGAAGCGGTGAATGAATTCCTTGTTTTCTCTTGCTTGCATGTGCGGCTTCGCTTTCCCTATTAAACTGTTCTTATCTCAACCTACATGTTTTATTTTTATTCTCCTCCCTATTCCATCAGGTTGGTTGGGGAGAGGAGGGTTGAATGAGTTGCTGTGTGGTGCTTAATTTTCAGCTAGGCTTAAACCGTGACATATTTCCAGCTATACTGATGAAAACTTCATTGCAAGGACTTAATTCAACTTTAGCAGTTTCGCTGATTCCGTCATCTGCATTGTAATCTATTTCATCTCTATCTGAATTTAAGAATATCCTGGGCAAGATCATCATCTGTGCACGAGGTTACTAGCAAGAACAAGCTCTTAAGACTTTTGGTGCCAGCTTCTGCATCTGAAAGCTGCATGTCTTCTTCTGAGCTGAAAGCTCTTTTCCAAGTGTCACTCATGTTTTTCTCCCTGTAGCATCTGTTGACAGGAAGCTCAGGTTGGGATTTCCCATCCATGTATTTTGATACATGACATTATATAACCATATCTATGGGTTATGTAATAAATAAAGACATTAGTAAACATCTAGGAGCATCTGTTTCCATTCCAAATTATTTAACAACTCACGACATATTTTTACGAGTAGAATTTACCCAATATTGGTTTCCTTGTCTTTTAGAGATCCTTAACCTTCAAACACTGAATTTTTATTGATCGTATTGCTTACAGCTCATTGTTTGCTTTATTTCAGTTAGCACTGTCATACCCAGTATATAGAATTTGATTGAAAAGATGGAAGATAAATCTGAAAAATCCCCACTCACATGTTCTATGACTTTAGACTAAGAAGTGAAACTCAGTAATCGGTTGACGTTCTGTTCTCTCCACTTGCAAGGCAAGAAGTTATATTTCTAAGTAAAGATTTGGTTATCAAGGATGAAGTTGAGATTGAGCTCACTGGAAAAGAATAAACATTTTTATTTCTTCTTCATCTCACATGTTTATGGCTGGTTGCCTACAGCTAGAAGAAATATTTTTTTTCCTTTTGGGCTTTATTAAATTTGGTAACCAAAGGCATTTTACAGATTTATCATAAAAATTGCTACCATTTATCAAAGAAGCTGACAACCAACTCTTGATACTGATAAGGGTGTTAAGAGTCACTGACCACCAAAGGATAATCAGGTTCTAGGAAATTACTGTGAAAATGCAAAAGCTTGACAACTTTTTTCCTCCACACAGAACGGCACAGACCAAAGCAACAAAAGTCCCTGCTCCATTTAAATGTATGCAAAGAAAATAAATGGCTTTTCTTTTCTCTTTTTTTAAAAATTCAGTTAATTTAATGAGTTGTTAACTGTAAAACTGGCAGAAAAGCACACAGAATACTTCCACAAGTACTGTGGTTGAAAGACTCCAGTCAATGTATTGTATCCTACACGTCAGAAATTCATTCAAATCACGACAAGCATTGGACGCTCAATTTGGTCCTTACACTGAAGCTTGCTGGCAGCAATTTATTGTAGCTGGCCCTTATACAGTTATTGACAGAAGGATTCTTTCCTTAGCTGTAACAAATAGAACCTTTTCAGCGGCATATAGATAAACATATAAAATCAATTTCCTGGCTTGAACAGGATTCGGGATCAGTTTTCAAATATTAATGCCTAAATTCTGCACAGACAGGCCAGTGTACAAACTAGGTATGCTTTGTGCACTTAACACAGAGAACTCCAAGTGAAAAATTCATATTATAGACACAAAGCTGTTGTTTCTGCAACAACCTGTTAATGCATAGTTTAATTAACACATGAAGTTCATTCAGGTGAAATGAATCCTGTTTTCTTGACACAGGCTACTAATAGACTTTCTAAGGGCTAATCTGCTCTTTTAATGCAAAGTCTCCATCATATGCAGCTATTTGCACCTTCTTGATAACTGTTCAGGTTGAGAAGAACACTGAGCACCTCATGTAGCATTAATGAAGTCAAAGCCATAATTGAATTTCACATTTTTGACAAGATTTTGCAGGGGGAAAAGCCCACTTTGTGACTAGTTTTAATAATAAATTCTTGAAGAAGTGTCAGAGCTTTTGGGAATATATAAATTTCTTTACATCTTACCAGAACTAGTTTTTGCATCTGTTTATCTGCAACTTGGGGATGTCTTTCTACTCTATGGACAAATTGTAGCTTTCTGGGGAGGGGGAGTGGGGTGGAACCATAACAGAGCAAGCAAAAACCCCACACAACAAAAAAAATAACAGGATAATTAATAGGTTATTGTTCCACATTACCGTAAAGAGTTTTTCTGTGTTCATGATCATTATTAACCTTCAAAACTTGTTTGTCCTCCAGACAAGGGTTTTACTACAAGAAATCTCTCAGAAAAGAGACTAAGTGGCAGTGGGATGTCAGAGTTCAAATACCTCACGGCGTGGAATGAATGAGTGCTCACTTATAGGTTCCTTTAGGTGCTTATTTCTTCTTTTCACAGGGGTTTGTTTCAGAGGTCACCATGCTCAAAGTTCCCTTTATCATCATCCCGATCCATTCTTTTTGAGAACACAAACTCATTTCTTGCTGGTTTAACCTTCACAACCCCCTTTACAAGTTTTTCTTTACATAGTGCCTTGCTTTACCACAGTAGGAAAAGTATGACTCCTGTGGCTGTGAGGGTTTAGAAGCTGGTAAAGGTGCAGCAGCATCTTTGCCAAGCTGCTCACGGTCACTACAACCCAAAAGAGCTGCTCTAACAGCAGTCTTTTCCTTTAATTACTTCAAATGCCTGGAGGCTAATATAATATAATAAGCTTATAAAATACATCAATAAAAAGAGCTTCTCAGGGGGTCGGAGTAGCAGAAGATGTGTATAGCCACATCAGTCAGAAATCGTGGGATGAGAACAAAAAAGAGCTCTATGAAAACTGCCTGTGAAACAAGATGATGCACTGGCTTTTGTGAAGACCAGAAGAAATCTAAAATATGTCCTCAATTAAAGGAAAGAAAAATCTAGACTTCCCAGGGAGCACTGCACAATATGTATTTCTTTTGTTACTTTCACAATGGGAACTGGGAAAGAATATTGTATTTTAAAATACTAATTTCCATAAAGTCATAGAAAAATGTGGAAAAGAAAAGGATTTTTTCGTAATGAAAAAAAATTGAAACAGAGATTCTCACACAGTTATAAATGGGAAGAAGTTAATAATGAGTGGTCACTGCTCAGAATTCTTTACCAAATTTCATTTATTCATAAATTCAGCCTAAAATACAGTGAAGCTAAGAACTTCTGGTAGTCTTTTGATTGCTCCCATTTAAATTAGGAAAAGACAAGTAAAACATGTTATGTATATGTGTATAGATATTCAGATATTCAATTGTAGAGCATAGATTATTGACAGTATCTTATTCTTCAAAGGGATTTCTGAAAACAGCCACAATTTTGTAAGTATGGATTTGAGGATTCGCTTGTAAAGGAACCAAAACAAAAGGAAGTCATTCTTTCAAATGTTAACCTTTATAGGTATCTTTGGACACATTTTGAAGTGGGAAAAACATCCTCATACACTGCATTTTTTCCTTCTTGCTGGAAAAAAGTCTGAAAATTTTTATTATCCCTAGTAAAAAATAAATATTCCCCTATTCATTAATATTCACTGATGACTATTAAAATTCATTTATATTCATCCAATAACAATTTTATTAATAAAATATCAAAACAAGGAAGCTTGGTCATCTCTCATCTTCAGCCACTGTCATGATTTCAACAAGACTCAATAGAGATTGAAGCATGAGTTCACACAGAACTCGTAGCAGGGTGGCGTCCAGAGGTGGGAGAACTTTGATCCAAGTGCATGTAGTCAAGCTCCACAACCAAAGTGCTGATAGTAGCATGGTCACTGCTTCAGATGCTAAGATGGACTTGGAAAGAAAGCATCTGATTCACCGGCTACTGAACTGGTGAGCTTCTTCTCTAAAAGTGAATTTCTAATTAGAACAGTCAACTATCAAAGTTTTAAGAACATTGTATAATTACCTGGTAAAATCAAAGGTTCCAGGCATGCCAGAAGCATTTGTTCATACAAGAAAGTGAGAGAAGCTTATAATTGAGCTTGGTTTTTATTTCTTTACAATGTCATCTTATTGCGTGGAGCAGGTTTTCCAAATCCGAGAGAGATTATCAATATAGCTGCTACCAGGGATTCCTGTATGAGGTAGTTATTGACTGCGTTTTCTTTCTGATGAATGGGTTGTAGAATTAAAGCTTGGATCTGGGAAACATTTATGTATATTGGCACCAATATTGGCTCTGAGGAGAAATGCTGTTCCTTCGTTGATACAGGAGGTCACTGTTCTCAGAATTGCTGCAAGACAGATTTTGAGAGCTACTGCCATCAGAAAGCCCAACTAACCTGTACTTCTCATTACTAGAACGTGAATGAAGATCTCTTTGTGTTCAGGCATTTTGTGTTCATAGAGTGCAGTTTTACTAACAGGGCTACCTTTTCAAATCATGATGTTTATCCACCATTCCAATCAGTGCATTTCATGGCTGGGGTTGTTTTTTGCACAACACAAATACAGAAAACCAAAAGCAAGATTCCTTGAAGGATCTAGATGAAATACAGAGTCCTGGAAAAAACACTGTGGTTCCCTGTAAAATACACAGGAAAATACTGATGCCTCAGGATATGAGCAGAGCATCCATCCCCCGCTGAATGGGATCATCATAAAAATTAAGCACCAAGACTTACACCACTGCTGCCTCAGTTGCACGATAACCAGCCACTATATGGATGATATTATACTTCATCTTGACATGGTTCAGACCCAGCTTTTTCACCCTGCAGGACAGTGTATTGGTCAGCAGGCTGTCCTCTATGTGTACTCCTTCCCTTTCCACTGGGGTCACCAGCAGTGCAGAAAATGTAAGGTACCCTGGGCCAGCATGAGAACATGCAAGAGGGGACTGGATTCTGGAAATTAACAATGAGGAAGTGAACCAAGAGAGCTACATCAAAAAGAAAATATGTCAGACAGGTTCTTGTATAAACTGTTCCAGGAGGAAGGATCTCCATATCCCCCCTTAAGGCAAATGATACGTAGCTACTCAGCCACATTATCTTGCAGCAAATATATTACTCCAGATTCAGAGGAGCCTGATCGGATGGCTGTATGTGAGGTGCAGTTTGGCAACACCTTTTGGGCCTGATCTAGATCTG
Organism: Falcunculus frontatus; assembly: GCA_013398115.1. Taxonomy (NCBI): domain Eukaryota; kingdom Metazoa; phylum Chordata; class Aves; order Passeriformes; genus Falcunculus; species Falcunculus frontatus. Next base: position 440,357 of record VZRV01004286.1, read on the forward strand.
ATCCCACAGGAAACCTAGAGGGTGGGGCATTAGCTGTGCTTAGGGGTAGACTGCAAGGTGGGGACATTTTGGAGCTAGGTCTAGGCACCCGGAGAGCTTTAGTCAGGGAGCTATCCAAGGAATTAATTTCCTAACTGCATGGTGTCTGTCTGGGATGACAATCTATTTTTCATGTGCCTTAAATTTCTCTTCTACCTTGTTCCAGGCTCTGGTATGGAATATAAACCCAAGACTTGTGTGTTTTAAGGTTTCAACATCACATCATGCAAGTCAGGATTGACATAATTCCTGCCACTATCATTTGGAAGGTTTTGCTTAATATTTCTGACTGTGTTCCCAACTGTGCAGTTAGGAGACATAGCAAGGAATTCAGATGTACTCTTCAGCCACCAGAGACAGGCTCGAGTGAATTACTAATCTCCCTAGACACCTGGAATGCAGATAATGAATTTGTATGTACAGCCTGATCATCCACCAGAGCAAATCAAATCATTCCTCACTCTGCTGCGGCAGGAGGATTTTAAAGCTCCTATTCTGAAACTCCCCTCTTGCTATTGGCATGGCTAGACCCTCCAGAGCACTCACAGCTGTGCTCCCTTTCAAAAGCCTTTCCTTCCAAAAGGGAGAAATGACAAATTTAGCAACACTGGGCTAAGCTGATAAAACATACAGGCATACATGACAGTCCAAAACCATTCTTCAAAGCAGCAGCTGACTTATGATTCATGATATAAAGCCCAGTGGCTTGGCTGTGTGAGATTTCTAATTGTTGTGGATTTGGTCAGGTCTCCCATTTTTGGGCCAGCACAATGCCAGATTGGGTCACAGCTTTCAGTAAAAGGAGCACTTCAGCAACATCAACATGCACATAAGATAAAAGATATCATATTCCTCTAGGGCTGGCAGGATCCTGTTCTCCTCTCACTTTGAGTGATAGCTGTTGTGATTGCCAGGAGCTTCCTCCGTCTCCAGCAACAGCCTGGTTCTTTGCTGGGATTTGCTCTCAGCTGGGCCAGAGCACACGTGCAGCACACCATGCTGTCCCCAAACATCCCCCTTGAGTCCTGCAGATGTTGTGCTTCTGTGTTTATTGAGAAGCAAATTCTGCGGATGGCTAAAGCCATCTCCAGCAAGCACACAGTACTAGAAATGGATCTAGAAGTCCCTTTTCCTGGGCTGACTGTAAGTCTGGATGAAGGAAGAGGCACTGGAAAACAGCTGGCCAAAGAGGGGAAAAGTGCTTACTGAGAAAGTGGTGAAAATCTTCCCAATGTGCTAAGCTGCAGAGTCTGTTGTGTCTGGAGAAACCAATAAGCTCACATCACCAAGAAACTGCTGGATCTGCACGAGGCTGGGAGCACACATTAGTGTCAACAGAGACTTGTTTGCATCCACACGGGCAATGCCTGCTGTGTGCAAACAAAGCCTGCAGGATGATGCACATACACCATAGAAAAAAGGATCCTCTGAAAGGCTTTCTGAAATCTGACCTCGAAGCCACTAGTATGGCAGTCCAGCCCACCTGTCCTGAATATACAGCTGGAGCTGTCTCCCAGCTCTTTCTCCAGCTGGGCAACAACAACAAATGAATGATTGAGTTAGATCACCTCGACCTCCTCTCATTGAAAAGGGAGTTTTCAACAGGGAGAATGAGTTGTCCAAACTTCCATGTTTGCTCAGAAAATAGAATGATGAGGACTGCTCACAGTTCTTACACCTTGCCTTATTGCTCCACTTTTTTTTATTGTAGAATACTGTACTTGATCCCAATATTTCCTTTCTAACTTTCCAGCAAATTTGGCATCCTGCAAATTTATCACTGCATCAGAAATGAAGGATCATGCAGTTGAGATTGTGGACAGTCTCCTTTGCTTTGAAGAGACAAAACTTATAGCCTTTTTTTCACTATTTGTTTACACAATCTTTATGTTTCTTATTGCTGATGTGTTCTTTGGCAAGGTGAGAACAAGTCATGTATGAGAACGAGAGGAAGAAATCAGTAGTATTGCGTTTTCCTTATATCTCAAAGAACTTAATTTCCGCTAAAACTCAGGCAAGACCCAGGGGTGAAATTGAATGAGACACGATTAATAAATAACCTTAATAAGCATTTTACATTTACCTTTCAAGTAGCCATTAAAGCAGTTCACACAAAAGTGCCTTTTAGTCTTCCCTTACACTATCCAGTTTTCCTCTGCTCTACTCCTACCCCTGAGGTTTGAAAAGGTTTTTACAAACCTGTGAAAGGAGGGAATGTGGTCAGTTCTAGCGCTCTGTTCGTCTTTTTGCAGGTCCTTGTATCTGCCAAGTATAAACCAACAATTGGCAAAGACCATCCGTCTTCCACTCTGGATAAATCACTTGAAATTAAGAGTGTTTCTTTGGTTTCCTTTTTTTAAAAGATCTTATACTAGCTTTTCTTTTCAAGTGTGTTTTGAAGAGGAGGCCATCATTAGGGAATTCTGTATGAGTTTATTTTATGTTTGTTTATCTGATGTTTTCTGTAAGAAACTGCTAATTAATTGTTGATTGATAAAAATGAAATAGGCGGCCAGAATTCCCTGAAGCAGCAAGAAGCAGCTGAATCCAGTGCTTTGGGGAAGAAGCTTTTCCAGGGACTGTAGGTCTAATGAATACATTGACACAGCAGGTCAATTGCGTCTACTCATGTGGGATTTTTTTCATTGCTCTAACACTGCCTACACTCTGTGAAGGATACATGTGCCTCTCTATGTATTGCTAACCCCTGATGTTTCTTTCCTCATCCACTCCAGCAGTTTGCTTCTGAATATGGCAGCATTTTGGTGAAAGATTTGATTTTTATGTGTTTTATTTTGGTGGTATCATTTTGATTATTTGGTCCCGTTGACCAAATGGGGCTAATGGCAGCCAGTTAAAAATGGCTGATCTCTACATCATGACAAAAGATGTTCCAAAGGTACAAAGTTCACCTATTATTAAAAGGGCTTGGTTTGGTTTGGGTTGTTTGGTGGTTTTGATTCTCTTTCCCTCTTCAATAGAATAAAATTACATGGAGCCATTTCCTTTCAGTGAGACTCCAGAGGGACAGAAACCTTTACAAGAGCAGCTGTTCCTTTAGTGCAGAAACCTCTGCCAAATAGCATCATGGGCTCAACCTCACTCTTTTTGGCTTAATAGGAATTAAATCAGTGCCATGCCAAATTGTCACAGGTTCATCAGCTATCCTGAAAATAAATTCTCTTGTTAAGTGTCAGTTTTCCATTTGCTGGAAGTGTTTTGATTTTTAGGATAACAACGGGAGGCCACGGCTTTAAAAAAAAAAAACATTCTGGAGCGTTTCTTTTGCCTCACCTACTTTAAGATTTAAATTCGAAGAAGACCTAATCATGTGCTAAAACCATGCAGGTACTTTGTGAATAAAGATGTAATTATGTATGTATTATATATGTAACTATGTTTTGATTGGATCAGGGCCAAAGTGTGTACCTGTTCACTTCCACATTTTTAAATGAAAGTGGACGAATGAGGGAATGATCAGGCAAGACAATTATTTAGAGGTGTATGGGTGATTTTTTTCCAATTTGGTAACCAGACAAAAGAATAATTCCTGAAGATCTGACCTGAAAAAAAAACTTCTAAATTTTCACTCCTGAAATGGAAAGATAAACTGTCTCCTATCTTTTTTTTTTTTTTGACTTTCAAATTGAGGCAAATCACTCGTCAAAATGTCACGTTGAGAGAGTAGAAGAAAAAATTTCAATAAGTGTTAAGAAATGCTCCTCAATTGCATTGTAAAGTTATTTTTCTTGTTGACAAAAGATCAAAATATAGCGTGAATTTATGAATAATTTTCATGCGCTGGTATGTGCATTACTTTTGAAACAAAAGTAGTGAAATAGAATTTTTACTTCCAGATCCAGCTTTATTTTAAACCTACTCAATATTTCTCACTACTCATCCTTTTTCAGTTATATAACTTTTCTAGAATTTAAGCAGTTGAAATTAAATTCTCTTTTAAAGCATCTACGACAGACTGAATATTTTAATTTAATTTCTGATGACATACTTTACTCATTTTTTAAGATGCAGGTCAATGTAAAACATACTATCCTGATTATCTAAAAAAAGGTGTTGTCATTTTGGTTTAGGTTTGGGGTTTTGGGTTTATTTTGCTCGTTTTAGAGACAAAAATAGAAACATGGAAAAGAATACAGTGGAGATATACCTTTTCTTATCACTGCTCATGTATTTTTTACAGGCTAGTTATTTACTAAAGCTGTATCTCCCTGGAAGTAAAATAAATAATAAAGTTAAGCAAGACTTTCTATGCGGGAGCACATGGCCGGGTACACTTCATTTGGATGCAGAATTTACCATTTGCGTCCCAAAATGCATTTACCTGTCACTCTCAGCATCAGAGCTCAGCTGGTGCAAAGGAACTGCCCAATAAAAAGGGAGCAAGAGCCAGAGCTGGGAAGGGCTGGATTGAGGATGACTTTATAGCATCCGTATTTTGCCCTTCCTTGGGAAAAAACAGAGTTTCCAAAGTTAATTTCTTTCTGGTAGAAGACTTGTACCTAACTTGGTCTCAGAACATCTCTTTCCCTCTTTAGGGCTGCTCCTCAAGGAGGATGACAATGCATTACTCATTGCTCATTAGCTCAAGCAACAGTGAATCAGAATGTTTCCACTGGGAAAGATACTCATCAATATGATGAAATTAGGGGATTTTCTTCAGTTTGCTCCAATGAACAAGCAGAAGATGACATGCCCAGATTTCAGAATCTGCCACTCATTTGTATTAAATAGCTACTGTGTTTTTGTTTGGTTGGGGTTTCTTGTTTTTAGCATAGCAAGAAATTTTTTTTTCAAAACATAAAGAAGTTGAGGAGAAAATTACAGTTTTAGAAATTGCATTGTGCATGGTCATTGTGGTCTTTAATCTCAGGACTTCCTTGTATGCTGCCTAGTGTAGAGCTGGTTTGGGAATGAATCAGGAGCTGAATTTGTTTGAGAAGACAGACACTGAGCTGACGATCAGGCAGGGTACTAGTGGGAGAGGTGTCACCATATGCAGAGAACACTGCCCCAGAAACTGGGGCCTAGTTCTAACTTACCCACTGAGGCTTTGAGTAGTCCTGGAGAGATCAGGTAAGCCAAAGTTTTCACAGGCAGTCTTTGGGTTTGTTTTCTTTTTACCCATTTTCCAGCTGTCTGACTTGGGAGCTCTGGTTTATAAAAACATAGAGAAATAGCAACTGCAGCTGGAGTCTCTGCAATTTGTCTTATTTTGAACACATGTTTCTAAATAGCACAAAGATTTCTGGAAATTCAGACCCTACTTCTTCAAACAGGACATTCAAATTAATAAATATTTATCTTCACTCCTCTGTGCCTAAATTCCCCCTTTTATATCAGGAATAATACCATCTGTCCCTGTTCTCCCTGCCAACTCACACACAGAAGGAAAGGAATTATCCTGTTGGGAGAACAGAGCTCAAATGACACCTGCAAAATGCAAAACATATGTTTTACATGCAAAGGAGTTCCTGGCCCTCCCCATCTTATAAGATGGCAGTTGTTATCCAGGACAGAAATTTGGAGAAGGAAAGTACAGCTCTTCAGGCTGCAGGGGTGATTCTCCTGGCAGGTGCTGGATGTGATTGTTTGAGTCTGTTGAAAGTAAAGCAAATCTACTGACTCTGGCCTGGGTTCACAGAAGGGGTTTCTTTCTAAGGCTTCTAACTCTTGTTTAGTGACACAGGTTGATGAGTTCCTGTTGGATACACTCTTTTAATCAAATCTTTGATTGTGAATGGTCTAAATGGAGCTGGCTGCAGTGGTTCAGGGAGAAGAGCATTTAAGCTGCCTCTGGAGAACATTTGGTGCAGTGTCTCATTCATCCCCTCCTGCTATGCACCCACGAGCTGCCACAAGGACCACGTAACAAACTGAAAAGGAGTCATTCTGCTGTCCTTACCAAAGTTGTATGGCACTTCACTCTGAAGATCTAATTATTTTCAGAGTGAAAAAGAGGACTAAATAAGGCTCTAGAGAAATACTTTACATGTTTTAGAAGAGAATGATTGAATGTCCATTTTGTTTAATGAGCATACTTCGTAAAGATGGTTTTGAAATGCTTTATTGACCTCACTGGAGGTGAAAATCACTGGTTAATTCACAGAACAGGTATTTGGGTAACAGCCATGTGATGAGCAACTTTTGTCTTCAGAAAGATGAAGCTAGTAAAGAGGATTAAAGTTATACAGAAGTTGCCTCCTTTGTGTTGTGATGTTGCTCTAATTTAGACTACTGACATGTCAGGCTGTATATGATTTGTCTTCTCTCATCCTATCCTTCTACTTCCCAAAATAGCCACCAATTCATTTTTTAAAGCTAGTATCTAATGGCTTGTCTTACCCTCTGCTAATACACAGGAGTGTTCAAGTAGTGCTGAGAGCAAGGAAGGAAGGGACCACATCACTTCAGTCAATGCGGACAGGGAAAACAAATTCTGTTGTTGCCAAGCATCAAATGAAGAGAAGCAAAAAATAGCTGAAAGCAGAACAGAGGAAAACACATGCTCTGTTTCATTACAAGATCCAGTATCAGAAATATAAAAAATACACGTTTCTTCCTCTGAAGAGGGATGGTTGACTCTACGTATTAGGTGTATCTCCCTAAAGATTTTGCAAAGGCTTTTGTAAAACCCAAATAAAAATGGTGCAGATGTAGGATAATTTTAGATGTGTTATTAAAGCTTGTATAATTCTTTTCTGGCCAAAAGACAACATCTTTGTCTTAACTCTGTAATAGACAAAGGTCAGTTTTGTAAGATCAGATTTACTTGGCAACCGAGTTTTACTTTTACCTGAACTACATGATCCAGAAAATATTCAAACATACCTTGGGTTTGCTGTCCCTCAGACAGTATCTCTGTGATAAGGGGATCATGATCCTCTGATACAATTAATAACCGGTGTTCACAAATTAGAGACATGCAGGTGTATTTGCATATCATATTCACATGCCTCTTATTTCATACTTTAGTCTTAATCCGTAGCTACTCATGTTGTCTATATGATTGTGTCCTTATTCTGTCTGTTTTGACATGAAGTGAGAGCTTCCTTTGCCAAAGGCCCTTGTGTGCAGAAAAACCCACACACTAAAGCCTTGTCATTGCATGCAATATTGGCAGTGTCATTTCAGTTTCTTGCTCCTTGTTCTCCAGGTCTCTGGTGGGATCCTGGTGCACTGCCAGCTCCACTTCACTGTGGCCTTTCTTGCACAGAGCTCCAGCAGCAGTGCTGGAGTGCATTCTCCAGGGATTACATGTGCTGTGGTGAGAACTCACACCAGAGTATAAATAAAAGCAGATCTGCAGGATCTGCAGGATACGTGAGGCAGGAGGAGAGAGGGTGAGTGGGCAGCTGCCTTGTGTCTTCCAGGTGGAAGATATAAACAGATGAACAGAAGTTCTTTTTACCCATGAAGAACTTTGGCTGTAGCAGGTCATTCTCCTATGGCAACTTGTTTTCCCAAGAAAAAATTGAAGGGGTAGCAAGGTTAGAGCCATTCATCCTCAGGTTTGATCACCCAGGTCTAAGTAGTTAAATGGATGAATCTAAAATGTCATACAATTAGACAAATGGCAGATTTGAAAAATCTCCAAAGGATTCGCAAGATGCAGCAATTCCACTCACCTTTGCTTATGTTGCCCACTGAAAATAAACAATGTTGATGCTAACTTTTGGACCACATATCATGCGTGGATCATGTTCTAGACTGGGACCATCTGTAGTTTCTATTAGTAAAAAAACTGTTTTATGCTGCAATTTTTTTAGAAGTACAGTCTTCAACACTCGACATGGGCCCTTGTTTCATAGACCTACTTGGAGCATACCGTGTTTGGGATATTTAATATGCTACAGATTTTATCCTGATGTTTGATGTTCTGTTTACAATCTGTTCATGGCCATCAAAGCATTTAATGAAAACATACTCAGATTTTCTGTTTTTACAATCAGTGAAATTGTTTTTCATATGCTCCAGATATACTGCATCTGCTCCCTGCAGTTTTACAGTGCAGAGAGCTGCTAATAAAACGTTATTGTTGACAGTTCAGTCACAATATATAATTCTTACAGCTTTTAAACATTTAAAGATGTTTAATTGGTTTTTAATGAGTATTTTGGTGCTTAACTTTTAATAGCATTTTTTGAAATTTATTATCTTGTAAAGCAAACTGAAATAATGGGCTTTAATTGTGGAAGGTTGGATGATGGACGTTTCATCAGTGCTGCTATGCAGCTACTGGCTTATTCTTTTAGGAGTACTGCTAAGAAAGCTTTCTAGGAAAAAAACCAAAAAAACACCATGACAACAAAATATAAAATATTAGCAGTAAAATATCTGATAAAAACCCCAAACCTGCAGTAGTACCAGAAGCAACAAACAAAGCTGGATCTAAAACTTAGATTGGCAAGACAATGTTATGTGCCCTTAACAATACTCAGGCAATCAAACCTGACAGCAGGATTTTTTCTTGTTAACATATCTGATCACTAAAGAAAAAGGCCAAAAATCTTGATTTGACTTTTGTACTTGCCCACATGATGTCAGCACTTTAAAACTGCTCAGATCCAGCACCAGCATCCTGCGGCTGGGCTGTTCTTCATCCACCCAGCACATGTGGCACATGTGAGACCAGCCCAGCCCTGCACTGAGCTTGTTGGCACTTCCAAGGGCAGCTGGGGCTCTGCAGCTGGGGCTCTGCAGCTGGGACAGCCAGCTGGGGCCAGCTTCTTCCTCCTGGCTTTTGTCCCAGTCTGTTGCTTTGTTGTCCAGGTCATAATGCCACATTTTCTGAGTGTCTGCGTAGGTCCTGCTTCAGCCTGCACATCTATTTCAGGTAAGCCATCTGAAAAGCTGTTATTGCTTGTCTGCTTTCTGCCCGGGTGGTTGTAAGCTGAGAGACGTGGTGGAATCCTGCATCCATCATTTTTCACCCTGGTGGAATTCAGAACCATTATTTTTCTTGCAAAAGTTTTTTGTTTGTATCCTGGTTCCAGCCAGGACAGGGTTAATTTTAACCCTTTAACATAAATCACTGCACTCACATTCTGTATTTAATCTAAATAGGCACTGTAAGTGGAATATTAGATAAGTATATCTTTGAAAAGAGACAGATGCTCTGAAAAGTAGATAAGGGACATGCTTAGAGGAGTTCAGAAATTGAAAGCAAATGTGTCAGATGTCACAGAGTGAAATAACAAAATGGAAAGGAGCAAACTAGGTGTAAATCAGTGGGTGACTTTCATCGGAGTGGGAATTTTTTTATAAGTATTTTTTTGTCTCCTATGCCTGACAACATGACATAGGGCAACTTCTTTGTGCAGCCTAGAAATCTGAAAAGCCTCACTTAAAAATGGAAATCAGAACTCTTTTTTTTCAAGTATGTAAACAAAACATTTGAAGTTTTGAAATTCGTATACTTTCTATCCAAAAGTATTTAAAGGTATTCTTCTTGGATTCCCAAATAGTTTTGGTTGAAGATAGATCAATTATTTCAATTTTATTATTTTCAAAACAAACACAGTATCTGTACACCTAAGTACATGAAAATTCTGAAGGTAACCACACCTTAATTGCAGAACATTTTATAATGCTACTAAATAAGTAAATTTTGAAAATTACTGGAAGAGGAGAAGATTAATCCAGTTGACTCTTATGTCAGCTGTGGGCTTGGAAATAGAAGAAGCCATAACACAAGGATTGCAGAACAAGTATGATAGTGAAGGGTAGGTGCAGGGTAACAGAATTAGTCTTCCTTTATGCAATCTCTATAAAAAACTTTGAAGTGTGACTTTTTTGTGTCACCTGGAGATCAGTCTCTCAATGAAAATTCTCTATTTCCATTTAAGTACACAATCAATTACATTTTATGTTAGTACTATCAGGTAAAATAAATTCCATAATGCATTGGAAAATAAATTCCAAAATAAGTTACTTATTTCTAGGAAATTATCCTACATTTTATTTTAAAGATGATTTGGACCTCATTTCATTGCAGTTATTCACAGAGATGTATGTTTATGCTGCATTACCACATGGCTAGGAGAAGAGATGCAGGCCCAAAATGTAAAACTGAAATATATTGCTGTGGGTGGTTTTTAAAAGACATTGATTTTTATTCAGCATCTGTCACATTGGTTTGCAGCCAATATCCATCAGTGAGCTGTGTGATAATGGGGTATTGAAAAAGCAATGAACAATTTCACAGTTGTTTAACTTGTTGCTTTATTTCTCCTTTTGCATTAATATTATCATCCTACAGCATCTGTTGTTAATATTAAGCATGGTAAGTGTGCTGGATGTAGCACACATTGCTATCAATAGTAATAATAATTAACATAGTACATCACAGACTTTTGAAAAAATGAGGCAAAGCCTCTCTGCCTATAACTTTGTAAATTCTTCATTCTCTTGAGGCTGTTCCAGAGCCACATGTGGCTCCTTAGAAGCCAGGGAAAGCCAACAGCATCTCTTGTACAAATACTTCAGCTCCAGGTCTGTCCCCTGCCTTTTGTCTCCACCTGCAGCCACCTGCAACCCAGCTGTTGTTACCTGACAGGTTATCCAAAATCTGAGCACCCTCCCAGTGAAGGTCTACCAGCACTCCTCAGCAGAAATTTGCTGCTTATTCATAGTATTACAGATTTTTTAATTAATAAAAAAAAAGTAAACTCATGGTGGTTGATACCCATAACTGATACAAAGGCAAATAATGATGCAATACTTATTTGAAGCCTTGTTGATAACAGATGGTATCCCTGCCAAGCACTAAAGAATGAATTTTGCATAGTGACTCTATTCATCATAAATTACAAAATTATCCCAAATTGTCCTGTCCTATTCTTTTCCATAATACCTTCAGTTTCCACGTTGCATGCCAGAGAAACAATCCAACAACAGCAACTATCTAATCAACTATTTCTGTCTTCAATTGCCCCATCTGCTTTACACTGCATATGAATCACATGGATACCTCAGTGCTACTCAGAAGCTTCAAAAATGTCAGCAAGCCTTTGGAGGTGCCATAATTTTGGGGGATTTGGAGAATAATTCTTGAAAATGTTTTCAAAGTATATTCAGACCTTGTGAGATTCGTAATAGCAAACAATATGAGATGATAGAAAGGTTTTTTGGTTGAAAGATGGCCTGTGAACTATTAGAACATGCATCACTTTCTCTAACTAGAGGTGGAGTTAATCTATTTAGGCTCTGCTATAACACTAAGTGTCTGGACTCCGCAATATACTAAAAAGTTGCAAATCTTCTGCTTTACATGGTACAATGTAGTTTTGATAGGCAAATCAAATATAAGACTTTTGTGTCTGCAGTTAATGGGAATTTTCACAGTCCTTCATCATATTTAGGAATAATCTGAACAGTAGGAAGCTGGCAAGCACTGGATTTTTGTCTCCTCTCACAGAAAGCAAATGAAAGGTTTATTGGGGTTTTTTGTGTGTGTTTGTGTTTGTGCTTTCCTGTAGTTCACTAACAAAAATAGATTCTGAAAATTTGATACCTAGAAAAGAATATGTCTTCATATGTTACCCATAAGACTGTGTCCAAAGCCACTAGAGAACAATCTTTTGAAGGGACTGACTTTATTGCTGGTTAAAATATCCTCTTTAAGTTTTTGAGAACTGGAAGTCTGCTCCACAGAAATTTCTGTAGAACAAAATTCCAGCATTCCAGAAATTTGAAACTCCATAAAATCATGAAGAGCACAGGGAGAAAGTGAATCAAGGACTATTGATTTTCTGTCTTTCTCAGTAAAAGAACAGGGTTCATCAAAGGAAACCAAAAAGAGATCTATTCAAAACACACTTTAGAAAGCTTGGGATGTGGAGGCTCTGGCTGCAGTGTTGTGATGCTAAAAGTTTACATGGGGTCATGGGAGACTGGACTGGTCTAGGAAAAACCAGCTCATTAAGAGTTACTGAAGACACAGAAGCCACCCTGGTCTGCTAAGCCCTGAGACCCACGACTGTTCTTGGAACATCCAGCACGGTTGTGTGCTCTCCTGTGTCTGTGCTGCCCCTCAGCAGCTCGCTCTGGGACCCAGTTAGAGAGAGGATATTGAGCTGTACAGACCTTCAGAATCATCTGCTGTGGCCTTTCATTCTTATCTTCCTTCTAGTAGTTCTAGATTGTGGTGAAAAACAACTGATAATGCAAAACTTCCAATAAGCTTAAATATGATATGGTATCTTTCTCTTGTATAGAGAAATCTTGCATTTTATATAAATGTCTATATATATCATATATAGCCTAGGTTATCTTCTATAGGAAAACAACATCTATATAGGTAGAAAATAATAATTTCTAAAAATGCTGTATGAACATAGAAGCATTTATTTTGTTAAGTTTAAGAAGTTTCCATTAATTTTACTTAGATTAACATTGAAATGCAAAAGATTGTATGCTCATAACATTAGGTATGAAGTTAAAATCCGTATTTAATATAGTAATAAGGTAAGAAGAAATGGATCAAGATGACTCTGCAGAAATTAAAACTTCCAATTATTATATCAAGCCCTTTCATTACAACTAACTTAACTGTACAATGTATTTAAAATTTTATAAAACTGCACATATTCTCAGAATTATTTAATGTTGGTATGCTTTAAATAGGACTTATTGTCAGGGTCCATTTTTTGTGAAATTCTGTTTTTGGAGGTGTTAAAACAGCTTAAACAGAAAACATACCATTTGTGTCCATCTTGGCAGTGGTTTTTTTTTTTTTGGTTTTTTTTTTTTCAGGGAATATGAAGCAAGAGCTTTTCCAGGTTGTGATTCAGGGCAGGACCCTGATTTTCTTCTTCTATCGTCCCTTGTATCCTTCTTGTATCCAATGGCTATAGAGTGAAATTAGTCTCCTAAACCTCGGCACATGGACTAAGTTTTTCATGTGAATATGCCTTTGTGCCGTTTTCATGAGTTGCTCCACACCATACTTCTATATTTCACAAGCTAAATTGCCCTAGGTTCTACTAGCGTAAGTCTGTAAATTATTATAATCAGGATTACTGCTGAGAGGCCCATGAATCCTTCAGAACAGGACTTTCCAGCTGTGCTTGTTCAACGCCCATCACAATCAGTCCTGATTCTTGCCTTGAATTTTTGGACACTGTAACAATACAGAAAGTAATGCTAATAGCCTTTGGCTGCTGCCTGCAGATGCTGAACCCAGGAGGCAAGGCTCTGCATGCAGGAAGTACTAAAATACCCCATTTTCCTAGGACAGCAGTGACAGATTGTTGAACTCATGTGTTCCCAGACCAGAAAGGCACAGAAAAATGCTGAACAAACAGGGGAGTGGAAATAAGAAACCAATGTGGCTGAAAGACTTCAGCCAGTTTCTGTTTTCCACTAAGCTGCCAAAAGTACCATCACTGGTGGGATTAGGGGAACTTTTAGCAGTTTTCTAGTATGATGCTGAGTGAAAAGACGTTCGCACGTTTCTACCATGCTTTTTGGAAAAGTCTTTAGTGCTGAGTAAGAGTGCTTTCTGTTAAGGCTGTTGCAACAGCTGCTTCATTCAAATGTAACCAGCAGGTAAGAGAATAATCATTTATCAGCCTCTTTCTTTCTCTCTTTGCCAGGCATGAAAAAAACTATTAATGATATGTACAATGACACTTCTGGTCAGATTAGCCAGAACAAGCTGCCTCTGTTTCAAACCAGGCAATTGGCACCTTTCATTTCTGGATCAGCAGAGGAAGCTCACCAGCAAGGTTTAGAATGTCAGCTACACAACAGAGACAAAAACCCCAAAAAGGTCTGAAAAAGTTTGCACATTTTTTAAGAGGGACTCAGCCATTCTTGTCTAAATAACAGGACTGAAAATGGCTCAGTTTTTCTCCAGGCTGTAGTACATCAGCACCTTTTCAAGCACTTAGGATATCTCTTTACTCTTGCAGGATAGAAACATTTCTCCCCTTTTCATGGCTCTTAGCATATCTGTTCTCTTCCGTATCCACAGGCTGAGAGTAGATTTACAAGCATCCACAGAAAGGCAGAAAACTTGCAAGATCAGCCAGCTCATGGGCACCATACACTGTTCTGAGAGTGTACCCAAAATTCTGAATCACAGCTGTGGCCATGGTGGGTGAATTGCAAATCAGCTTCCAGCATCCTGGTTTTAGTGTTGTGTTTAAGAAAGACAAGCATTTGTCTCCAGCTTGAGACAGTTGTAGAAGACAACATAACTCATTTTCCAGTGGCTTATACAAACATTTTTTCCATTTGCCACATTCATTTTCATCATTTGCAACTGGCCATATATCTCCGACCAAAACCAAGTTAGAGCTTCTCTACAAAACTCAGAGAAAACTACCAAGTTGTCATATTTTTAGAAGGACACTGATAGGTCCCTCTGCATTGACTTGTTTTGTTGTGAGAATTATGACTTGTTAAGAACAATTTCAATTTCCCCTTCTCTCCTGGGCTGTGTGTTCCATACAGTAAGATGAGAAGAGCATCCTGTCTAGGATCACGTGAACCCTTTCTCTGGGAGCCTCCAGCCTGACAGGCAGAGAGTGATACCAGCACTGGCTACTTCATGGAAGTTGAAATACACTGGCTTGGCACTAGGTAGAAAATACCTAATATCAGGTCACTCAAAGATATCCCTGATCACAGGTCACTCAAAGATATTACATCAGTGATCTTAACGATACCTTGATGTTTCATCCCCTCCCAGCTGCCAGAAAAACTGATCAGTGCTGGACACCCTCTTTCTAATGAAACCTCAGTCTAGCTCCATATTCTTTCTTTCAAAGGAAACTGTTTAGTTTCAAACTTTATTTTATTCCTTAGCAGGAGGTCTTGGAGAATAAATGAGACTTTGAATGAATCAAGTTATTTCCAAGTATGATTGAACCATACCGTCATGGATTAGTGTTAGATATTCAGGATTCTCCTACTTTTTGGTCAAATGACATTGAAAGGGGCAATGAAAAATTAAACAATACTTTGATCAACAAAAACTGAAGCACACATTTCAAAACGTTTTATGCTCTTCAGTTTTTCTTTTTGTATAAATTTTTGTCAAAAAATTTCTTTCAAATTTGTTCAAGTAACTTATGAAGTAAAATAGAATCTCTTTTTTAGTTCCTTTTTCTCCTAGAAGTTGTGATTCCAAAATCCTTGGTCTTCCAGGGCTTCATGGCTGATTGACATGCTTCAGCTACTGAAACAAACAAAAATCACAACTGCTTCATTTTGTGTGATGCATTTTAATAAAATATCTGAGGTTGTACACTGTCTGGAGAGGTCAGAGACCTTGTTGGGTGTTAATACAGATTGAGAGTCCAGTCATACGTTTTCTTGGTGTTTGTATTTACAGGTCTGAACTCATTTACTAAATAATCCAAGAGTAAATCAGTAGATGATATAGCTACAGATCCAGAGTTGCACTGTCATGTTCATGCTACTGGATGTCTCTCTTCTTGCAAAGACAGAAGTGTGCTCCCCAACTGGGTACTTTTACGGACCAGTAAAAAAAAAAGGATATTTGATTTTTAAAATGTACGTAAGTTTCATACAAAAATATCCTGGCAACTAAACACCATTGGAATAAAAGCATTTTATTTCTTACAAACAAATCATTGTAGAGCCTGCATCACTAACTAGTAAACAGAATTAACTATATCTATCCTTTTTTTTAAAGCACAAATTCTGCCATCTTCTTTCTTTTTAAGGGGTGCTTATCTGTTATAGACAAAAAGACCTGGAAGATTTTCTGCTTTGAAGATATATCCATTTTGTTTGCATGAATCCAAGAACGTTTGGATCTTACCAAGGCTACATCAAAGAGTTCATCATGTTCACACATCAAAAAAGGAGTGATAAAGATGCACTTTTAAGAGCAAAGCCTGTAGCTTCATTTTTGTCTTTATATTTCAATAGGACTTTCAAAAGGAGGAAAAATTACAAGCAAAGGCAATTTTTTCTCAAAAGGAAACTACTTGTCTTTAAAATGACTTTTCAATTCAACTTGAAAATTAAATACATCTATCTAAAATAAAGTATTTCAATTAGCAATAAAAAAATCCATTCAGCATTCTAGGACTAATTTAAGATTTGAAGAACAGTAAATAATGCTTCTTCCTTGAAACATAAAAGAATATTTCATCTTTCTGTTTAAAGAAAACCAAGCTTTAATTGTCTCTTAATCCAATCCATAGACTAAAGAGGCCATGTGAGAGAAATCCTATGATACCCTGCAGTATCCACCAAAGCAACATTATCTCACGTCCTAATGCCAACTCAGTGCCTTGTAAAGTGCTCTTATCTTTGATTCTCTTGCTTGAGAGGGTTACAGCCACTAATCTCCAAAGCCTCTTCTTTCCCAAGAGAGACATCACACAAAATTGAGTCAAACATCTCAGGCTTTCTTTTTTTTTCTCTCGTTTTCCTTTCTCATCCATCACTGCCTTTCAAAGTCCTGTCAGTAGTATTTCCATTAGTGATGAGTTGGTTTGTTGGTTCAGGCAATCACTTTCAGTTTTGTTATCTATTGATGTTTATAAGGAAGCGTTAAACAACTCATCTCCATTGACACATGAATACTGAGTGGGCAAGGGTTCTTTTTGGCCTCTGTCTCTAATCCCTAATGTTGTTTGACATCTCATGATCCGCTCACTGGTGGAGATCTAAAAGTTGAATAAAATGACCTTTGGTGTGATACTGGTCAGACAGTTATTCTATTCTTATGTCATGATGTCTGTTTATATCATCTCTTTATTTGTGTGTGGAGATGAAATTATGCCATTGTTCCCCTCAGATCCACTCTAATGTCTTTTCATAAAAGATTAATAAGGTTTAATTTAATACACAGCTAAAGAAATTAATTGAATTACACTGTTAACTACAAAATCTAATGCCTAAGTTTCATCTCTCCAGAGAACTGACACCACTGTGATTAATGCTATAATTTTTCTCATTTTCCGTGTTGTTGGGCACAGAACTCGTCCCTAATTATCACAGACATATAACATGGTGATAAGTGGAGACAATGCATGATTCTCAGCTTGTTTCACATTTTCTGCTCTCAATTGAATCCATTTGTCACCTCTGGAAAATCTAGATTCAAAGATCTAGTTCTGAAAATCTTGTTACTACTAAAAAGCTACAGATGAGTGGCATATCATGATACTCTTCTTGTCTACGTAACTTTTACTAATGGACAAGCAAAATGCTGCTGATGTTTTCATTTTTCTGATTGTCTTCACTTGCATCCTGGTTTCAAGGCTGCTACCTGGTCATGATGGTGGGGCAGGCCACAGGTACAATCACCCTGGCAGCCTACAAGCACTTCTAATTTCTTCATCCCGCTTTTTCAGATTAAGGATACCCTGAGTTTTCCTGGACACTCTGAAGGAGGATGCCAGTGCGGACAGCTCAGCTTATATATGATGCTGTTGTTTGAGGAAGCAGCCTTGCCTTTCTGAGTCTTCTCTGATGCACCACCCCTGCTCCTAGAGCAGTGACAATACTGCTGGAGCTGTCATTTCTTGAGCACCAAACCTCCAAAACAGAGAAGGTGAGCATGCATGTTTGTGGCTGCAGATTAGTCTACGATTACAAATTCTTGAAAGGTTTAGATGTAGCTGTCATGCTTACATGTGTTTCTCTGTTTATTCATGGCATGCAGTCCCAACACTGCATTCATGTGAGCACCAAGGGGCCCCCAGCAGCCCCCAGGCATTCACTACAAGGGGAAAGAAAATGTCCACATGCTCCAGGACTCCCAGGCAGCTATTACTTGGGATGGAGGTGGAATCTCCAAGTCACCTCACTCTCCTCTGTGTCCTGTTTTGGCATGGCACAGTTCCTTTTAGCATACTGTCTGAGCTTCCTGAATTTAAAACCACAGCCTATTTTCTGCCTCATAGAGGCAAGGCAGTTTAACAGGTCCATTTTCAGTGAAACACTGGTGTTAGCAGGGGAATTTGGTGCTTCAGCTCAAGCAGTTCTTGGACCTTTTCCACTGTCCTTTAATAAATTAGAGTACTTAAGCTGGTGATCAGTCATAACCTCTGCTGGTTTTGCACAAAGATCTTCATCTATGAGGTCAACTAAAGTGATAGTTTTATAGAAAAAAACTCCTTTGAAGTATGCACTGAATTCCCAGCAGGAATTACAGCTTATTATGAGAGCTTGATATCTCTTTGAATAGGGAACTGGATTTGTGTCAGATTACTTCTTCTTGCAGAGTTTCAGACTACCAAATACCTACTACACAGGTATGGGCTTCCCTCAAATGCAATATGAGTTTATTTAGAAAAAAAATCATTAGCAAATACACTTATTAATATAAATCAGAAAAACTTTAAGATGTGTTGTATATGTTCCAAGCTAGTGAACTCAATAGTTACCCATTAGGCATAAATGTACCCAAGATAATACAGAAGAATGCAGTTGCATCTCCATCTGTCTTGTGTGCCCTAGGATTCCCCAAAATCTAACTTGGAACATATTTTGGCACTCAGTCAGGGATAAGTTTACAGCCAGAGTTTGCAGGTATAACATGTTATTTCTTCAGAATTTTTTTAAATGAGCAGCATTACAACATCTTGGTACTTTTAAATATGGTCTCACCTCCTCCTTCCCCAGCACAAAAAGATTATTAATAAATCAATTGTAAAACATAATCCCTGTTCTTTTTCATGCTTGTTTGCCTGTTCTGCTTGTTACACATAAAGCCCATGGCTCCTGCTTAGCTATACTGATGCAGTGAAGATTGATCATGACATTAATTGCCAAAGGACATTTACCCATTCAGAATGAACAAATATTTGAATTTTTTTGGCAAGCACTGTGAGAAGCATTGCTCTTTTAAATTCTCTGTACTCCCCTCTAAAAACGTTGATGAATTCTGTGCAAAGATAATGACTAAATTAGTTGAAAAATGCCATTACAACAATGTCTTACATTATCTAGTGACCCTTGCTCTTTAACTCAGCTCATAGTTCTGTGCATTTGCAGAGTATGACCAAAAAGAGCAGTTTTCAGGCACTATCCTTCTAACTTTTCCCATCTGTTTTCAAAACATGCAAAAAGTCTTGCCTTGGAGCCTCTAGCATCTTAAAGGACCATTTCAAACCAGTGATAGTTGCTATATGGTTCCTCACTGCTTTTAAGTGGTTTTTTGCAGTGGTACAGGTGTGTGTGTCAAGCCTCCTACCACACAGCAGCTCAGACATCTACCAACATGACCAGACCATCCCTGGCTCAAATACGGCTTTGCTCAGGGCAGAGCAGTCAGTGCTTTGGAGTCTGGCTTTAATATTCTTTATTCTTTAAACTTTGGAAGACCCATGTTGAGAAGGTTATAAAGACCAGCCACGGAAACTTGCTTTAAATTGAATATATAGATTCATGACTAAAAAAAATTGCACAGTCATATCACTGGTAATTTATTTTATTTGTTAATCATTTAAGAAAACCATATAAATTCTAACTGTCCAGGACGAGAGACTTGTTCCACATTTTTAAATATACAGCGTCTGAAAGATCAATATCTGGAAGGTTTCACAAGCTTGGATAAATGCATAAAACCCAGAGCATTTCTATCGGATTCAATTCTTATCCAGAAACAGGTAAAGCAAGTAAGTCAACCACTAAGTGTGCCACAGTTTTATGGGTAGCTAATATACAGATATAAATCTGGGAGATATTTTTTGTGTTCTGTAAATAAATGCAAAAAATCCATTCTTTCAGAGAGGAAAAATGTAGCTGACATTTTAATTTTGCTTTTTTGGTGGGTTTTTTGTTTCTCTTCTATTTTTTTCTCACAGTAGGGTGATTAATGCCTGCTGGTGATCCTGTGGTAACGTCTCTGTGCCAACAGTGAGATGATAAAGGTGAAGTCAGACACAGACAGACATAGAGACCCAGCTATCTTCTCTGCTGTCTTTATGTGTCACACAGCAATGTGAGGCACCTTACCCACCAGCACACCTTCCCACCAGCATTAGGGTTATACAGCAGGACTACCCCATGTCAAACTCCATCACTTTTCTAGTCTAAGATATATCACTTAATAATTTTACATATTTTTAAAGCAGCTCTTAAACCATTATATTGACCTTTGTGGGTAATATGCAGACACTAGAAGACCAATATAGAGTGAAATGACAGAAAGATGGAGAAGACAGGCTCCAGGACTTGGTCCTCTTCATAACCAGTGATGGGAGAAGTGCTGAACAGCTGAGACTCACTGCAGTTTCAGCTGATGCTTAAACAGCTGAAGAAGTGGTGAAGAGCTATTGAAAGACATGAGATGCTCAACCAGCTGCAATCCTTGTGCAGGGGAGGACTGAGAGTATAATTTATCCTGTGGATCCACAGTTGCCTTCAGAAGACAACCTCCAGGAGCATCCTTCCCCAGATGCCATTCCCTGTTCGGAAATGTCCTGGAGGCAGAGCTGATCTCTGCAGCTTGGGCATTGATCCACAACTCCATGGGGCAGTGGATAAGATTTGCAGGAGGATGGCAGGAGCAGCAACGGGGACACTGTAGGACCTGGCTGGGGTATCAAACAGCATGCTAGGTTCTTTTACTGATGAAAAGCTTTCTTTCAAAACTGATTTTGATGTGAAATTAAGTTTTCAGCAAAACAGTACTTTTGTAAGTACTGCCTGTGTTCTGCAGGCAGCTTTGATTTCTTTATTGCTCAAAAGAACTACTTAGAAGTTTCCATTTTTGTAGCTAAAAATATGCCTAGAATCTTACTTTCTGAGTGTTTTAACTGAAAAATGTATTTTCCACCAATAAAGAAAACCAAAACAGAATTTTAACTTTTATCTGCTGTCTACTTGTGTTCTATTTCACAACACAAAAAGTACATTTATTTGCTTTTCAAGGTATGTATAAGCATAGATAAAATAAATGCAAAATAAGATAAATAGTGTTTACCTTACTTACACATAAGGCAGTACTTCTGCAAGAAAAAAGCTCTTCCTTAGATGCTATTGAATGCAATAAAATGGCCAGCTACTGTGTTACCACTAAAGGTTTGGATCACTTTTCTCAGTAATACACTTCACATTTTCCATTAACCTTTAGACAACTGGATTACCCTCTTGACTTTTCTTTTCAAAGTTGTTTAGGTGCTGGATAGAATGACTGCAGTTTTCTGTCCTAAATGTTTCCATATATAGAAAACAAACCCATCAGATTCTGATCTGCTTTCTTTCACTGTCTAAATATACATTATTTTTACATTTGTGACCTTTTTTCACTATCAGGAGACCCAGGAGTTTCGAAGTCCTTTATCTACAAAGCAGGAGTGTATTTGCATGGACAAAGTGTAGAGATGCTGCGGCCAGGTCCTTGCTGTGTGTTATCCAGGCTTAGAGCACATAGGCGGTGTTGCAGAAGTTTTGATTTTCAGCAACAGAAGTATGAGGAGATCAGCCTGTAATTTAAAAGTATTTCTGTACTGCAGAAGGATTTCACTCCCTTTGTCCTTACTTACTGCATTTTTTCATAACTTTTCCCCCCTCCCACTTCATCACTGCCCCATTCTGATGCATTTTTTGATAGCTCTGTTTTTCCAGCCATGTCTACAAATGTCTTCATAAACTTTTCTCTCTCTCCCTCATCACAGAGGGCTCCAGGCAGCAGCCAGCCCCAAATTACAAAGCCAAGGGGAAAAAACGGTAAGAACTCCAATTTTTTCCCCCAGGAAATCTAACAGAAATGTAACATCTAACCACAACAGGGCAGAAATGTTGCTTGAAACATGTTCAAACCTGATGCAAAGAAAACAACAGACTAGATGCATCCCTTCAGTCTTAAACGCAACCCCAGGATCCCCCTCTAGCACACCTCAGCTCAATGTTCCCCAGCTTCCCTGTCCCAAAAGTTTAAAATCCTACTGTCTGTACTGTGAGCCTTGGTTTACACATGGCATTTCTCTGATTTCAGCCTGTAATTGGCGTGGGGAAAAAAAATCATCAGAAAGAGGCCTTTCTAACTGAAGAGACTTAATATTCTCTGGCTTCCTCTTTTGGGGTTGCTAAACAGTGTGATGCTCCTTGCTATGTGCTCAATATTTTGCAGTTATATCATCTGAGAAAATAGAAAGGCAACAATGATGGCAGCAGTCACACTGATGCCTCCTCCAGCCACCTAGAAAGAGAGACTAGACAAGAGTAAGGGAATAAAGATAGGTATTTATTTGAAGGGCCTTCAAGGTACACCCTGGGGGAGCCAGAGGCTGCTTCCAAAAATTGGACCCCAAGATGGACCCCAGGTCACGAGTTCTTCACACTTTTATAGGTTTGGACCATTTGCATATCAGGGTTAATTCTCCAATTAAAGCCCCAGTTTTAGCGATGTAACGCCCCTCAGCTTGCCCCCCTTAGAATCTTTAGTTTACACATTTTGGGCCTAAAAACAGCCTGGTTGTCCTTGAAGGCAAAGCCCGGAGAGGCTTTGTTATGTCTACCCAGTACGAGAGGGCAGGAATTACAGGCTACAAGGAACTTCAGAGTTACACTCTAAGCACTCTAAGGATTTAAAAATACAAAAGTTAAAACCTAAGGCATCAACACTGCCTCTAATACAGCAAAGAAACAAAAATGCAGCATATTAATGAAAAATTACAGAAATATGGCAAAAGGAAAATACACTGAAAACCAGCCCTTTGGACGGACAAAAAGGTCCTGCAGAAATTGCCCAGTGTGAACACCAAGTGACACCCCGGGAATTAATTTCCCTCTCCGGCACAGCAAGGGCACATTACGTGCTTTGTCCAGGCTTCCCTTTTAGTGCAACTCACACCAGCATCAGCCCTAGGAGAAATCCTGGCTTGGTACCTCCAAGGAAACACTTTCTTTGAAAGTTAGTATTATAAATTCACCCCACCCATTGAAACTTAGATTTGCAACCTGTGCGGGATAACTTTCACCCGATATTATTGTCCCATCCCTTCTTTATTTTCTGTCCCCCCCCCCC
Organism: Falcunculus frontatus; assembly: GCA_013398115.1. NCBI lineage: Eukaryota > Metazoa > Chordata > Aves > Passeriformes > Falcunculus > Falcunculus frontatus. Next base: position 463,380 of record VZRV01004286.1, read on the forward strand.
CCCCC